>JBAIZL010000001.1:309076061-309118561 GCA_036971475.1 Prosapia bicincta | reverse complement strand
ATGTACATTTGGTCTACTACAAATTTATAATGTATATAAAATAGTATAATATAATAGTGAGTTGTGTGTCATTTAATCCTTTTTTGTCTCCTCAAAAACCAATATCCATTATTTAAATGAGTACAATAACGTAAGGAAATGAACCTATTACAAAGAGGAAGAGACTATCTCATACATATATATATATATATATATATATATATATATATATATATATATATATATATATATGAGACAGAAACACTTTGTAATACTTTGGTAAGTGGTGCGTGTTAACCCCAGTAACACCGCCAACCTTAGTATCTTAGCGCAGAAGCTCTAATTCCTACGGTGCAAATCTTTCTGAATATGTATCTTACCAGATTCTTACAAAGATTGTGACATAAAGGGAAAGAAAAGTATAAAGTTATGTATTTATAACGTGTATATGACGCTACACTGTAGTCAGCTGTGTGTTATTGCCATCATTAGCATATTATTGGTTTCACGAGATTTCCATAGCTGACTTGTTATTGTTTGCATTCTGTTATGTGCATATGTCCTTTGTTAGTTACAGCTCAGCAACTAAACAGCTCATTTAACCTCAGATACAGTACAACGCAAAAACAGTAGAACTCAGATACAGTACAGCTCAACAACAATACAGCTCAACAACAGTACAGCTCAACTACAATACACCAGCCTAGTAATATTACAGTTGAGCACATTTAACCTCAGATACAGTCCAACGCAACAACAGTAGAACTCCGATAGAGTACAGTTCAACAAAATTACAGCTCAGCAACAATACACCAGCTTAGCAATTGTACAGTTAAGCATATTAAACCTTAGCTACAGTACAACGCTGCAAAAGTAGAGGGTAGCATCAGTAGAACTAAGAAACAGTAGAGCTCAGTAACAATACAGCTCAAGTACAGTACAGCTAAGCAACAGTAGAGCTCAACAACAGTACAGTTCAGCAAAAATACTTCAGAACAGCAACAGTACAGTTCACTTCATTAAAAATCTGATAAAGTACATCTCTACAACAATACATCTCAGCAAAAGTACAGCTCAGCAACAATACACCAGCTCAGCAACAATACACCAGCTCAGCAACGGTACAGTTCTCCTCAATAAAACACAGCAACAGTACAGTTTAGCAAGTGTATAGTTCAGCACATTGAACCTCAGCCACAGCACAGTGCAGCAACCCTAGTACTAAGACACAGTACAGCTCAGCTACAGTACAGCTCAACTAAAGTGCAGCTCAGCAACAATACAGCTCAGAAAAAGTATATCTCAGCAACAGTACAGGCAAAAAAAGTATACCGCAACAACAGTACCGCTCAGCAACAATACAACTTTGTTACAGTACAGCTCAGCAATAGTACAGACCATTAGCAATACAGTTCAGCAACTTTATATTTCATCGCATACGGTAGTATCAGCAACAATACAGCTTAGCAACACTACAACTTTCTATCACTACAAATCAGTTACAGTCAAACTCGGATACGGAATAATGCAGCAACAATATAGCTTAGCAACACTACAACTCACTATTACTACAGCTCAGATACGGTACAATGCAGCAACAGTACAGCCAAGCAAAACTACAACTCACTATCACTACAGCTCAGATACGGTACAATGCAACAACAGTACAGCCTAGCAACACTACAACTCAATATCATTAAAACTCATTATCACTACAACTCAGGTATGGTACAATGCAGCAATAGTACAGCCTAGCAACACTACAAGTCACCATCAGTACAACACATTATCACCACAACTCAGGTACGGTACAATGCAACAACAGTATAGCCTAGCAACACTACAACTGAATATCACTACAGCTCATATACGGTACAATGCAGAAACAGTACAGCCTAGCAACACTACAACTCAATAACACTTCAATTTAGATACGGTACGGTACAATGCAGCAGCAGTACAGCTTCGAAACACTACAACTTACTATCACTACAACTCAGTAATAGTACAACTCAGATACGGTAAAATGCAGCAACAGTACAGCTTAGCAACACTACAGCTCACTATCACTACAACGCATTATCACTACAACACAGATACGGTACAATGCAGCAACAGTACAGCTTAGCAACAATACGACTCAATATCACTACAACACATTATCACTAAACACAGATACAGAACAATGCAGCAACAGTACATCTTAGCAACACTACAACTCACTATCACTACAACACATTATCACTACAGCTCACTATCACTACAACTCACTATCACTACAACACATTATGACTACAACACAGATACGGTACAATGCAGCAACAGTACAGCTTAGCAACAATACAACTCACTATCACTACAACACATTATCACTACAACACAGATACGGTACAATGCAGGAACAGTACATCTTAGCAACCCTACTACTCACTATCACTACAACTCAGTAACAGTACAACTCAAATACGGCACAATGGAGCAACAGTACAAGCCTCACCAATTTGGTATGTATAAATATTTGTATTACTTTCTTAGTGATAACAGTGTTATGGAATATTACTCTTTTTTGTATTAACTTGGCAAATATACCACTACTTACTGATTTATTCAACAGACGCGTTTTGCGTTAGGTCAGCGCATTATTCAATGCTGTGAATTACCGACAAGACTCTTGTGAATAATACGCTGACTTAGCGCTAAACGTGTCTGTAGAATAAATCAGTAAATTGTGGTTTTTTTACCAAGTTAATACAAACAAGTGTAATTTCAAGAATAATACAAAAACTTCAAGATGTACAACACAAAATACTGCAAGATAGAATATTATTTTATAATTAGTCATTTATATTGCTGTTAACAATGCCATGTGCTGGTTGCACAATAAACGTTCTGGGACCAAAATACCGAAGCCGTCTAACTCGTAGATGTAAAATTTATTGAATCACAAACTGGGGATAAGCTTTTGCATTTCGCTGAATGAAGTTTTTATTTACGAGTTTTGTAATGGAAAACGGATCTCGCTCTAAGGGAATACCGAGTAAAAACTCTCAAGGGGCAAAACTCTCAATTACTTTTTATATATCCTACGCTTTTTCAAACTTACACGCATTTTGCATACGACTTCAATATTATGTTAGGAGCCTGTTGAAACGTAAAGATAAAGGAGCAATTAGTGTAAGTGGAGGAGGAATCGGAAGCAAGTCTGGCTAATTGTGGTTTATCCGGTAATGCAGTGGCTTAGGCGTGACAGAGCTAAGCCCAATGAGGAATGACTCCCTAAGCCTTCAAATTTCCGCAGATGCGAGTTTTATAGTCCTCGATCTATTCCAGTATTACTTATTTAAATCAGGTTTATTAATTTCTAAGTACAATCTGCGGATAGTAATAGCGGGGCTAATCGATTGATTTATTGTGCTAAAATATATAGGCCTATTTCTGAAGATATTTTGTTATAAATATTGCAATAATATTCTGAAAACTACAACAATGTAGCTTGGAAAAAATAAGTTGAAGTTGGAGTTAGCAGTGTTTTACTATGTGACAAGTAATATAAACAACAAAACATTAAAGTGAATTCCTACTCAGATCAACAAAGACAAATGGAATTTTAGTTACTTTTTAATAAATAATTAAAATTAATATAAGGAAAGTAACATAACCTGTGCTATAAACCATCTATTTTACCCCACAACTTTTAATATAAATTCAGATATTTTATGAAATCATCAGTTATGTGAATTATTACTTACTTTAAGCCAAATAGAATGAAGTAACTATATTGCATACATTGCCCCTTAATAAAAAGTTTTTCTCCTGTATAAAACTAAAATGAATTCTTTACTAAATTTAATTAATGAATTAATATAATTGAATAACTGTACTACTATTAAGTGTCATCCACTTCAAGTTTAAATAATGTGTTTGAATTTGAGTGAATGAATAAAACGTATTTTTACTAACGATTGAAAATTGAACAATATATGTATATAAAATTAGAGTGTGAACTAATAGAGGATATAGAAAAAAAGAGAGTAGGAATTAAAAAAAAAAATAACAGACAACACACAAAAAACTGTGTTATAATTAGGTAACGACAATAACACAACGTGGTCTATTAACACGAAACGACACCTTATAAGATTGACGATTATGCTGTCAACATGAGAAGTACTAAATCACCTTACCAACACATTCAGACACATTATGAACACAAAAGAGGTTAAGAAAGGCAATATAGTTAGCCTGACTTTATTACTAGTAGTAGTAAGTACTTTATTACCAGATAAAACTCCGGCGGACGGATTAGTTTCTGAGACGTCACGCTACCTGTAAACTAAATTTATCTTGTTCTAGATGTTGAAATCACTAAGTCAAGTGATTTATTGTAAAAAGTAAAGTGCTAATATTGTTACCATTTAGTTACACTGTTGTTTGTTAGAAGAAAAGCAAGAGTTGGCAATGCCCTTTGTTTTGTTGAAAGCGCGAGCAACCCTGCTTTCAGAGAAAGCTAATCTTTCAACAGACACATAGAATAGAGACAGTATAATGCAATGATCGTTTCCTATATGGTTAGGGCTTTTTTAATTTTTCATATTTGGCAGGAGCTAAGCTCCTTAATGATCCAATCATTTAACTTCCAAACACTTGACGGTAACGTTAAGGACGCCAAGTGCTGTTTTTAGGTAACATATAGACACTGCAGACTCAATCATGAAACAAGGCGTTGTGGAATCAACATACCACAGATAAAATATACGTAAAAGTATTCGTAAAATATACGTAAAATTGTGCAAAATATATGTAGAAGTATGCAAGAGTGCGTAAAAGTGTGCAACATATACGTAAAAGTGGGCAAGAGTGCGTAAAAGTGTGTAACATATACTTAAAGGTGTGCAAGAGTGCGTAAAAGTGTGCAACATGTATGTAAAATTGTGCAAGAGTGCGTAAAAGTTCGTAAAAGTCTGCAAAATATATATAAAAGTGTGCAAGAGTGCGTAAAAGTGGGCAACATATACGTAAAAGTGTGCAAGATTGCGTAAAAGTGTGCAACATATACGTAAAAGTGTGCAAGATTGCGTAAAGGTGTGCAACATATACGTAAATGTGTTCAAGAATGCGTAAGGGTGTGCAACATATACGTAAAAGTGTGCGTAAAACATATGCATCTCCAACGCGCACATACCTACATTCTTCACTCGTCAGAGAAACTAAAGGTTTTCTACATAGACTAGATTGAATATTGCCTAAGTTTAAAATTCCTAAATTGTTTTATGGGTTTATATAGAGTTTTTGCAATTTTCAGACCGGAGAAAATATATTTATAGAAGGTTTATTTAACACTGGAAATACGTTCTATAACATTTATATAGATAGATAAAATACCCGTTGTATATAGATTAGTTTATCCGTTGTATATAAAACCAATCAGAGATAGAACCAACCTTATAGGTTTATAATATCCATTATATGTAAATCAACCCACAGATAGACTCGACAATATACGAGAATTCGAATAATAGACCCACAGATATAATAGAATTCGAACTTGTAGAATTCGGTTAACCAATCTAAATAAAACCCGCCACAGATAAAATCTGCAATGTAGGTTTCGAATATCCATTGTATATTTAAAAAAAACCAGAGATGGAATCTACAATATTTATTGAAAATCAAACATTCTACATATAGAATCAAGGATATAGGTTTACAATATCTACTGTAGATGAAACAACCCACAGACAGGATCGAGGTAATATGTTAAAATTGTAGATAAAACTACTTGGAGATAGAATCAACAATATAGGTTTACAATAACTATTGTAGATGAAACATCGTGCATATATAATCAACAATTATAAGTTACCATTATCTATTGTAGATGATACAGCCAACAAATAGAATAAAAAATATAGGTTTAAAATATCTATTGTAAATGATACAACCAACAGATAGAATTAACGATATAGGTTTACAATATCTAATAAAGATGATACAACTAACAGATAGAATCAACAATATATTTTTACAATATCTATTGTAGATGAAACATCCAACAGATAGAATCAACAATATAGGTTTACATTATCTATTGTAGATGATACAATCAACAGATAGAATCAACAATTTAGGTTTACAATATCTATTGCAGATGAAGCAACCTGGAGATAGAATCAACAATATAAGTTTACAGTATCTATTGTAGATGATACAACCAACAGATAGAATCAACAATATAGGTTTACAATATCTATTGCAGATGAAGCAACCTGGAGATAGAATCAACAATATAAGTTTACAGTATCTATTGTAGATGATACAACCAACAGATAGAATCAACAATTTAGGTTTACAATATCTATTGCAGATGAAGCAACCTGGAGATAGAATCAACAATATAAGTTTACAGTATCTATTGTAGATGATACAACCAACAGATAGAATCAACAATTTAGGTTTACAATATCTATTGCAGATGAAGCAACCTGGAGATAGAATCAACAATATAAGTTTACAGTATCTATTGTAGATGATACAACCAACAGATAGAATCAACAATTTAGGTTTACAATATCTATTGCAGATGAAGCAACCTGGAGATAGAATCAACAATATAAGTTTACAGTATCTATTGTAGATGATACAACCAACAGAGAGAATCAACAATATAGGTTTACAGTATCTATTGTAGATGAAGCAACCTACAGATAGAATCAATAATGTAGTTGTTTACAAACTAATAATAAAGTAGTTTTACTTTGTGGCTTCTGTTTTCTAATAACTTCATTACAAGGACTCTACCTACATTTTATAAAAATCTTATTAAAAGTATAACCAACTCTCTAAAAAATCTATTGTATATTTCTGTAATAATGCTTGTAAATATCAAAGGCGAGTAAAAACGCCTTCAAGTAACAAGACACAGCTGTTGAACCATAAATTTAATCAGGAGTGTCAGAAACTACTTGCAAATTGACCAGCACAGCCAACAATAAGGCCGGCCTTTGTGTAACTATTCCAATTTTGTTCCAAGTCCCAAGGCTCTAAGATTGACAAAACCCAATTTAAAGTAGACCTCTTGTAATGTAACTTAAGTCCACGGGAGGGGGTCAAGCCGTGGTCGTTCAGTTTGTAACATTTAAGAACGGATAAGGCATATTTAATTAAAGAAGTGCTTTATTACTGATTACAGTTATTTGCTTGATTCGTTTCAAACCATTCGTGATTTTCCCCAAAGAATTTCCGAGGATGCTCACCAAACCAAACCAGTCAGTCCGTTTTCTCTCATAGTACTTCTCAGCCAGGTCTTCACCCTTGAACGAGTGCTGACAGATGGTTAAACAATAAATATGGGCGTAATATGAAGTGTGTGTGAGTTAGAAAAACCTCAACGTCATCCCCGCTTTATTCTCATGAAGTGCTGCTACCCAGTGACCAAAATATAAAGTAATCTCATGTTTGCAATTCAGCCAACGGTTGAAGTTTCTTCTAAGCAACGACGATAAATAGAGAGTTATATATTACAAATTCTTTGAAACCATTTTAGTATGTATGAAAGATAAAGAATGTATGTGGGAAAAGCAGGTGTATTCGTGTGAGAATCTAACATTTAAAGGTAAAGTTAGGGAGTCAAGTTTATTTAAGGGGGGATTTACATAGTGGCAACCGTAGCAAATGAATACATTGATATGCGTTACCTAATTATATAGCAGTTCTTGTATGTTCTCTGTTATTTCGTTCTCTGTTCGTTGCATGATAATTTCTTTTTTTTATCAATTCCTTTTATTAGTGCAATCTCTTTATACTCTTGTTCCCTATACTATTCTTATACATATGTTGTTCAAATTGTCATCGTTAAGAAAATATTTTTTATCAACCCTTGAAGTTCAAATACAATTTTTAAAACTTGTGGTGGATGACACTTAAGCCTAATGTAAATACAGATTTTTCAAAAATAATTAAGTTTAGTTTTATGTGGGTGAAACGTTTTTCACAAAAGGGGAAAGGAATGCTTTATAGTAATTCTGTCACATTTGGCTTAAAATAAGTGATAACATAAAAAGCTGATTTTTATGATAGGTTATAATTATAGATTATAAAACAGCTGATTTTATGTAGAACAGCTGTTTTAATGCATAGGTTATGTAACTTCATTTATATAATTGTATTATTTAATAAAGAGTAGATAAAATAGAATCTTCCTTTATTGACACAAGTAGGAATTGTCTTTTAACAATTTTTGTTCATATTCCCTGTCAGATCATAAAACCCTGCTAACCTTTGTGTTATTTTCTCCAATTTAAAATGTTGTAGTCTTAAGAATATTATTGCAATATTTGTAGCACGATATTTTCAAAAGTATATACTGTAGCACGATAAATCAATCAATTAGACAAGTCATTACTACCCACGAATTAAACTCAAACATTAATAAGCCTGATTTAAATAAGTAAGGCTGGAATAAATCGAGGCCTATAAAACTCGCCTCTACTGAAATTTGAAGGCTTAGGGAGTCATTCCTCATTGGGCTTAGCTCTGTCACGCCTAAGCCACTGCGTTACCGGATAAACCACAATTAGCCAGACTTGCTTCCGATTCCTCTTCCACTTGCAGTAATTGCTCCTTTATCTTTACGTTTTACCAGGCTCCTAACATAATACTGAAGAGTGTACAAAATGCATGTAAGTTTGAAAAAGCGTAGGATATATAAAAAGCAATTGAGAGTTTTGCCCCTTGAGAGTTTTTACTCGATATTCCCTTGGAGCGAGATCCGTTTTCCATTACAAAACTCGTAAACAAAAACTTCATTCAGCGAAATACAAAAGCTTATCCCCAGTTTGTGATTCAATAAAATCTGCACCAACGAGTTCTGACGGTTTCTGTATGTTGGCTCCAGAACTTTATAGTACGCCCACCCTATTAAATTATTAACAACAATATTAATTACTATTTATAAAATAACACTACATATAATTTTTATCACTAATAAATTTGTAAAAAATATGTATACACAATAACTTGGTTGGTGTTGTACTGTTGCTGCATTGTAATGTTGGTGCATTGTAATGTTGCTTAGCAGTTATGTTCTGTTGCTGCATTGTACTGTTCCAGGCTGTACAGACAGATGCTGAGTTGTACTGTTGCTTGGCTGTACTGTTACAGAGTTGTACTGTTGCCAAGCTTTACTGTTGCTGAGCTCTTCTGTTGTTGAGCTGTACTGATGCTGAGATACACAATAGCAGAACTCTACTGTTGCTGAGCTGTATTATTGCGGTTCTGTACTGTAGCTGATTTGTACTTTTGCTGAGCTCTACTGTTGCTGCATTGTAATGTTGTTTAGCAGTAATGTTCTGTTGCTGCATTGTACTGTTCCGGGCTGTACAGATGCTGAGTTGTACTGTTGCTTGGCTGTACTGTTACAGAGTTGTACTGTTGCGTAGCTTTACTGTTGCTGAGCTCTTCTGTTGTTGAGCTGTACTATTGCTGAGATACACAATCGCAGAGCTATACTGTTGCTGAGCTGTATTGTTGCTGTTCTGTACTGTAGCTGATTTGTACTTTTGCTGAGCTCTACTGTTGCTGATCTGTACTGTTGCTGAATTATACAATTGGTGAGTTGTACTGTTTCTGAACTGTACTGTTACTGAGCTATAATGTTGCACAATTTTACTGTTGCTAAGATGCACTTTTAATGGGTTGTATTGTTGCAGAGTTATGCAGTTACTGAGATGTACTCTTGACAGGTTGTACTGTTGCTGAGATATACTTTAGATGGGTTGAACTATTGCTAAGCTGTACTGTTGCAGAGGTGTAGTGTTGCTGAGCTGTGCTGTTGCTGAGATATACTCTTGATGTGTTGTACTGTTGGTAAGCTGTACTTTTGCTGAGCCGTACTGTTTCAGTGTCATACAGTTGCTGAGCTGTACTTTTGATGGTTCGTACTGTTGCTAAGCCGTGCGGTTACTGTGCTGTACTGTTGACGAGCTGTACTTTTGCTGAGTTGTACTGTTGCTAAGTTGTACCGTTGCCAGGCTAAGCCTAAAGAATTGACTCCAAATTCTGTTTGTTTATATTAATTTGTCACACCGCCGAATTAAGGCTAAGTAACGCAGTTATGCCCCAAAATAAAATTTAAAAAACCCCACCCCACAGGATAGTTTTAACAAATAGCCTTCCTAGTGCTGTGGGAGGTGCGCCAACTTATAATAGAGAATATATTTCATTTTTAAATATTCCCGCTAGCACTGGCCTGTTCCTGCCTGGTCCCTTACGACACGCACCCTTTGGCTTCTCTTATTCGACTCTTAATTGACTTGCTATATTAATTGAAAAGGACCGGTATAGTCAAGTACGTAGAGAACAGCTGATAATAATCGGAGACTGTACTGTGCTGCCCTCAATCGGACCATTAGCAACTACTTGTGCTAATTATTGGCTACTTGGCGGCAAAACAAAACAAAAGTTACACTTGTTTAATATAAATTGTAGTTCTACTCAAAACACCATTTCTCAAGAGCCGTATTGATTTTAACTCCTACTATCTTAGCTTTTTATTTCATTTCTGTATTTCATATTACTTTTTTCAATTGTTTTTATAAATTGGCCATTTATAGTTTTCCCAGCTTTATCAGCTGGTTTTAAACGCTTTTAGTGTTTATGTGGTTCAATATTATTTCTATAATTAGTCTCAAATTTGTTGACGTATCTACTTTCTTTTCTCCTACTTATTTCATGCGCTTAAGCTATAAGATAGATTTCTGAGTGATTTCAAAATTAGTTGGTCCAGAAGTTATATGGTTTTAGGGTTCGTTTCAAGCTTCTGACGCACTTCGTGTCTGAGAAACTCCTTAGGAATTCGTAAGGTGGGTGATGAATATAATAGATATGAGTACAGGATTGTAATAGCGTTCAAAATACTTGTACTTACAAACTAAAATGAAAAATCTCGGAAACGCCATCTTTAACGCGAAAGACATATTATTCCGCAAAAGGAGTGATGTTCGGATAAAACTCATTTTATTTTCCAGCTAGAAATATAAGTATAAAGATAATGAATAAGGCCCAATAGGACTTCGTATAGAGTCTGATTACAAAAAGTAATACGTTTTTAAATTATAATGTTTAGTTTTGAGTTCGCATAATAAGGTTAAAAATAGTGTTATGTTAGAAAGCTTTGTTTTTTATTGTATTTAAATATATATAGTTTTATTATATACAGCATATTAAACAGGAGGCGTGTTATATAAATAGGACTCAATTTCTGGATGTAATAAGTTGAAAATTTGAAGGAAAACCCCTACAGAGAGAGCATAGCTAATGCAAAGGCAGCTTTACTATTTATTGTAAGTCAGTTTTAGGATCCGTATTGGGAAAATAAGTATATATTATATAAAGTTGTGTTAAATTTGTATCCAAGTGCAAGGGAACCTTCATGAGCCATTTGGAGGAGTCAAAGAACTCATAAAAGTAGGGTGGCTAAGTAGCGAGAAAAATACACACAACATGAATGGTTTATTATTTAAAAAGTTATATCATGATTGGTTGAAATGCCATGAGGGGGGATGAAATTCCTTTGATTTAAAAGGAAGGACATTAAGGAAAATGGGGACGAGGTTTTGAGATACAAAAAAAGTACGGACGTGTTGTTTTTTTTTTGTAAAAGGTTGAAGTTGCAAAGGATTGTTTTTTAATTAGGGAGTTTTTTATGCATAAGAAAGATAGGTAATGAAGAAAAAATTCTAAAAGTTTTTTCTAAAATATGAATAAAAAGTGTTACGAGTGATTAAGTGAAGTTATTTAAGAGAATGGGGCCTAGTTAAAGGTTAAAAATATCATTATGCGGAAATGACGGCAAGTCTTAAATCCAAGGACACTCTCAAATAAGTACAACAAATATTATTAGACTATTAAGCAAAGCAGAATTATTTAATGACTTAGTTAATCCACACACACACACACACACACACACACACACACACACACACACACACACACACACACACACACACAAAACACACACACACACACACACACACACACACACACAACACACACACACACACACACACACACACACACACACACACACACACACACACACACACACACACAGACACATACACACACACACACACACACACACACACACACACACACGCACACGCACACGCGCGCACACACGCACACGCACACACACACACACACACACACACACACACTGCGGCGGGCTATATTCTCTTGGAATACATGCCGCAAAAATATAAAATTTAAAACATAAAGAGTCTAAATTTCTTGTAAGTAAAACAAACCAAGCCACCGTGGGAAGGGTTTGTAACTTAAATTTAAGGCAGTTTGCAAGGGGAAGATGGTCAAAATTGGCCTAGAGTTACCATCGACATTTCCAGAGATAAAGCAAGACGAGAAAAATCAAAAATAAAGAATGGTAAAATTCCATCAGAAGCACCCTTAAGGAGTTATACGGCTTGATCGAAAAAATGGATTAAATCGATCGGTCTATCAATTCTGCGAGCCGTTACGCACTAGTACAAAAGAAGTGCGCGCGCCGATCAGGCGACATCGAGTTAAGATCCTTATTGGTTGTCAACTCGTGGGAACGGACTGCAGGTGGGGGTGTTTTCCCGGGGGTTGAGCAGGCCTAGCGTCTGTTGAAGCCCCAGCTAAACCAGGACTCTCGAAGGGTAAGGTCGGTGTCGGGCGTAGCTCCGGTAAAACAATGAACAATAGTTTTGTTACCGTAAATAGTTCAAAAACTATGAGTGGCTAGGGAAAGTTCGTTTCGTTGAGATGTCGTGACGCTGTATTTCGTGTATGGGGCCCTTTCGCATTTCAAGATCGCAGCGAAAGGGGTTTCCCATAAATTTCCATCAAATTATGTGCGAGCGTCGTTAAATGTGTGTGTTGCAGCCTTACTAGAAAGACAAGGCGATGTGAACAGTGTAACCTAGCAAACAGTTTTAAAAGTGTGAGTCTAAATTTCTAACAAAATTAAACAAAATTTAACTAAATTGATAAACGTTTTTAAAAGATTTTTCTATTTATTTTCTGTGTTAAGAGATGCCCAAGAACTGTGTTAAAAGAAGGGCTTAAAGCTAAAATTTTACTGGTAACCGTTAAAATCTAAAAGAGGTGCGAATAGCATCGAAGAAAGAAGATGGAAGGATTTCAACCAAAGGGTGAAGCGAGCGGATCTACCTGAGGCCTAGCAGACACACAAAGGGATGGAGGATTTCAAAGATGGCGGCAACGCGTGGGAAGCATCCAAGTAGTCTTACGTGGGAACAAAGCAACAGCCAAGCCGGATTTTCCCCACCCCGTTGGAGGACAAAGGGAGAGACGGAGAAGAGAGGGAGAAGATAGGCAAGCCATGCTTTGTGTGGAATCAGGTCAGATCTAAATTGTTTTCCCTTTGCGAATTAAAATTTTAATTTGAAGAATTTTTTCTAAATTGGGAAAATGTTATAAAATTTAAATAAATTTTCAAATCATTAACAGTAAACTTTAAATTTTACAAGTAAATGCTGGTGGCTTTGTTTTAAAGAGTGGGGGGTTTTCAAGATGGCGATGCCATAACTGCAGAATTTATGTTGTATTTTATGTATGTAAGGGAAATAGAAATTTTAGATTAGAACTTATGTAAAGGGAAAGGGTTTTAAATAAGCAAATCAAATAAAAGGGATATAAATTAATTAAAGAGTTTAAAATCTTATGAAGGTGTAAAGAATTTAAATAAAAGATGTGTTGAAATAAAGTTAAATATAATTTGCTAAAAGTAAATATCCAAGATGGCGGACAAAAGGCCATTGTTTACAACAGCTGATTGGAAGGCTATGCTTTAGTTTCAGGTACTCCTAGAAACAGGAGTGTTATTTCATGTAATTAAATTAAACTAAATTGGTATTTTATTTAGAAGGAGTCATTACGACATTTTTCCATATGAAACAAATTGACATAAATTGTTTTCATTTAAAATAAACAAGGGTTCTAACAAATTGAAGCTTTTTAATGTAAACCTTTGATTTTATTTGGAAAAGGGTGAAATTATATATGTGTATAAAATAAATTGAATCAAACCAAGGTTTGAGTAAGAATAAAGGGACATGATTTTAATATGGGTAGATTTTAAATTTTTAAAAAGGTACAATAAAAGGGTTAAGTTAAACAAGAGATTTTAAATTTGTAAATGGGTCTAGCTAACCAATTTTAATATGTTAATATAAGTTTTCTTTTTTGAATTATAAGTATATATATATTGTTTATTTCATGATTTATGTGTATTTAAAATAATATCTTGGTGGTAGAGTAACTTAGAAAGAAAATTGAAATTTTTGCAAATTGGTTTAAAAATGTAAGTTCTATAATAAAGGCAAATGGGCTTGTAGCCATTTAGCAAAGGTTACTAAAAATTTATTAAATATCAATTTCCTTCAGAAATTGCATCGATAAATTTTAAATAAATTTTAATTAAATTTCAGTATGTATAATTTTCATGAAGAAAGGGTAAATTCAAATGAGAACCAAAGGGTTACATATTTTACATTAAAAGGGTTTAACTATGATTAAATAAGTTGTAAACAAAACTCAGTATTTAAAATTTAAATGAAGAAAGGGTTAACCAAATGATAACTAAAGGGTTTTTATTTTATATAAAAAGGGTTAAATAAATTTTAAGATTTGTAAATTTCTTTGTAAATGATCAAGGATCAGTTCAAAAGGGTTTAACTATGTTTTGATAAATATTAATAAATTTCATTATGTGGATTTTCATGCCAAAAGGGTTAATCAAATCGTAACCAAAGGGTTAAATATTTTCTAATCAAAGGGTTAAATGAATTTAAATAAATTTGTAGATTTTGTAAATGATTGAGGATATGGGTAAACAGGTTAAATATGTTTCAGTAAATGTTTTATTAAAATATGTATTTAAATATTATAATTTCAATATGGGAAGGTGTTTGGATTTATTCAGCAGATGTTTTAAAAATTTTTTATAAATTATGATTTGATGTGCAGTAAATATTTTGATAATCTTGTAGGAGATATGGCTATATGTTTTATATGTAATTGTTATTTCAGTATGTACTTCATAATTGGTTTTTATATAATTTGATATGTTTTATGAAATTGTTTTTAGGTTGTTGGTAAAATTGTTTGAAATTTTACCTGCTAAAGTAAATAGAATTTGAATTTTAAATTGCTCATTTTAAATTGATAAAGATATAGAAAAAATTTGATCATTTAAATGGCTAGGTAAAATATGGCCATAAATAAAGTAGTGTGTTTAGAAAGTTTAAATAAAATGAACAAAATGTGAAAAGTAGGGATCTTTCGGAGTGTGTTGAAAAGTAAGGCTTTGCTTGAATCAACGAATATTTGTAATTTATAACAATTAAAATTTTCAGTAAAAAGTTAAGTAAACAAAACCATATATTGACGTTTAAAATCGCAAGGTTGAGAACCTGGGAAAATAAAATAAAATTATGACAAGTAGTAAAGGGTTATATTTCCGACAAGTAAGATTGACCGTCAAGTAGAGCGAAGTTTTACGCTTTGGCATACTCTGAATGAAAGAAAATTTGAAATCGTAAAGGCTTAATTTAAATTTTAAATGTCCACTAAAATAAGCAGAGTTGGTTTCTTAACTGTGTTAAGAACCAACATAAATGATATTTTTGAGTCAAATAAATTGCAGTCTGTGCATTGTAATATTAAATTTTAAATTTTTTAAAATTAAAAAATAAAGATTTTTTAACTAACTTGCAAACAAACTGATTATTATTTTAAACAAGTTTCTTACACTCTCCTACAGTTGATATGGTCATTTCGCCGTTTAGATGTCTTTCAAAAGAACCCATCCCCCGGGACGACTTACCCGTTAAGGGTAGAATCCGCAGCAAGTTAGGTTTTTTCTTTTTTAAGTCCAGTGACTTGTTCTCTGGCAGATTTTGGCGAGCATTGCACAGCGTTCGTGGTTTCGGCTGCGAGCGGCTCGTTTCAAAATTCTTGCTCTGCAACGGGCGTTGGTGGGCGGGCTTGCGCGCGCGTGCTGGTCAACGACGGAAGGGTTGACGGCGCCGTGCGTGGGTGCTGGCTCGGTCCGTTGCAACACACACAAACATACACGCACATACACACACACACACATACACACACACACACACACACACACAAACAATGTGCATGCATACATACATATGAAAATGCATTTATATATATACATATACGAGGTCTGTTCAAAAAATACGCGGACTGTTTGAATTTCGCGGCTCTAGTTAGTTTTAGGAGAATCCGCTTGGTGTCGCTAGGTTCGTATAAATCAGCTGATTAACACGCTGTATTTCAGTTGCAGATATCTTCATTTGTTGATGAGTTACACGCAGTTTAGTATAGAGTGTTTTTTTCGTTTGTCGGAATGTAAAATGGACAGCTTGAAGGAGCAACGAATTGGTTTTTTGAGTTTTGGGAATAAGAAAAAGTCACTAGGAGCAAGGTCAGGTGAGTAGGGGGGGGGCTTGAGAAAAAACAGTGATCGAGTGTTAGGCCACAAACTCACGAGTTCTGAGTGCTGGGTTGTCGTGATGGAAAAACCAGTTATCACTTCTTCACATTACTGGCCTTTTGCGTCGGACGGCGTCCCTCAGACGTTTCAGTACTTCAATGTAGGTAATCTGGTTGACTGTAGAGCCTTCAGAGAGGAACTCGTAGTGAACAACAACCCTTAGCATAAAAAAAAGCTGTCAGCATCACCTTGACATTCAACCGAACTTGGCGAGCTTTTATGGGTCTTGAGGACGTTTGACTCACCCATTGGGATGATTGGACCTTCGTTTCCATGTCGTAACCATACACCAATGATTCATCACCGGTCATAATTCTTGACAAACAGTTCTCATCTTCATTTGAACGATCAAGCAGTTCCCGACAAACCCGGACGCGATTGGCTGTTTGGTCATTGGTCATCAGATGTGGCACAAATTTCGCAGCGACGCGGTGCATTTTCAATTCAAAAATATCGTAACAAGATCAAACTGATATCCCACACTCTTCGGAAAGCTCCCTAATGGTCAGACGTCGTTTTCGCGCACCAGGGTGTTGATTTTGCCAACGTGTGGGTCGTCAGTTGACGTTGAAGGACTTCCAGGACGCTCATCGTCATCAATCGCCTATCGGCCACCCTTGAAACGTTCGTGCTACTTAAAACATGCAGTACGCTTCATGGCAACATCGACGTAGGCCGTGTTAAGCATGGCAAATGTTTCTGTTGCAGATTTCCCTAGTTTTACACAAAATTTCACAGCAATTCGTTACTCCTTCAGGCTGTCCATTTTACAATCCGACAAACGAAAAAACACACTTTACTAAACTGTGTGTAACTCATCAACAAATGAAGATATCTGCGACTGAAATACCGCGTTTTAATCAGCTGATTTATACGAACCTAGCGACACCAAGCGGATTATCCTGAAACTAACTAGAGTCCGCGTATTTTTTTGAGCAGACCTAGTATATATATATTGCTGCATTTTTTATATGCATTTTTATATGTATGTATGTATGCACATTGTTCATTACTAAACCACTGAACTGGAGTTAATGAAATTAGGAGGGATTGTTTAACATATTCTCAAGATGGTTCGTGTAAAGTATGGCGTAGATTCATCCACAAGGCTCCGCCCCAAGAGGCTTTAGATGGTTCTAAAACCGATGTATGTGTGTATGACATATAAATATATGACTCATGAAACTAACCGATCTCTAACCATATCTCTTATGGTCCGATCAACATGAAACTTTGTGGAAATTGTTGAGTACATTCCTGGGAAGGTTTCTGGCATAGTAAATCTCAGAGTCGTAGCCAGGGGGCACAAGAGACACGTGACTCTCCAAAACAATTAATTTTAGCAAAAAAATATTAATCTATAAACGAGGCTAGGGTTGTTAGCAAAACAGCTTCCCGACGGTATAACAATTTTTCAACGTGTATTTTGTAGATACCAAAATAGCATACAATATGATTTTCTATCTTATCTCATCCTAAGACATGTCACTGAATTCATTTCAAATTTTTGTTGCCAAGCAACACTCAACAAATTTAAATCATTCGGACATAATTTTGAAAATCTATCCTTCTCACATTAACAGTTGTATGTGGCTTGCTCAGGGGTCGGAAAATATTCCAATTTATTTGTGTACTCAACAATCAAAAATATTGTACATCCGAGTGCACTTCAATAAATAACATTAAATCAAGAACTTTTATTGTTACACTTTTCTCAATCGACTACCATAGGTTTTGCTATTAATAAAATACTAAATTAGGTTCAGCTAATGTTAACACACCATTCATTTACTTTTAGGCGGTACGAAGTTTGCCGGGGCAGCTAGTTACTTATAAATTTAAACTCGTTCATTTCATACATTTTAAATCAAGTTCCTTATATTACGCCCCTATACACTATATAATGATAAAAAATAACAACTCACGAGATGCAAGAGTAAAAATATTGTATTTAATAGGTTGTGTTAAAAGAACAAAAGCCCTCAAGAGTCCACCTTTGTATTAGAATTTTGTGTTAGTTACTAGATTAAAGATTGCCATTGAATTTTCATAAACGTATTTGGATGCATAAGTTGTAACTCACGTCAGGTCAAGGTAGATATGATACTTGTTATCACGATTGAGCAACCTAAAGGTGTGAGGCTCTAGGTATTATAGGTCTTTAAAATTATAATATAAACACTTTTAAATGTTTTAAACTTGCCTATAGTAGCACTTACTTTGCTTGTTGGACGGCCGTATGTGTCCCTTTGTCAACTCAGACCGTAACTGATCTCAAGGTTTATGTAGGTTAGGGTGGGGGTGGGATATTTTGGTGGTGTGGGTGTATTTTGTGAGTATTAGGAGTTATGATGTCAAAATGTGTGTGTGAGTTGTAATGTAATTGTGTATTGAGTATGTGTGTAGGGTGTAGTTTGAAGTGCCTATATATTTCGTATTGTTCGGTTGTGTAGCGTTGGTTATTTCTGTGTTGTTTATTAAGAATTTGTAGGTTAGATGTTATGTCTATGTAGTCATGTTTTGTGGAGTTGAGATGATCGGCAAAGTTTGATTGGCAGTTATTGTTTGTTAGTGAGTTTATATGTTCTTGGTAACGTGTGTAGAAGGACCTCCATGTCTGGCCTATGTATAAACTGGGGCACGAACTGCAAGTTAGTTTGTAAACTCCAGTGGTGTTGTAAATGTAGTTGGGTTTAAATTGTTTGTTGATTTTGATTACTAGTAGCTCACGCGAAGATGGAATCAACAAATGGTATAGTATAAAAATAGTTCAAAACTTAAACACACACACACACACACACACACACACACACACACTCACACACACACACACACACACACACACACACACACACACACACACACACACACATGCACAGTATAGTCTCGATAAATCGAGGTAAATGGGACTGAGACTCCCTCGTACAACCGAAAACTCTGATTACACAGATACATTTCCTATGCATTAGAAAAAAAATAGGAGTTTTAATAAACCCGAATGCTATAGGTAATTAAAAAGGCATCTAATAAGTTTATAGAACTTTATCTGAACATAACTTGGAAGCACGACTCATTTTCCTTTGCGTACAGTATAGCTATAAACATTTCTTTCAAGCCCGACTAATCATTTTCTTTAAAATAGATAAAATACGCTCAAACAGAAATTGGCTCGAATTTACCGGAAGCTCGAAATATCGGGACTCGGATTTTCGAGTCTACTGTATATATATATATATATATATATATATATATATATATATATATATATATATATATATCACCACTGTACACAATTTCAGAATTTATTTTTTTTGTGTAGTCTGCATCTATAGGATAACGGATATTCTAAAAGCAAACCCCATAAATCAATTGAAAATTTATTTAACGATTTGCAAATTATAGATACCTGTAAAATTGTAAGTAGGTTATTTTGTAAATTAAAATTATGACTCACAGTAGCTAAACAGTGTTTTGTACGTTTAGGGGAGGTTTTGTTCGTTTGGTCAACTAGATAAAACTTTGTGATAAACGTGTCCCTGCGCGGAGTTTAAAGTGGTTTGTCGAGGCTTGTTGCAGCTACGCAGTCCCACTGTAACTTCCAAGTAATGCTTTGTCTGAGGTTAGGTTCATTGTTATGCAATTATGTGGAAGTAAAAGTTGCTGCGTAAAAGTTTAGAAATTAATTCCCGAAATCTAAATTTTAACAAAGTTTTATGGTGTGTTTTTAGAAGTTGTGGGGAATAGTGGAGATTAATAAGTTCAACTAAATGCTATGAACATTGTGCCAATTCTCCTGAGAGATAAATATTATTAACGTTTATCTGTAGGGCTTATCTGTGACACGTAGAAGCCTACACGTTGTTAAAGGTATTACCAAACTAAAAGGGAATAGAATATAAAATAACAAGAAAACAAATTACTTTAGTTCAAATATTTTTATTGTTTAATTTAAACAGGTTTCGGCAACAGTTATATCATCTTTAAAGGAAGTATTATTAAAATATTTGAAAATAAACAATACTGATACAGCTGTAAGATTTTATTTTATTATATTTAAATAATTTCACAAACACTTATAAACCTAAGTAAAAAAACCTAAATCAGTTACCCTCGGGTATAAATAAACATGTTATATATGATCTACGGTTTATTTGATGATAGGTTTTCCATCATTTTATTGTAGAAGGGTTGTTTCATTCTCGTTATACACTTGGTTGTTTATTCCTCAGCTGATCGATGATGGTTTCCTAACATCGAAACGCGGTACTGAACTCTGGCTGTTTTGTTTGTACAGTTAGGTTTGTGCAGTTTGAATCTGCAAGGAAAATAACCAATGGTTTTGAATATTATTCTCACTGATGTATTGATTTGATTCAATTTTTATGGGTTTCGGTTTAGGCTTATTTTCGGTTACTGTAACAGTTGCTGAAACACTCTTCCGTTGTTTTCATTTATACAGACAGCAGTTGAGCGACCTGAAAAGCCACTCGTATTTGTCACAACACTGCCTGATCTCCGAACGTTTTCCACAAAACTAACCATCACAGTGTTACTAGACGCAGTGTAGTTTAAACTTGCCCCACCCGCATGTCCAATCACAAATGAGCGAATATAATGCCATACCATGAAAGTTTTCACTGCAGTAGTAGGCGTCATGTCAGTAATAACTAACCTGAATTGAAATACGTCAGCACGAATACGCGGCAACAATTAAAAGTCGGCGCAGCTGATCGAGAAGGCAACTACAGCTGATTCAGAATCAGTAATGTTTATTTTGGCGCATACGGTAGTTATTACAGTTGTAACAAAAAAATTGTATCTGACCGATTCGAACAACGGGATGGAAACATAAATTTTGCATTTTGAAACTTGCAGTTTTTGTTTTGTACATCTTGAGGTTTTTATAGAAATTACACTTGTTTTTATTATTTTGGTAAAAAACCACTACTTACTGATTTATTCAGCAGACGCGTTTAGCGCTAAACCAGCCCATTTTTCAATGCTGTGAATTACTGAGAAGACTGTTGCTCAGGTGTGTTGTGAGTCCGTGGAGTATTTCTGTTTTGTGGTGTGTTATTGTTCATAGAGTAGTTGTTAATTATGTACTCAAATACAGTGTTTGTTTGGGAGTGTGTTTTGTCATTTAGAATGTGTTGTGGATAGTATTTATGGTGTTTATATATCTCATAGGTTTCTACTATGTTAAGGTTTTTCCTTTTATTGATGTAATGTAGGATTTTTAGTTTGGTGTCTATGTCAGTCTGTGAGTGTAGTGTGTTTTTTATGTGTATGGCAAAATTTTATGTGGGTTATGTCTTTTTTATCTTTTTTACGTGTTCTTTGTATTTTGTGGTAAATGTACTCCCAGTTTGTCCTATTTGTTTGCTCCTGTCTGTAAAAGCTGGGATAGTTGTTGCATTTAGTCTGGTATACGCCTGCACTGTCGTGTTTGTTTTGGGGTGTTTTTGAACTGTATAGGGGTTTTTAATTGGGTTGGATGTTGTGAATTTTACTTTATATTTAAGTTTGCGGAACGTGGAAGCTAGTTTTTGTGATGTGTTGTGATATGTAAGTGTTATGTATTTTTGTGTTTGTGTGTTATTGTTTTTTGTTGTGTTATGTGTGCGTCGTTTTTGCGCATTATGTGTGTTTGTATCCGTTTTTTAGGCTATGTGTTTTATTGTGTGTAGTTCGTTTATTTTGTCTTCATTGCCCATGGCTATGTTGAATAATCTGTGTATCATGGAGTGTAAGGCAGCATGTTTCTGTTATGTGGGGTGATTGTGTCTGTTGTGTATAACTCTGTCTGTGGTGGTGGGTTTCCTGTATATTTTCAATGTGTGTTGTTTTGTTTTGTTATCGTTAGGTCTAGGAAGTTGATTTTGTTCTGTTGCTCTGTTTCCAGTGTGGAGTTTATGTTATTGTGTAATTTGTTTATGTAATTGTGAAAGGTGATTATCTCTCTTATGTTGCCGTTGTAAAGGATTAGGATGTCATCTACGTATCTCCAATATATTATTTTGTGGGCATTATGGTTTAATGCTTCTCGGGTTCCAGATATTAACTACTCCGAAGATATTTAGTTATGTAAAATGTCTTAAGAACAATAATTCATGAGAAAAATGGTGGAATAGAGGACGAAGGTCTTAATAAATTTTTTAAAAAGCCTCAATGTTTCTTTGTAGAACTGAAGTGCGTAAAAACGAAAGTTCAAAGTATCCTTGATATTTCTTACATACCTCTAACTAATTGTATGCCAATTTATTAACTAAACCATTTTGTTAAGTACTTTAATTTAATGTTCGTTGAGTTATCTTTAAATATAGATCATTTGAATTAGAATCAAATTTATTAACTTTATTTTATCAAAGTGAGTTTATTTTTAGTGTTAAAATGGCGTAATGGGGCTTTTAAATTTCAAAATGTTGCTTTTGAAGTGTAATTTAGCTCTCAGTACCATAGCAATTCTCGTCTCTCGCTGTCAGCCACAAAGTGACTACAGTGCAACCGGCAACAATGTGTATCCTATATCCAGCACCTTTTTGAAATGGTGGGCCAATTATTTGTTCATTTCCCTCAAGCCGGGCCGCAGGATTAAAATTACCGAGTACTACAATTAGTTGGTACTACATTAATATTCAAAACATGAAACAAAAAAATTCACCTTGAAAAGATTAAAAATTAAAAATTAAGTCCGAAAATGGTTATTTTAGTTGGAAATTTGACACTGTTTTTAAAAATTGTTCAATGTTTATTTGAACGTTTGTGGTTACTATTTTCAAAGTTGATTCCAAGGGACTGTCAGATGTAGATTTAGTAGCTTTCATTAACGAAAAAGCATGCTCACAAATAAAAGTAGCACGACATTTTTAAAAGTGCTTCTCGCAGATTAACTATTTCTAGAGGTAAATAATTTCGGTAGAGATCCATTAGTGAAACTTCACACAATTTTTACTTTTACTGAATCATGCGCTGCAGATCATCAAGTTCCATTTGAATATTGTCACAAATACTGTTAGTACAGCAATACTGTGTGGCTTATGCATTTCCCTATGAAAATAGTATTACGACTCTCTAAATTTAAGAAAAATATTTAAGTGGTCTGCGGGCCGTGGGTTGTTCAGCCCTGATTATCACAGATTAAGTCTAAATAACACAGACTTACTCTCTAATAGAGTTCCAATAAGTTTGTTCTAGTTATATCCTCAAGGGGAGAGGGTGGGGTTGGGCCGCAAAAAGATAAGACGGGGGCCGCGCATTGTGCACTCCTGATCTAGACTGAAGATTCTGTGACAATCTATAAACTGCTACAAAGATTTTCTATAAGTTGCCTTATAAGAGGAACAAACTGTTTAATCATGCTCGCATGGAGTACTAAAGTAATGGAACAATGAAGTAGTGGTGGAGGCAAGCCTTAAACAATAGCTTCACGTTTTGCCAGAAACGTAAAACTGAGTCTGAATGCTTGGATCTATTTGTTGATAGTAAAATTGTAGCGGTCTATAGCTGTAACTAGCAAACATACTCACATAAATTTTATAAAAGATAGTTTCTGTAAGAAAGAGACGCAAGGGATGATGTAGGCAACACATAGAAGGAAAGAGAGAGAGGGGGGAGAGGAGGGGATTGATCCATTGGGAAGAGTTGCAACATGTGTGGCGCAAGGTTTGCTCCGACCCAGTGATGGTTTTAAAAGTGGCTTTGTAAGTGAAAATAAAGCAAAGTGAAAATTTTTAACATTAAAATAACACTATAAATGTAAAATAAAATGGCATTTCCGATGTTTGCGTTCAGTCTTGATTTAAATCTACTTATTAATTAGTAGAATATGTTTACAAGCCTATATTAAGCACTATAATATCGCATTATACTCATTAATAAATACACCCACCCTCAATGTAATTAATAGGTAGTTTGCTGGAATAAACTGAAATGGGGCGCTTGCAGTATTTACATGCCTAATCTTCATGTAATTCATGATGTAAAAAATACAAGTAATATAGGATAATAATAAATCTGTAAATGTACTAGAATATAGTATATATGGTAAATGGGGCTAAATTAATGATTGTATTATGTCTTAGAGAAGGCTTATAGCTATTTCCCTCAGATAGAAGATTCTTAGTTTTCATGATAGCTACCATATTTCCTAAATACTTTCCTGGCGGTAGAGACCCATCCACCTCCCCCAACCAGCAGCCCCCAAAATATTTTTCTGGATCCGCCACTATCCAGACCTTAATTAATATTTGAAAAAACTGTATTAACATCAAGTGTCAACTACTACAAGTGTAAAAAATGTGTTTGAACTTGAGTGGAGGAATAAAGAGTATTTTATTAACGGTTGAAATTTTGAACAAGATATATATATATATATATATATATATATATATATATATATAAAAATATATATATATATATATATATATATATATATATATATATATATATGTACATAGTAAGAGTATGCATTTATAAAAGGAATAAAAAAAATACTATTGACATATCATTATATTAGACTTTTAAAAAAATTGTTCAAAAAATGGTAAATATATTAGTTTAAAAATAAAAATGACTACAAATAATATAATTGCTATTTTTATTTATAAAATAAGTTTGTGCCACCGGGGTAACCCTTGCGGCTACCGGAAGGTAAAATAAACACACACACACACACACACACACACACACACACACACACTGCAACGGACCTTCACCCAGCTCACTCACTCCCGACCCTAGCAAACTCGACCTGCCACAAACCTGTCGACGTTTGCCCAACTCGCAATTACAAGAACATTAATTTAAATCGTAATTAAAAAACCCACCCTGTGGATTCTGTCTACTAAGATTGAAAAGGTCATGGTAAGGTCAGTGATGTGTCAAACGGTGTAACATTGGGTAGCTGAAAAACACAGAAATTTATCACACAAATTAATACCTTACCATGCTTTGTAGACCTGTTTGCTCCATGTTCCTGCTCTCGTGAAGTCCGTGTCAGATAACATCCTACCATATCCTCTTTACTGAGGCCCTGTGTTATATATGATAAGATCTGCCAGTGGGTATCAACCCCTGGACTTGGAAATAAAACCAGCTAGTGTTGGCCTAGCTCAAACTGATTTGGTTGTTAAATTTAATTCTTTGGGTGGGTTCCTCGATTATTATAAGGTGCGCTTTGATCATTTATTATATGTAATTTATTAAAATAAATGACCCTATTAGGCTTGCTGGTATGGCATAAAGCTTTCAATGGTTTTATTAGATAAATTTTCTAGCTGGGAAATATTACATTTATTACTTAGCACACAGGATTATTTAATAAAATTTTTCACTAACCTTTGCTTGAAATATGAATTTAATAATATTACAATAACGAAATTTAATCAAATGATCATATTCTTGAACTACAATAATATCTTGATATTTGGTTTTATATCTGAATTTAATACACATTGAAACAACGAAGTTTAAACAAATGAACATATTCTTTAGATCAAAATAATATCTTGACATCTAGTTTTACTTTTGAATTTAATCGCGTGAAAAATAATAATTGTTAAATAAAAGGATCATATTCTTTTAACAACATAATTTCATGACGTTTATACATATTAGAACATAAATTAAATTGTCTCTTACTACCCAAATACATATTTTCATTTATTGCAGGGAGGTTGACAGATCCTATATCAAATTGCTGCACTCATTTAATTTATGGGCTGACTTTGCACCAGCAGTTACTTGACATTTATTTATTTATATATGAAATTACTAGAGAATAAAATTGTTATTAACACTACTTGTTAACACTTAAGAATTGTTTACCAATTTTTTTGGACATATACAATTTACCTTAAATTTCTGATAAACTGAGTTTGGATTCACAACAATCCTTTATAAATTATCAAACAAGTTATACATGGTTTTACGTTAATTAATAAAACATATCAATTTCTAAACATCTTAATGATTGTGCTTTTATAAGTTTATCTTTCCAAATTATAACAGTTATTACTTTAACATTTATCAATCATTTAAAATTTCACATAAATCTTTTATATATATTTAATAAGCTTCATATTTTAATTTATTTTTCAAGAAATAAAGCCATGACTTAGTTATTTAAACCTTTAATTTGTCGTTTTAGACTTTAGAAATTTTCCCAAATAATCTGGTTTATAATATTTAAAATTGTACAGAAATTATGACTTGCCCGACTCGCACTTTCCTGGATCCCCCTTTTATCTCCTGGGTGGCCAGATCCTTCCTTTCAGACTGGCAGTTGTTCTCGTCTGAAGGATTTTCCTTCCAGGCTGCGGCACAAGGCGACGTCATCTTCTTCAAGAAATGAAAACTAACCGGGATTTTATCATGATCGAATGACTCGCTTGCGCTAGTCGTTATTGTTAGACATTTTACGGCCAAATCGCGCACTCCGCGGCCAGATTAATGAAATTTAAAAGTCCATTATGACTTTCTCTGCAATTTAATTTAAACAGTGACCTTCTCGGTCGAATGCTCAAACGAGAGTTCCTTTTTTTCTAAACCTGCAACCAATTCACTAGCTGCTTACCCCCACTGCTTGATTTTCATGCACAGTTTTGATTTTAAGCGTGCTTATTTAATATTCTGTTGGAACTTGATTTTGGTTCTAGCACACAAAGCACTCGCAAAGTCATCATTTGTGTACATTACAATCGGTTTTTATCTTATTCAATTAGCAATTGAGTTTCATGGCTTAGCAAAACTAGATAAACTTATTCTATAAAAATTTAAGATTTTTCAATTTCTATTCAATTGTTACGGAACCAATTTTTTCCGTTACAACACACACACACACACACACACACACACACACACACACACACACACACACACACACACACACACACATACACATACACAAACACACACACACTCACAACACACACACACACACACACACACACACACACACCGACAGCCACACACACACACACACACATATATATATATATATATATATATATATATATATATATATATATACAAACCCAAACACACAACACACATACACGCACACACAAACACACACACACACAGAAAACCAAAAGGCGTTTCGCTTTTATAATATTCCTACAACAATAAACATAAATACAGGAATTTACTCGTAACCAGACCTTAAATGCCTTTCGTTCTACACGTTTAGTAGTTTGTTCTCTTATGTTATTCTAACTAACAACAATATCAAATAACATATATTTCCTGCAAGACCATATATTAAAAATGCAATATAATAGGATGAAATATATGCCAGAGATAACAAGACACCGACTACGTCAGCATTTTTATCTAATGGCGCCACGCAACAGTCTCGTACGAAACCTATCATGAAGACGTACTGCAGTAGTGCTTTTAAGATTTCCTGTTTTTTGGTCTGTAACTATTATTCAATTCTTTCTGTTAGTTCCCTCTCTCCACGAGATTTTTCAATCAGCAATAAATTACTTTTTATTCACCACTCAATTTCAAATACATTTTTTCAAACTTGTAGTGAATGGCACTTGATGTTCATACAGATTTTTCTAATATTAATTCATTGATGAAATTTAATAAGGAATTAATTTTAGGTTTAAATGGGAGAAAATATTTCACAAAGGAGCAAGGTATGCAATACAGTTATTCGTCCCATTTGGCTTAAAATAAGTAATAATATATCTTGAATTTTGTAGTACGTAGTGGACTGTGGTCCAATGAAAACAAAAAGAAAGAAAGAGACACCATTAAATATTTAGCATACACAAATAGATACACCACAATAATAGACAAACTATGGCAAAATATACAAAAAAACACTAAAATTAACACTGCAGAGAAGGAAAATAATTACATCACAATACCATACATATAGGCCTACAGACCATCAAATAAAATAGCTCACAAATTTTAAAAAAACAGGCTACAAAAGAGCATACAAAACTAATAACAATTTATAATAAAAAGTACAACACGACAACTACGACATTTTTTTTTCTGGCGAAAAACCAATTGTGGTTATTATCGCCAAACAAAATCCAACACGGAACGCAATATTTTAAGTAAAACCAAATAAATTTAAATACAACAAAAATTACAAAACAAAAAACAACAACAATAAATCTATAACAATAAAACATTTTTTTAAAATCTATAAATAACAAAATAACAACAAAGAACAATATAACAGTAAATAAATAATAACAATATGTAAAACAATAATAGGTAACAATTTATCAATAAATAAATCTCAATAACAATAACAAGAACACAAAATAAATTAAATTTAAATAAATAAAAGAAACAGAGAATTATACGTATAAAAAAAATAAAAAAAATATATTTTAAGTATTAAATTTTAAAAAATATTTTCAAGTGGTGCAAGAAAGCGATGACTCGGTCAATGGCCGAGGCATCGTCCCTTAGCACTAGCTTTAAACTGCCTTTTAAATTAAAAAGGGCACGAATATTGCTTACACTAACACAATCTACTAAAATATGTCTTATTGTGAAGATATCACTGCAGTATTGGCATATTGATGAATCTTCACGACGCATCAAATATCCATGCGTTGCAAAAGAGTGGCCAACCCGAAGGCGTAACCACCACTTCCTCCCTACGTTTTGAACGAATTAAAGACCTCCATGGACGGACGGTATCTTTAATTTCCCTCAGTTTATTCTGAATCACGGTATGCCACTCGTCATTCTAAGCAGCGAGCAATAAATGTTTCTCAAAACACACATAATCAGATGCCATAACTCGTTGAGTAATAGGCACCAAACTTGTAGCTTTATTCGCCGCTTCATCCACTTTTGTGTTTCCAAGTATTCCGCAATGTCCAGGAACCGAACAGAAAGTTACGCCCACACCCCCCAATTGAAGCCTGTGTACAGCACCCAAAATGTCCCCAACTAAAGGGTTGACAGAGAAAACATCCTGAAGAGCCTGAAGAGCACTTTTGGAATCCGAAAACAAAAGATAATGGGAAGATCGAGATTGAATGACGGTCAAAGCTTTAAAAATAGCAAATAGTTCTGCCGTGAAAACACTGCAAGCTTAGGGCAATCCGTACGTGTAGGTACGTCCAGACGCATAAAACGCACACCCAACGCCATGGTCCAGTTTAGATCCATCCGTGAAAATAATCTCACTATACTGGTGGGATCTGTATATTACCAAAAACTCCTGGTGGTACACCACATTAGGAGTATTGGTTTTTATAAAACTGGACAATGAAAAATCAAAACGGGGCGTTTTTATAATCCACAGCACATCGATCGTTCAAACGTAGTAGGAAGTTCCGACTCTAGATTATCAATTATGCGCGACGTCCGAATACCGAAAGGGGCGGTTGAACGTTCGCGTGCATTATAAGATGGTTGTAGCGGTTATTAAACACTACATTAAATGCCGGATGTTTAGGTTTGCTTCAAAGACCAGATATATAAGATATTTGTAGCATCTGACGTCGTCTTGAAAGAGCGGGTTCCCCAGCTTCGACAAGAAGACTAGGGATTTGGCTAGTTCTAAATGCACCAGTAGCCAGTCTAAGTCCAGAGTGGTGGACAGCATCGAGAGTTTTCAGAACTGTAAGTCGTGCGGATGAATAGGTTTGACAGCCATAATCAATTCGCGATCTAACGACCGCGCGATTACTAGTTCTGTCTGCTCCCCAATTCGTACCACTAAGGACTCTTAACATATCCAATTTCTTGTTTCATCTCACCTTCAAATCACGAACATGTGGGCAACATGAGTCTTTTATAAAATAAAAGACCTAGAAGTCAAACACTATCCGTGGTTTGAAGTTGAATCCCATCAAGATAAAGGATCGGCTCCTGGTGTTGCCTACGACGACTAAATGCTACACAATGGGTCTTCGAAGCAGAGAATTTAAAACCTGTAGTTCTTGACCATTCCTCTAATCTGCATATTGCTAACTGCAAAGATCTTTCCGCAGTTGCCATACTACGAGCAGGCACATATATACAAAAGTCATCTACAAAGAGTGAACAGTGAACTGGAGATCGTACATAACTCGTGATACTGTTTATTGCAACGGCAAGTAGCGTGACGCTCAACACGCTGCCCTGCGGTACGCCATTCTCCTGTTTATAACTGTTTTAATACGTACCTCCAAGACGAACGCGGAAAGATCTATTTGATAGAAAGTTAGCGATGAATGCTAAGACATTCCCTTGTATACCCCATGATTTTAAAGTGTTCAGAATTCCTCTTTTCCATGCCATATCGTATGCCTTCTCAAGGTCGAAGAAAACAGCAACGAGTGTTTGACGCAAGAGAAGGGCATCTTGAATAGCGAATTCTAACAAAACCAATTGGTCAACGGATGATCGTCCTTGCCTGAAACCACACTGTTAGTTGCAAATAAGGTCATTGGTTTCTAGGTACCAGACAAGACGGCGGTTGACCATCTTCTCCAGTAGTTTGCATAAGACGCTTGTAAGGAATATAGGTCTATAACTACTGGGATTGGTTTTGTCTTTACCTGGCTTCAAAAGAGGAATTACATTCGATTCTAACCATGCATCGGGGAAAGAGCGCTCCTCGAATGAACGATTGTATATTCGAAGGAGGACAAGTTTCGCCGATGACGGTAGATGTTTCAGCATGGAGTACACAATGGAATCAGGACCTGGTTCAAAGTTCTTCGTTGACTCAAGAGCTGACTCCAATTCCCCTATAGAGAAAGGAGTGTTTAAAGGAGAGTCCCCAGACAACCCAACAGTAAACGGTATTGCTTCTTCCTTCAGTTTATAAATCTGGAATAATCTATTATAGGCTGTAGTAGCAGAAAAGTTAGAAAATGATGTTCCAAGTACATTAGCGTGTGATTAATCTTCCATCCGGTGGCTTTAGCGCAATTGCTGGCAACGGAATGGAAATACCACAAACTGATCTTACTTTCCTCCACACTGTGGTGGACGGAGTTGTTCCTGTAATTGTGCTAATGTACTGTTCCCAAGAGTTCTTTCTACTCAGCCTAAATATCCTCCGTGCTTTCGCACGGAGTATTTTATATTCCTGAAGGTTTCTATTTGTTGGTTGTCGCTTAAATCTCCTTAGCGCTCTTCGTCGTAAACGGAGGATTTCTGTGCCACCACATCGTTCCACCACGGCACAGGCGGTCGGCGTGAATGTACAGAGGTTTTGGAATGGTCTCTACAGCGGCATTTAAAATAGCTTTCGAAAAATTTTCTATTATTTCATCAATGGGTGTCATATAATCCATGTCAAGTGATACAAGGTAATTCGAGTAGGAGTCCCAGTTGGCTTTTTTCAAAATGCAATGGGAATTTCGAGCATAACAGGGTTGGGAGTCACATAAATTGATCTTAATAGGCACATGGTCGCTTCCATACAAATCATTGAGTACCGACTATGTGCATCTAGTAGCTAATTGATTGCTGCAGATCGATAGGTCAACAGCTGTCCATCCACCAGTAGATGCTGCTAAATGGGTAGGCGAACCGTCATTTAGCAGACGTCATTTAACTGGACATAAGTTCAGTTCCGTTCTCACACTCTCCACAAGTTCACTTCGAGAGTTACTAGTCGGAGATCCCCAAGCCAAATGGTGGGCATTGAAATCTCCTACCACTAAGAACGGAGTCGGTAACTGGCTTATCAAATTCACTAAATCACTGTGTTGCAGATTTTCATGTGGTGGCAAGTAGACACAACACAGTGATTGTATACGGCGCAGCTGTTTTAACGGCTACTGCTTGCAAAGGGGTTATTAAGTTTAGCGGAGCAGCATCGATACAGTCACGGGCTAGGATGGCTACGCCACCTCTAGCTCGGTCTTCTGTAACGAAGTCTGATCTGAAAACTGAATACTCCCTTAAATGAAAATTATGCGATTCGTGGAGATGCGCCTCCTGTAGACATATAAACATCGGATACACATCTCGCACGAGTACTTTAAGATCTTCTATGTGACTCCTAACACCGTTGACGTTCCACTGTATCACTTACTTCCTAAGCAAAGACATTTATTAGGTTAGCAAAGGATTTATTTGACATCCATTGGTGTTCTCTCCTTTCTTGCCTGGGACGTTTTTAGACGTCTCAGGCTTACATTTCTCAGATTCCATATCCACCCGTTCAGGGATGGAATCTGAGAAAGTTTTGGGTTTAGGAGGGGTAGTTTTTACATTCCCTTTGTTAGCATTTTTTTTAATACCCAGTAACGACGGTGGCGATGTGGTCTGACGTAACACTGGTTTACGTGGTTTGGATTTTTACAACGTCTTCTGCACAGAAGGTTTATTACCAGTTGATAATATCTTCTGCACAAAGACACAAGGCTCACTTAGTGATTTATTTCGTGCTCCAAACCCCCCAGTGGAAGGGATAGGTACACGAGGTAAAACACTATCCGTTGCTGCAGGTTGTACCAAATTAAAAGACGGACCAATTGTGACTAAGCACAAAAGGCGAGACACTTTTTCAGTTACAGCTTCAATCTTCTTTGACACCTCAGCATAGTTGGTACAAGGCGATCAGGGTAGCGGCATAAGTCTAACTGTCTACCTTTGGCTGAGTGGATCCATAGAGTTTTTTGGCCTCTGGAAACGACAGCTTGTCTTTCGCCATGATGCCTAGGATAGCTTTCTCTTCCTTAAAAGTAGGACAGTTGCAGGATCGCGCTGGGTGGTCACCACCACAGTTGGCGCATTTCGGAGAATTAACACATTCCTTATCATCATGGCCTTCGACGCTACATATACTTCATACGTTCTGCTACAAACACGTAGAGCTGATATGCCCAAATCGCTGGCACTTGAAGCAGCGCCTAGGGTTTGCCACGTATGGTCTCACTGAGAGCCTTTGGTAACCTGCATGTAAGTATTCGGGTAGTTCCGGTTTGCTGAAGGTGACGATAAAAGAAGCTGTTGCTACTTTTTCTCCTTTGTCCATTTTCATGATAGGGGCAACGTCCGTAACTGACTGACACTTCGGACTTAATTTCATCAACTGGAAGGTACATTAAATCCTTACATGTGATGACCCCCTTTGAATAATTCAAGGATCTGTGGGGAGCCACAGATACCTTGACCTGGTCAAAGAAAGAGGTCATTTTAGATAGAGCACGGGTTTGTCTCTCGGTGGAAGTCGCAACTAACAGTGTTTCGTTTCTAAGTTTCTTAATAGAGGCTACTGGACCTCCAGCACAGGCAGTAATAGCCTTGTTAATCAGGAAAGGAGAAACTTTGGAAAGATCTTTCCTTTCTTCGGCACTAGATACAATTAAATACTTTGCTGATGGCAATGTCTGTGACGTTGCCACCATCAACTTTTTACTCAAATCTTTACTAATTAGATTGTCAGGAGAATCAAGGACCGAAGCGGCTGGTAGACCAGAAACCGCGCTTACGTCTTCGGCAGAGCAAGCTCACATCAGCGTCCCAGACCAGAGTTTGTCACGCTCTGGACTTTTCAGCACTCCCAACGCGCAACGGTTCTGACGAGTCAAAATTCCCTAAGAGAAGATGTAAGTGTTGAAATATGTTTAGATTGTGTTGGTGTGTGTATGTGTGTAAGTGTATGCTTTGTGAGTGGTGTAGTGTTAGGCTAGGGTACCGCGAGGGACGCCAAACCCCTCGTAGGTGCGGCTAGTTCGCACCCCTCTGCGGGAGACAACTACAACAAAGATAAACTACAAGCACCAGGCGTATAAAAATTAAACTGCAACAAATTCTACATTGGACAAACAGGTCGCAGCTTCAAACAAAGAGTCAAGGAACACAAACAGAACACCAACTCACCATTTTACAATTACATAAAAGAAACAGGACACAAATACACAAACATTTACTATAACCTAGAAATCTTACACATCAACAAAAAAGGACCACCCCTCAACACACTAGAACAATATGAAATTTACAAACACAAAACAAACACAAAGTACAAACATATTAAACGAACAAACCGATTAAAAATCACACATGCTCTTTGATACAATCAAAAACCTGCTTTTAAAACCGTCACCGCTTGACCCGACATCTCCAAGCAGAAGACACTGATAAAGATCGCCACATAGCTATCAAAAACGTTCTGTCTGAGTAAACTGTTAGAAATTTACAAAATTTAAAGTTTGTATACATAAGATTTCATAAAACACCTGACTTTATGTTATATGTTATGTGGTAGAGCAGCTGCTTAACGCATAGGTTATGTTACTTTATTTATATATTTGAGATTATATAATAAAACGTAACTAAAATAAAATTTTAATTTGTTGGCCTAAGTAGAATTGACGTTGAATTTTTTTTAATATTTGTTGTTTCATGTTAATATTATAACTTTGCCAAATAAGCATGTTTAATATATAAGTTGAATGTAACATTGTGTGCTATCATTGATTTTATTACCTCACCTATACCCTATGCAAAATGCCTGTTGAATTATCTCATTTTTTAAAAACCTACCATATGTTTTCTTTACAACTGTAGAAATTAAATTAGCCTAATAATTGATATTAATGCGGACATTTACATTCATGTTTCAGAATGCAAACAATATTTGGAAGAATAGTTATACAGACGATGGACACTCTGCAAGTATTGTAAACGCATAGTGCCCCCAAGCACCACAGGGCAGCGACTCCACCTAGACACAGGAAACATTCAGGTATGCGTTGTATCGAACAGTACTTATAGAATATTCAAAGTAAAACTAAATCCAATAATGCTTATAATATATTTTTAATGTTGATTTCGAAAAATCTGTCATTTATAAACGTTATTTTTTATAGTTTTGAGACTATCTGACAGTATTACTATTACCACCTAAGAAGGATGGAAGGACATTGGGATGGCGGGAGGGATAAAGGTAGAAACATGTAACCCCTGGGTAAAAATGTCTATAAAATTTACCATTTCATTTATTGTTTTAAGATTGATTTGTTAAAACGCAATAAGTATGTAGATAGGATAGAAGTAGAAAATAGTTTCTGGATTCTCACGCTTAAAACGTGGCATGAAATGAATGCGGCTCCCGAAAAGGTGGTTTTCGTGACTCTCACGCTTAAAACCTGGCCCGGAAAGGAAGCGACTCCCGAAAAGATGGTTTTCGTGATTCTCACGCTTAAAACGTGGCCTGGAACAAACGCCGCCCCTAGAAAGGAGGTTTTCGTGACTCTCACGCTTAAAATCTGGCCTGGAATGGAAGCGGCTCTCGAAAAGGAAGTTTTCGTGGCTCTCACGCTTAAAATCTGGCTTGGAATGGAAGCGGCTCCCGAAAAGGTGGTTTTCGTGGCTCTCACGCTTAAAATCTGGCCTGGAATGGAAGCGGCTCCCGAAAAGGGGGTTTTCGTGACTCTCACGCTTAAAACGTGACCTGGAACAAACGGCGCCCCTAGAAAGGAGGTTTTTGTGATTCTTACACTAAAAACCTGGCCTGGAATGAATGCGGCTCCCGAAAAGGAAGTTATCGTGGCTCTCACGCTTAAAATCTGGCCTGGAATGGAAGCGGCTCTCGAAAAGGAAGTTTTCGTGGCTCTCACGCTTAAAACGTGGCTTGAAACAAAAGCCGCCCCTAGAAAGGGGGTTTTCGTGACTCTCACGCTTAAAACGTGACCTGGAAGAGAAGCCCATCTTTTTTACGGTTTTATCACTCTCACGGAATTGCAAACACAGAAAATGAGCCACCAATGACACAAACCTATGCAAAATATCACACCGCCACATTAAATACGTTTATTGATTGTTTTGTATACAAATTTGTTTAACTTGTTTGTTTAATTTGTGTAAGTAAGACCCTAACTAGAAAGAATGAGGCCTGAATTGGAGGTTGTGTAGAGTTGGTATCTTGGTTCTGAAGAGAAAATAGAATTATATACAGCTTGTGGTAATATAGGCCTACTTACTTACTAACCAACGCCCACTCTTGGCTGTTGAGCCATTTGGTGGCGCGCTGACTTCCTTCATTGTCCTCCTCGTTCGGCTGGATATAGCCCAAGGAAGTATATGTGAGGAGGAGATCTACATCCATGGTTCCGTTTCCGCACAACACACCAATCCGGCGATTAGAGAACATGAATCTTGTGGAGGTGTGTCGCCAGGTGGCCAGTAGCCAGGCAGAACAGTACTACCCCTGTGCGGCGGGAAAGGCTACGGCTTATTGGCCCTTCGGTGACGAGTGTAGCCCAGCTACCGGGGGGGGGGGGGTGAAGTTGACCGCCTGCACGTGGTGCCCCCTGCTTTCGACTGAACGATCAACACAAGGTTCGCCTTTAACCTCCCTTTGTAGTAATATTGAAGGGAATAAATCATTTGCAGTGACTCGGAAGTCTCCAGTTATTTAAAATAGATGCTTTGTAGCCTACATGATTATCGTTGTTAGAGTTTGCTGAATATACACGGATACGAACTCAACCAATCTCGTACGTTGCAACAACAAACTGGAGCGTTCACCTCTCGGAGTACCTAGGTACAAATCCAGTTGCAATGGGTTTAGTTCTGAGGGTTAAACTACATTTGATTTTGCACACCTATGTGTTGACGTCGATCAAAAATTATCGTTAGCACTTGGAAATATATATTTAATTTTTTTTACCAAATAAAAGGCTAAATGGGTAACTTTTCACCAGCTTGACAGTGTAAATAATACATTTTAAACATTTCTCAATAATAGTTCAAATGAATTTTTTACGATTATCTTTCAACATGTTACACCAATTAATACATGACGTCATAACATTACATTCGGTAAAGTGTATTAATCCCAGTATGTAAAATGACTCGTATATTTACATGAAATCTATAATAAAAAAACAATGACCAGTAGTTATCATTTAAAATTAGGCTCTCAAATACAGTCATGAAACAGTGTTTTTGTGGTCATGGTTTACGTCATCATCGCAAAGTGTATAGCATCTTTTACGTGCGTGTATCTGGTTGTATTGGCTGCTACATAGGGAGGAGAGAGGTTTAGTTCTTGGAGGTCTGCCAGATACGTAATGCTGTTTGGCTTATTAGTTCTCACACAGCTTGTAAACTTTAATTATATGTTAAATTATGCGTTTTGCTTAAAGAACAATTAATATTTAAAAACACATTTTAAAGTAAATTTCTATTCAGGTCAACAAACACAAAATTTATTTTAGTTGTTTTTATTATTTTATTACAATTAATATAAATAAAGTAACATAACCTATGCTTTGAAACAGGTGTTCTACCACATAACCTATAACATAAAATAGCGGTTTTATGAAATAATATGTTATATGTTATACCAAATGGGACGAAATAACTATATTGCAAACCTTGTCTCTTCTGTGAAAGCTTTCTTCCAATGTAAATACGCGGGGGCTACATTCGCTGTACTTTCCGCGAATAGTAAAACCGCAAGTACTGAATTCAACTGTATATGGAAAGGGGAGGGTTACACTCCCTATAAAAAAATGTTAACATAATTACAGCTATTCTGTACACCTATAATTCAGTATAGTATATTTAGGTACTACACAATTACATACAGATTTTTCTTGATTTATTTACGTTTTCCTTCAATCCCAAAACACGAAAATTCTATTAAATATATACGCTCACATACACAGACACACGCATTCTTTATTGTTAAACACTATCCATTAAATTTTTAAAATCTAATTTTAGACAAATAATCTTATGAACAATGTAAAATTGATTTTTAAAATTGTTATTTTATATTTTGCGCTATTTTTATCTAGTTCTTTACATATTTCTTTATATAGCGTCGTCCTTCTTCCAGCTTTCAATTAAATCTTAATGCCCATTATAAAGATGCTCATTATCAATTTCAGTAACGGCTGCAGCTAACTGTTTCTCTAAACGTACAGTACACCGACAGATTTTAATGTCAACTTCGGCGCTATTTTTTTTACGATTTCTCCGCCTTCGCTATATAAAAAATTATTTTAGTTACTTTTTATTATATAATTACAACTAATATAAATAAAGTAACATAACCTATGCGCTAAAACAGCTGTTCCACCACAAAACCTATAACGTAGGATGAGCTGTTTTTATGAAATCATATGATTTCACTTATTTTTTATGCCAAATGGAACGAAATAACTATATTGCATACTTTGCTTTTTTTTAAAGGTTTTTCTTCCATATAAAACTAAAATTATTTCATTAAATTTAATTAATGCATTAGTATTTGAAGTAAACTGTATCGACATCAGCAATCATCCACTACAACGTATTTGAACTTGAGTGGATGACAAAAACGATTGAGTAGATTTTCATTTTATTAACGATTGGAAATTTGAACTATATATATATATATATATATATATATATATATATATATATATACATTAAATATTAAATATGGTGATATGTTTTCTTGTAATATAGTTAATAAATTTAAAATATTTCAAAAACAAGAATACTTTTAATGAATATATTTATTCAAAGCTTTTCGCCGATAAAATAGTACCAGGATCTTCAGGAAAAAATTATCTAACAAAATATTTTTACAAAAGTTAAAACATATGTACTACATACAACTATATGTTTATAAGTATTGCACTTTATGTAATTTTTTCTATAACATCAATGACATTATAAATAGTTTGGTGCCTTGATCTCACTTGAATTTGTTCATCAATTAATTTGTCTTTAACTTTATGCTTATAAATTTCCAATGTTTCAAATATATTCATTTTTAATCCTTTATTTATTTCTTTTAATAATTTCATATTTTCTATTTCAGGACATTTGTGTCCATTTTCAATACAATGAGTCGCTAAATTTGATTTGTATATGTTTGGTTGATATAAGCGTTTAAATGTTCTTTGTATCTTTCTTTTAATTTCTTTTTTGTTTGTCCTACATATAATTTATTACAAGCTTGACATTTTATATTACATACTCCATTTCTTTCGTGCATATTATTTTGATTATTGTTTATTAAATTTTTAATTTTATTATCAGTTTTGTATGTAATTTGTAAATTTGTTTCTTTAAATAATCTTGTAATTTTATTTATTTCGTTACCAGTGAATGTAAAAGGTGTCCAAATTTGTTCTCTCTTATTATGTACAAAGTTATTTTAGATTTTCTGTTTTCTTATTATGTTATTATTTAATTTATCTATAGCTTTTCTTTTATATCCATTTTCTAATCCAATTTGATATATTATATTTTTCTCTTTCATTTGATCATTAAGTTCATTGGTATTTTGTGCATTCTATATAATAAATTATACAGCGCTGCCATTTTTTTGGTATAATCGGATATGCATAATCCATCATCTATATATCAAAACCAGTGTCCATTTTGATCGTATGTTTTATTATCTTATCTATTTCAATGTCTATATTTTGTAAAAATATTCCCCACAATATGCTTGAAATTGGAGAGCCCATTGTTAAACCATTTTATAGTTTATAAATTTTATTATTATATAAAAAATAATTTTGATTTAATATGATTTTTAATGTATCTATTATTTTTTATTTTAACGTTTTATCTTGTTCAAATATATATATATTACTTTTTATTATTTCAAATGTTTTCATTATAGGTATATTATTATACACGTTAGTAGCATCAAAGGATATTAATTTGGTATCATTATCAATTTTAATATCGTTTAATTTTTCAATAAGTTCAATCGATTTTTTATATTATGAGTATTATTTAATTTTACCTTATCTTTAAGTAATAAAGCCAAATATTTTGAAATTTTATAAGAAGGAGAAGTTGTAAAATTAACTAATGGGCTAATTGGTTTATCTTCTTTGTTCAATTTAATTAGTCCATTTAATCTTGGAAATTTTAGGATTTTCATTTATATAATTATTAGTATATTTTTGATTAAATAATTTAGATGATGTTTTTATTATATTTTTTATTTCATTTTGATATCTGTCTGTGTGATCTTTATTTATTTGTGTATATGTGTTTTTAGATATATAATTTTCAGTTTTATTTATATGTTCTTGTTTATCAATAATAACTACAGCATTACTTTTATCAGCTTTTGTCATAATAAATAAGATCATTAGTTTATAATTTTTGTTTACTTTAAAGAATATGCGAGTATTGTTTTATGTGTGTATGATTAGTTTTGCTATTTTTAATTAACCTTATTATTTCATGTGATGTTTTAATTTGCATATTCTCTTGTTCTTTAAGATTAAATTTATTAATCGCCAGTTTAGTATCTATTATTATTGTATTGATATTTCTTTTCATATTTTTTTGAGGTTGATTTTATTATTATTTTCTAAAACTTTTATTTCATTTTGGCTAAATATTATATTTGTTAAATTAACAAAATTGGGGTGAAACTTATGATGATGTATGATTACTTCAGTATTTTTACCTTTATTCATTTTTAATATATCTAATTTTTTGGTTAGAGTGTTCATTTTTCTTTGTCTATATTTAAACAAAAGGATTTTAATGTTATTACATTTGTTTCCCATTTTGTCTTATCCATAAAAAAATGCTAGTTTTAAATGTAATTTATAAATCTCAATAGTTATTTCATTTTTCTTATATAAAAATTTAATTTCATTTCTAACCCACATAATTTCTGCCTGTTTACATACTTTTTGTGCCACATTACTTTTATTTTTAATATTTTTTGTGCATATTTAGGAACAATATAATTAATAATACATTGTTTGTTAAATATTAATTTGTGCATATTTAGGAACAATATTATTAATAATACAGTGTTTGTTAAAAAAATATATTACAATTAGTTTTCATTAATTGAATTTTACGTTTCTGATATAAATTTAAATCTTTGCTTAAAGATGGATTACTAATAGAACTCACCTCTGTAGAGCACATAATCACAACACCAATAGCCTAGTAAGGCAATATAATATATTAAATATAGTGACATGTTTTCTTGTAATATAGTTAATAAATTTTTTTAAAAATATTTCAAGAATACCTTTAATACTTATATTATTCAAAGCTTTTCACCGATAAAACAGTACCAGCATCTTCACGAAAAATAATTATGTAACAAAATATTTTTACAAAAATTAAAACATATGTACTACAAACAACCATATAAGTTTATACGTACATTGTATCTAAGTATTACATATAGAGTCGTTTTATTACATAAAAGAGTCGTTTTAATAATGAAGAATAAATTATTGCTTGCGTTTGTAGCGGTGTTAGAAGGAGATCCACACGCTACAGACCATTGTAAAGGTTTAATAAATCCGATAAAAGTGACCATTTTCTGAGCCAAATCAATGTTGTTAAAAAAATTTTTAACATTCCATTTGATCAAAGAAAATGTCAAAACATTTTCAGAGCAAAACCAAGCGAACCCCAGTGATGCCAACTGAAAACAAAAACAAATCTACAACAAACGGATTAACTAAGAAACGGAATAAAGATTTTACTACTGAGCAAGACACGGCTTTGCGACGTCGGCAACGACTCGTGAAATTAGACAGAATACAGTTCCTAAACACAGACGTAATTCTCTAGATTTGCTGATTTAATTAATCAAATATTTAAAGATAAAATCGTTAAAATATTTATAGTAAATATTTCGTAACCACTCCTCGCGATTTAAAGTAAAGGATGTTATTAACCCTGATTTAAATAAGTAAGCCCGTAATAAAGTGAAGCCTATAAAACTGGTCTCGAGATTAGCCGCCGGCTTAGCTATGAGGCCTAATCCACTACGCTTACCAGATCAGCTGTAATTAGCCAGCATTGCTGCCGATCTGTTCTCGTATTTCTTATGTTATTACTTCTTTCTCCTTCTGGCTTAGCAAATTAAAATTAAAGTGGCAGGAAAATAATTAAGTAGAAATAAAAGGAAGTGGATAACAACAGTTAAAGAAATAAATAAAAGCTAAATAATGAACAAGGAATAAATAAATTGTTTTGGACAGATTAATCGTAAATATATACGACCAAG
>JBAIZL010000001.1:308946061-309071061 GCA_036971475.1 Prosapia bicincta | reverse complement strand
ACCAGGCTTTACCGAGATTTACCACGAGATGGAAGGGAAGTTGCGACAAGTTAACACAGCTAAGTGGGCGATTTAAAACTTTTAAAACTTAATTTCAAAATTTAAAACATTTCGAAGCAGAATTTCTAAATTATGAACATTGAACTTTTAATTAATAAGCATAATTATAATTACGCACCTTTTGGTGCTAATATGTTCACATTAAATTATTAAACTTGATTATACAAGAAAAGCAAGTAAACTCGAATATATGTTCATTTTCAGCCATTGATAAATTTTATTAATTGAAGGATTGCTATCCTTAAAAATTTATAAGTAATGTAAAAAAAAAAGGGTTTCATAATCTGTAACTGAGTGTTAAAGAAATTTATGTGTCATGATTTTAATTTATTTCATCTGTCTATTTTAAAATAAAGTTTATGATTTGCTTTAATTGAATTTAAATGTCATTATTTTACCACCGCACAAATACCTTGCATTTCAAGTAAATAAACCTTAAGTATTAATTCAAGAATATTCTGCTAATTTTAATTGTTTAACTTGGTAATTTAAAATACTTTAACTGTAACGGATTTATAACTTCTATTGCGTTACAGACAGACGTATCTTTACGCCTCAACTGTAAGCTAGAAGTGAATATTAAATGTTTTAAGAGTTATAACTAAATAAAGTCCAATTTGTACAAAATTAAACCGTTACATAAATGCGCAACTCTGCTTGTTTCATAATATAACATCCGTTACATAAATGCGCCACTCTGCTCTATAAATTTGAAATGTAAATTTGTGTGTTGGCAAAAAGAAAATTTAAAAATGGTTGAAAATAACCGAATTCATTAAATATATATTCAAAACGTAAATTCACAGTGTAAAATTTTGTAAAATGTATAAATTGAAAGTAAAAGGATGTAGCTTGTGTAAACAGCATGGTAAAGATAGGGCAAAAACCAGTTATAACCAGTTTTTACTTGTAGTGTAGAGTTTCAAGGTTAGAGACTCTTGTTTAAAATGTTAATCGTAATATGCTTGATAGAGTTTAGATTTTTTTTAAAAGTTTGTGCATGGCTTGAGAAAGCCAGTTGTAGATTACCAATGTTGACACAGCTGCTAGTTCCAATGTCAGGCAAGTTAGATTTGATTGTCCGAGTTTGTATAAACAAGTATCTAGCCTGAAGTCCAATGTTTACATAAAGCCTGTTTAAATATTTCGAGTTTGCTTTGCTTTGCTATGCCATCAACGTTCCGTTTGTTTTCTGAACCCCTGTAGTGAATCAATTTATCAGACGATAAAAGAGGTTATTAAACTTGTATGAATTGCAGAATCAAAATGATTTAATATTAAAATAATTTGAAAGTAAATGTAATACTGTCTGATAAACAATTTAACAAAAATAATAGTACTGATGAATTATAATAATAAAAAGAAATTTTTGTAAATGGATTTAAAACAATGTTTGATAAAATTAAATATATGTATAAGTTGTGTAAGGTTTACAAGCAAATTTATAACTTCAAAAATGGTTAAAATTTAGAAAAGTTATTGTTGGAAGAAATTTAAAGCTTTTTTCATTTTTAAAATGGTAATTGATTAACAAGGAAGTGGTAAGTGCCTTGATATGCAATTTTAGAAACTCATGACGACACTTTGCATATTGTGTGTCAAAGGGCCCAAATAGCATGCAATCTTACTTATACACGAGGTAGACACTGACAAAATCTCAAAATACATAATACTACACGAAGAGACTAAAACACTTGACCAAAAATTGCATGTGAAAGTACAATGCTAATTTCTGTTTGATTTTATTCTTATTTTATTAATGCAAGAGCTTAAACGAATTTTAATATCAATTGTCATAGTAATGTTTGAAAGAAAATTTAAGAATGATGAATTGAATAAAGTCCTTTTTAAGTCAACAACTGGCTGTATGGTTTTTAAATCAAAGTATGGGATTTGATTTAAGAAAAAAGTATTTGGATTCAAAGTATGGGATTTGAAATCCAATGGTTTTAAGATGTACGAGTATTGTAAGAATAACAAAGAGAGGTTATTAGGCAATGGTACATTCTTAGTGGTAAATAGAGAGAGAGAATTTTTGAAAATATATATATAGCGTCGTTTAAATGTGGTAATTTGTGGCTTACAGGGAGTAAGCAGTTTTGCAGATCCCAGGTAGTGGACTGCGATAAATACAGCCAGTAGGTTAGGTTTGTTGACACAAAAAGAGACAATTTTGAAGAAAATTTTAATTAATGAATAATTTGAAGAATTATAATAAGAAATAATTTGAAGAAAAATTTAATTGTGAGTAAAAATGTATAAGAAATATAGTAATGAGTTTTAAAAATTTGAAGAGATGTAAATATATAATCATAAAGTTTGAGAAATGAAAAGTTTATAAAGAATTTAAAATTTCAAAGCAACTGATAAGTGTATGTAATTATTTTAAAATTTAATCATGTAAATTAAAGGATTAATAAATAATGTAACAAGTTATGAGATTTAAATTGAAATTAAAAGACACATTTTTTTTTTTTTAAACAAAATAAATTAAAGATAAAAGTAATTAAACAATTATAGAACATTATGTAATGGTATAAAGAGTATGTTTCAATATAAAATCTTTTATGAATATAAAAGGAAGATTGAATATAAGTTTATTTAAAAATTTTATTATTTTTTTTGTTTGGAAAGGATTAAATGCAAGAATTAATATTGTTTATGTTATGTTTCATGTCGAGTTAAGTTTGTTCTAATAATAGAATCAAATAGGTTTATGATATGTTTTCCCAAAGAAAATAATTTGATTGTTAACTTAAGAGTTGTTCGTAAATCTTTACATTTAATAAAAATAATTAAAAGGGAATGTGAAAACACACAATTTTTTTTTTCAAAAGGGGGGAAAAATATGTAACACACTTTAGACGGTGTTACATATTAAAATAGTAAAATTCAGAAAACAAACGAGAATAAATTCCAAATTGTAATAATGTATAACTATGTAAAAAAAATTGTTATGTATGATAAAGATTTTTAATGAGATCTCTGGCTGATAGTGACATCTATCGAGAAAAATTTAAAATAATAAGTAACCTAGCTATGCATGCGCCCCGTGGATGCGCGGTAAGTAGGAAGGCTGCTTGCTTTCAATTTATCTGTCTCATTAGGCCAGGATGTAACCAGGGAAGGACGTCTCCAAATGGCAAGAAGATGTATTTAGTTTCCTTTAATTTTAATTAATATAAAGTATTTCTTTTTTTAAATCATGGCATAGAAGGCGGCTTACAATACCAGATACAAGATGGGTTGCAGACTTATTCATGGTTTTCCCGACGTTTATTCACGAAGATGAGACCAGGCTTTACCGAGATTTACCACGAGATGGAAGGGAAGTTGCGACAAGTTAACACAGCTAAGTGGGCGATTTAAAACTTTTAAAACTTAATTTCAAAATTTAAAACATTTCGAAGCAGAATTTCTAAATTATGAACATTGAACTTTTAATTAATAAGCATAATTATAATTACGCACCTTTTGGTGCTAATATGTTCACATTAAATTATTAAACTTGATTATACAAGAAAAGCAAGTAAACTCGAATATATGTTCATTTTCAGCCATTGATAAATTTTATTAATTGAAGGATTGCTATCCTTAAAAATTTATAAGTAATGTAAAAAAAAAAAAGGGTTTCATAATCTGTAACTGAGTGTTAAAGAAATTTATGTGTCATGATTTTAATTTATTTCATCTGTCTATTTTAAAATAAAGTTTATGATTTGCTTTAATTGAATTTAAATGTCATTATTTTACCACCGCACAAATACCTTGCATTTCAAGTAAATAAACCTTAAGTATTAATTCAAGAATATTCTGCTAATTTTAATTGTTTAACTTGGTAATTTAAAATACTTTAACTGTAACGGATTTATAACTTCTATTGCGTTACAGACAGACGTATCTTTACGCCTCAACTGTAAGCTAGAAGTGAATATTAAATGTTTTAAGAGTTATAACTAAATAAAATCCAATTTGTACAAAATTAAACCGTTACACTGTTACACCGCTGAGCCTTTTTACTTACCCCGCAACCCGTCTCATTTTGTTCGTATGCAAACTGCCTTTGCTTGTATTACAGTTGCACAATCATTGCAGAATCTTTTACAAAAATAGTTAAACAAATTCCTAAACAGAAACAAACCAACCTTTAAATACTCTAAGTTTGGAGCAATAATTTACGCTAAAGTTATCCTCTACTTCGAAGTTATATTAGTAATATGACTTCCATATCTTTACTCTACCGGAAGATAGTCCGCACCCGCGAATACTTAAACTGTAGGAAGTAGAACATTGCGCCTCTAAAGGAAGTCCCATCCGTTACACACATTGTGAGTATTCTGAGGACGGACTCCTACGTATTTTAGACCTAACATATCTTTCCTCTACCGGAAGATAGTCCGCACCCGCGAATACTTACACTGTAGGATAGAACATTGCGCCTCTAAAGGAAGGCCCATCCGTTACACACATTGTGAGTGTTCTGAGGACGGACTCCTACGTATTTTAGACCTACCATATCTTTCCTCTACCGGAAGATAGTCCGCACCCGCGAATACTTACACTGCAGGAAGTAGAAGATTCCACGTCCGTTACACACGTTGTGAGTATTCTGTGGACGAACGTCTACTTATTTTAGACCTTCCATATCTTTACTCTACCGGAAGATAGTTCGCACCCACGAATGCATACACTGAAGGAAGTACAAGATTCCACGTCCGTTACACACGTTGTGAGTATTCTGAGGACGGACTCCTACGTATTTTAGACCTACCATATCTTTCCTCTACCGGAAGATAGTCCGCACCCGCGAATACTTACACTGTAGGATAGAACATTGCGCCTCTAAAGGAAGGCCCATCCGTTACACACATTGTGAGTGTTCTGAGGACGGACTCCTACGTATTTTAGACCTACCATATCTTTCCTCTACCGGAAGATAGTCCGCACACGCGAATACTTACACTGCAGGAAGTAGAAGATTCCACGTCCGTTACACACGTTGTGAGTATTCTGTGGACGAACGTCTACTTATTTTAGACCTTCCATATCTTTACTCTACCGGAAGATAGTCTGCACCCGCGAATACTTACACTGCAGGAAGTAGAAGATTCCACGTCCGTTACACACGTTGTGAGTATTCTGTGGACGAACGTCTACTTATTTTAGACCTTCCATATCTTTACTCTACCGGAAGATAGTCCGCACCCACGAATGCTTACACTGAAGGAAGTAGAAGATTCCATGTCCGTTACACACGTTGTGAGTATTCTGAGGACGGACTCCTACGTATTTTAGACCTACCATATCTTTCCTCTACCGGAAGATAGTCCGCACCCGCGAATACTTACACTGTAGGATAGAACATTGCGCCTCTAAAGGAAAGCCCATCCGTTACACACATTGTGAGTGTTCTGAGGACGGACTCCTACGTATTTTAGACCTACCATATCTTTCCTCTACCGGAAGATAGTCCGCACCCACGAATGCTTACACTGAAGGAAGTAGAAGATTTCACGTCCGTTACACACGTTGTAAGTATTCTGTCGACGAACGTCTACTTATTTTAGTCCTTCCATATCTTTACTCTACCGGAAGATAGTCCGCACCCGCGAATGCTTACACTGAAGGAAGTAGAAGATTCCACGTCCGTTACACACGTTGTGAGTATTCTGTGGACGAACGTCTACTTATTTTAGACCTTCCATATCTTTACTCTACCGGAAGATAGTCCGCACCCGCGAATACTTACACTGCAGGAAGTAGAAGATTCCACGTCCGTTACACACGTTGTGAGTATTCTGTGGACGAACGTCTACTTATTTTAGACCTTCCATATCTTTACTCTACTGGAAGATAGTCCGCACCCACGAATCCTTACACTGAAGGAAGTAGAAGATTCCACGTCCGTTACACACGTTGTGAGTATTCTGTGGACGAACGTCTACTTATTTTAGACCTTCCATATCTTTACTCTACCGGAAGATAGTCCGCACCCACGAATGCTTACACTGAAGGAAGTAGAAGATTCCACGTCCGTTACACACGTTGTGAGTATTCTGTGGACGAACGTCTACTTATTTTAGACCTTCCATATCTTTACTCTACCGGAAGATAGTCCGCACCCGCGAATACTTACACTGCAGGAAGTAGAAGATTCCACGTCCGTTACACTCGTTGTGAGTATTCTGTGGACGAACGTCTACTTATTTTAGACCTTCCATATCTTTACTCTACCGGAAGATAGTCCGCACCCACGAATGCTTACACTGAAGGAAGTAGAAGATTCCACGTCCGTTACACACGTTGTGAGTATTCTGTCGACGAACGTCTACTTATTTTAGTCCTTCCATATCTTTACTCTACCGGAAGATAGTCCGCACCCGCGAATGCTTACACTGAAGGAAGTAGAAGATTCCACGTCCGTTACACACGTTGTGAGTATTCTGTGGACGAACGTCTACTTATTTTAGACCTTCCATATCTTTACTCTACCGGAAGATAGTCCGCACCCGCGACAACGTACACTGCAGGAAGTAGAAGATTCCACGTCCGTTACACACGTTGTGAGTATTCTGTGGACGAACGTCTACTTATTTTAGACCTTCCATATCTTTACTCTACCGGAAGATAGTCCGCACCCGCGAATACTTACACTGCATGAAGTAGAAGATTCCACGTCCGTTACACACGTTGTGAGTATTCTGTGGACGAACGTCTACTTATTTTAGTCCTTCCATATCTTTACTCTACCGGAAGATAGTCCGCACCCGCGAATACGTACACTGCAGGAAGTAGAAGATTCCACGTCCGTTACACACGTTGTGAGTATTCTGTGGACGAACGTCTACTTATTTTAGACCTTCCATATCTTTACTCTACCGGAAGATAGTCCGCACCAGCGAATGCTTACACTGAAGGAAGTAGAAGATTGCGCCTTTAACATTCGTTACAAAGGTGTTGAGTATTCTGAGGACGGATATCTACTTTGATTAGACCTTCAATGCGTTTCCTCTATGAACGATAGTCCACACTCCTAGGAAGTGGATAATTTCGCCCTTAAAGGAAGGTCCATTCGTTACACACATTGTGAGTGTTCTGTGGACGGTCGTCTACTTTGTTTAGACCTTCAATATGTTTAATCTATGAACGATAGTCGGCACCCCCAGGAAGTGGAAGATTTCGCCCTTAAAGGAACGCCCATCCGTTACACACGTTGTGAGTATTCTGAGGACGGACGTCTACTTTGTTTAGACCTTTAATACGTTTACTATATGAAAGATGGACCGCACCCCCAGGAAGTGGAAGGTCTCTTAAAGGAAGGCCCATCCGAACAGACGTTGTGAGTATTCTGATTTCTCGATATAATAAAATCAAATAAATATTTAGTCCCTTTAAATCTCCCTTAAAATTTTAATTAATTTTAAAACAAATTGTATCTAACGATGCTGCTTTCCCGGAATACGTCTGCATTACTTCTCCTAATGGAGGCTGTAGGACTTACATTCAGGTATATTACTGGACTTGCTTGTTTGCCTACTTGGAAAGAATATTTATTCACGTCCAGTAAGATTTCTACAGTGCACACTGGAAGTGTGTAAAGGGAAAAGTCCTTACAATAGCAGTTAGAACAGATGAAAGTTATTTAGATTTTTAAATCGTCAAAGTACTTTCGTAATAAGTTGCAATGATTGCCTACATTACAATAAGGGACTTAGGCCTACATTTGTACGTCTGTCCCTATAAGAATTGGTCTCCTTTACAAGGATGGGCCATTTTACAAAAAAGAATCCATGGTAAAAGGACGCGCGAATTTATACTGATGAGAATATGTTACAAGATTCGATCTACATTATAGTTTTTGGCTTACGTTCAAACCTTCATTGCAGTGATAGGTTTAGGCTTTACGTTACAAGGATAGGCATAGTGATGGGTTTACTTTACAAACATAGGCTTACCTTACAACGATGGGGTAACACTACAGGGATTAGCGTAGATTACAGTGATGGTTTTACGTTACAAAAATTAACTTACAATACAGTAGTTTTTTTACGTTACAGGGATACGCCTACGTTAAAGTGATGATTTCACGTTATAAGTGTAGGCCGATATTATAGTGATAGGTTTACAATAGAAGGATCGGGTTACATTAATGTGATGGCGTTATATTACAAGGATATACCTACGTTACAGTATTGAGTTTAGTTTAGAAGGAAAGTCTTACATAACCGTGATGGGTTAACGTATAAAAACTAGTTCTACATTATAGTGAAAGGATTACGTTACTAGGATTTGCCTACATTACTCTGATGAGTTCACGTTACAAGGATTGGCCTACATTACATTGATGGATTTACGTGTAAAGGATATGCCTACATTACATTGATGCGTTTACGTTACAAGGATAGGCTTACATTACAGTAATGGGTTCACGTTACAAGGATACGCCTACATTACAGTGATGAGTTTATGTTACAAGAATATGCAAACATTACAATGATTGGTTTACGTTACAAGGATGGACTTTTATTACAGTGATGGTTTTGCGTTACAGTGATAGGATTACATTACAGTAATGGGTTTACGTTCCAATGATGTGCTTACATTACTGGGATGCTTTTACGTTACAGCGATAGGGTTACAATACAGTAATTGTTTAACGTTCCAGAGATAAGCTTACATTACATTGATGCGTTTATGTTACATGGACAGGCTTACATTACAGTAATGAGTTTACGCTACAAGGATACGCCTACATTACAGTGATGAGTTTATGTTACAAAAATATGGCTACATTACAGTGATGGGTTTTCGTTACGATAATAGGCTAACATTATAGTGATGGATTGACGTTACAAGAATATGGCTACGTTACAGTGATGAGTTTACGTTACAAGAATATGCTCACATTACAATGATTGGTTTACGTTACAAGGATGGACTTTTATTACAGTGATGGTTTTGCGTTACAGTGATAGGATTACATTACAGTAATGGGTTTACGTTCCAATGATGTGCTTACATTACTGAGATGCTTTTACGTTACAGTGATAGGGTTACAATACAGTAATTGGTTAACGTTCCAGAGATAAGCTTACATTACATTGATGCGTTTATGTTACAAGGATACGCCTACATTACAGTGATGAGTTTATGTTACAAAAATATGGCTACATTACAGTGATGGGTTTTCGTTACGATAATAGGCTAACATTATAGCGATGGATTGACGTTACAAGAATATGGCTACGTTACAGTGATGAATTTACGTTACAAGAATATGCGAATATTACAATGATTGGTTTACGTTACAAGGATGGACTTTTATTACAGTGATGGTTTTGCGTTACAGTGATAGGATTAAATTACAGTAATGGGTTTACGTTCCAATGATGTGCTTACATTACTGAGATGCTTTTACGTTACAGCGATAGGGTTACATACAGTAATTGGTTAACGTTCCAGAGATAAGCTTACATTACAGTGATGGTTTTACGTTACAGTGATAGGTTTACATTACAGTAATGGGTTTACGTTCCAAATATAGGCTTATATATCTTTGATGGGTTTACGTTACAAGGCTAGGTCTATATTATAGTAATAGGTTTACAATTCGAGGACAGCTCCACAATTGAGGAATGGGTTCTAAGTTACTAGCGTCAATCTAACTTACTGGGTAGGAATGACCATCCTACGTAAGGATGGGTCTTCATTACAAGACTGGGTTTCAATACAAGTATCGGTTACGATAAGTGCCAATCGGTGGCTTATGGATCAATAGAGGTCGGGGTGCGTAAAATCAAATGGTTGGGTTACTGTAGCTTACAAAAAATTACTAAGAAAAACACATTTTGGTAATGGCAGTTGCTATTAAATCGTTTCTCATACATTTCGCACCTGATTTATCTTAGTTTGTCACATGACGGGAGCAGCATACAAAATTACGTATTTATAACAAGTATATGGCGTCAGTCAGGTGTGCGCTATTGCCGTCATTAGCATTTTATGGCTTACACGACATTCCAGAGGTGGGGCCCTACATACGGTATTGTTTGCATATTATGCAGATATTACGTTACATTTGAGTAAGTGCTACGTGTAAATGACATTATCCTTGTCATTACTATGGTTAGTAAATAGTAATATAAAATAAATGGTCTGATTAGTTATTTAATAAAAGAGAAATAGACTATAAACACATAATTTTCAGGTTTGGCCTTCTTTGCATTCCTAAACCTCTATATCAAAATCATAGGAAACACTTAACAAGAATGTGCTGACGGAAACTATTGGGTGACTGAGAATGGAAGCAGCTAGATTCAATCGTTTAGAAACAATGTTTTTAATACTTGATGTTAGCAACTATTTATTTCAACGACGTAACTTTTCTCTCACTTCAACTGCTCTGATATGGAGATGTTCTTCTCTAATATTGTGCAACGTAACGTAGAGTATACAATGGTAGTTCCTAGGAATACTAGTGTCATTTGTGTAAGCATAAATGAAATAGCACCAAATGATAAACCCTAGGAAAAAAGTGCCGTCTTGGAGAGTATTTTTACATGGAATGTTAGTTTCTTGGGTTGCTGAATGTCATTCCTGTAAGCATAAATAAAAAAGAGCACCAAATGATAAACCCTCAGAATAAACATGTCGTCTCGGAGAGTATTTTGGCGTTTAATGTTAGTTTCTTGGGTTGCTGAGTGTCATTTGTGTAAGCAAAAATGAAATAGCAACAAATAATAAGCCCTCAGAATAAACGTGTCGTCTCGGAGAGTATTTTGTCACTCAATGTTAATTTCTTGGGTTGTTGAATGCCATTTGTGTAAGCATAAATTAAGGAGCACCAAATGATAAGCCCTTGAAATAAACGTGTAATCTCGGACATTATTTTGGCGTTTACTGTTAGTTTCTTCGATTGTTGAATGTCATTTGTGTAAGCATAAATTTAAGAGTACCAAATGATACGACTATGGAATAAACCTGTCATCTCGTACAGTATTTTGGCGGACAATGTTAGTTTCATGGGGTCCTGAGTGTCATTTGTGTAAGCATAAATGAAAGACCAATAAATAATAAGCCCTTGAAATAAACCTTTCATCTCGTACAGTATTGTGGCGTTTAATGATAGTTTCTTGGGTGGTTGAATAGCATTTCTGTAAGCATAAATGAAATAGCAACAAATAATAAGCCTTCAGAATAAACGTGTCGTCTTTCAGAGTATTTTGGCACACAATGTTAGTTCCTAGGAATACTAGTGTCATTTGTGTAAGCATAAATGAAATAGCACCAAATGATAAACCCTAGGAAAACGTGCCGTCTTGGAGAGTATTTTTACATGGAATGTTGGATTTCTTGGGTTGCTGAATGTCATTCGTGTAAGCATAAATATAAAAGAGCACCAAATGATAAACCCTCAGAATATACATGTCGTCTCGGAGAGTATTTTGAAGTTTAATGTTAGTTTCTTGGGTCGCTGAGTGTCATTTGTGTAAGCATAAATGAAATAGCACCAAATAATAAGCCCTCAGAATAAACATGTCGTCTCGGAGAGTATTTTGAAGTTTAATGTTAGTTTATTGGGTCGCTAAGTGTCATTTGTGTAAGCATAAAAGAAATAGCACCAAATAACAAACACTCAGAATAAACGTGTCGTCTCGGAGAGTATTTTGTTATACAACGTTAATTTCTTGGGTTGTTGAATGTCATTTGTGTAAGCATAAATTAAAGATCAACAAATGATAAGCCCTTGAAATAAACGTGTAATCTCGGACAGTATTTTGGCGTACAATGTTAGTTTCTTGGATTGTTGAATGTCATTTGTGTTAGCATAAATTTAAGAGCACCAAATGATAAGACCATGGAATAAACCTGTCATCTCGTACAGTATTATGGCATTTAATGTTAGTTTCTTGGGTTGTTGAATGTCATTTGTGTAAGCATAAATGAAAGAGCACCAAATGATAAGCCTTTGGAATAAACCTGTCATCTCGTACAGTATTGTGGCGTTTAATGTTAGTTTCTTTTGTTGAATGTCATATGTGTAAGCATAAATGAAAGAGCAACAAATAATAAGCCTTTGGAATAAACCTGTCATCTCGTACAGTATTGTGGCGTTTAATGTTAGTTTCTTTTGTTGAATGTCATATGTGTAAGCATAAATGAAAGAGCAACAAATAATAAGCCTTTGGAATAAACCTGTCATCTCGTACAGTATTGTGGCGTTTAATGTTAGTTTCTTTTGTTGAATGTCATATGTGTAAGCATAAATGAAAGAGCAACAAATAATAAGCCTTCGGAATAAACCTGTCATCTCGTACAGTATTGTGGCGTTTAATGTAAGTTTCTTTTGTTGAATGTCATATGTGTAATCATAAATGAAAGAGCAACAAATAATAAGCTTTTGGAATAAACCTGTCATCTCGTACAGTATTGTGGCGTTTAATGTTAGTTTCTTTTGTTGAATGTCATATGTGTAAGCATAAATGAAAGAGCAACAAATAATAAGCCTTTGGAATAAACCTGTCATCTCGTACAGTATTGTGGCGTTTAATGTTAGTTTCTTTTGTTGAATGTCATATGTGTAAGCATAAATGAAAGAGCAACAAATAATAAGCCTTTGGAATAAACCTGTCATCTCGTACAGTATTGTGGCGTTTAATGTTAGTTTTTTTTGTTGAATGTCATATGTGTAAGCATAAATGAAAGAGCAACAAATAATAAGCCTTTGGAATAAACCTGTCATCTCGTACAGTATTGTGGCGTTTAATGTTAGTTTCTTTTGTTGAATGTCATATGTGTAAGCATAAATGAAAGAGCAACAAATAATAAGCCTTTGGAATAAACCTGTCATCTCGTACAGTATTGTGGCGTTTAATGTTAGTTTCTTTTGTTGAATGTCATATGTGTAAGCATAAATGAAAGAGCAACAAATAATAAGCCTTCGGAATAAACCTGTCATCTCGTACAGTATTGTGGCGTTTAATGTTAGTTTCTTTTGTTGAATGTCATATGTGTAAGCATAAATGAAAGAGCAACAAATGATAAGCCTTTGGAATAAACCTGTCATCTCGTACAGTATTGTGGCGTTTAATGTTAGTTTCTTTTGTTGAATGTCATATGTGTAAGCATAAATGAAAGAGCAACAAATAATAAGCCTTTGGAATAAACCTGTCATCTCGTACAGTATTGTGGCGTTTAATGTTAGTTTCTTTTGTTGAATGTCATATGTGTAAGCATAAATGAAAGAGCAACAAATAATAAGCCTTCGGAATAAACCTGTCATCTCGTACAGTATTGTGGCGTTTAATGTTAGTTTCTTGGGTTGTTGAATGTCATTTGTGTAAGCATAAATGAAAGAGCACCAAATGATAAGCCTTTGGAATAAACCTGTCATCTCGTACAGTATTGTGGCGTTTAATGTTAGTTTCTTTTGTTGAATGTCATTTGTGTAAGCATAAATGAAAGAGCAACAAATAATAAGCCTTTGGAATAAACCTGTCATCTCGTACAGTATTGTGGCGTTTAATGTTAGTTTCTTGGGTTGTTGAATGTCATTTGTGTAAGCATAAATGAAAGAGCACCAAATGATAAGCCTTTGGAATAAACCTGTCATCTCGTACAGTATTGTGGCGTTTAATGTTAGTTTCTTTTGTTGAATGTCATATGTGTAAGCATAAATGAAAGAGCAACAAATAATAAGTCCTCGGAATAAACCTGTCATCTCGTACAGTATTATGGCATTTAATGTTAGTTTCTTGGGTTGTTGAATGTCATTTGTGTAAGCATAAATGAAAGAGCACCAAATGATAAGCCTTCGGAATAAACCTGTCATCTCGTACAGTATTGTGGCGTTTAATGTTAGTTTCTTGGGTTGTTGAATGTCATTTGTGTAAGCATAAATGAAAGAGCACCAAATGATAAGTCCTCGGAATAAACCTGTCATCTCGTACAGTATTATGGCATTTAATATTAGTTTCTTGGGTTGTTGAATGTCATTTGTGTAAGCATAAATGAAAGAGCACCAAATGATAAGCCTTCGGAATAAACCTGTCATCTCGTACAGTATTGTGGCGTTTAATGTTAGTTTCTTTTGTTGAATGTCATTTGTGTAAGCATAAATGAAAGAGCAACAAATAATAAGTCCTCGGAATAAACCTGTCATCTCGTACAGTATTATGGCATTTAATGTTAGTTTCTTGGGTTGTTGAATGTCATTTGTGTAAGCATAAATGAAAGAGCACCAAATGATAAGCCTTCGGAATAAACCTGTCATCTCGTACAGTATTATGGCATTTAATGTTAGTTTCTTTTGTTGAATGTCATATGTGTAAGCATAAATGAAAGAGCAACAAATAATAAGTCCTCGGAATAAACCTGTCATCTCGTACAGTATTGTGGCGTTTAATGTTAGTTTCTTGGGTTGTTGAATGTCATTTGTGTAAGCATAAATGAAAGAGCACCAAATGATAAGCCTTCGGAATAAACCTGTCATCTCGTACAGTATTGTGGCGTTTAATGTTAGTTTCTTTTGTTGAATGTCATATGTGTAAGCATAAATGAAAGAGCAACAAATAATAAGTCCTCGGAATAAACCTGTCATCTCGTACAGTATTATGGCATTTAATGTTAGTTTCTTGGGTTGTTGAATGTCATTTGTGTAAGCATAAATGAAAGAGCACCAAATGATAAGCCTTTGGAATAAACCTGTCATCTCGTACAGTATTATGGCATTTAATGTTAGTTTCTTGGGTTGTTGAATGTCATTTGTGTAAGCATAAATGAAAGAGCACCAAATGATAAGCCTTCGGAATAAACCTGTCATCTCGTACAGTATTATGGCATTTAATGTTAGTTTCTTGGGTTGTTGAATGTCATTTGTGTAAGCATAAATGAAAGAGCACCAAATGATAAGCCTTCGGAATAAACCTGTCATCTCGTACAGTATTATGGCATTTAATGTTAGTTTCTTGGGTTGTTGAATGTCATTTGTGTAAGCATAAATGAAAGAGCACCAAATGATAAGCCTTTGGAATAAACCTGTCATCTCGTACAGTATTATGGCATTTAATGTTAGTTTCTTGGGTTGTTGAATGTCATTTGTGTAAGCATAAATGAAAGAGCACCAAATGATAAGCCTTCGGAATAAACCTGTCATCTCGTACAGTATTGTGGCGTTTAATGTTAGTTTCTTTTGTTGAATGTCATTTGTGTAAGCATAAATGAAAGAGCACCAAATGATAAGCCTTTGGAATAAACCTGTCATCTCATACAGTATTGTGGCATTTAATGTTAGTTTCTTTTGTTGAATGTCATTTGTGTAAGCATAAATGAAAGAGCACCAAATGATAAACCTGTCATCTCATACAGTATTGTGGCGTTTAATGTTAGTTTCTTTTGTTGAATGTCATTTGTGTAAGCATAAATGAAAGAGCACCAAATGATAAGCCTTTGGAATAAACCTGTCATCTCATACAGTATTGTGGCGTTTAATGTTAGTTTCTTTTGTTGAATGTCATTTGTGTAAGCATAAATGAAAGAGCACCAAATGATAAGCCTTTGGAATAAACCTGTCATCTCGTACAGTATTGTGGCGTTTAATGTTAGTTTCTTTTGTTGAATGTCATTTGTGTAAGCATAAATGAAAGAGCACCAAATGATAAGCCTTTGGAATAAACCTGTCATCTCATACAGTATTGTGGCATTTAATGTTAGTTTCTTTTGTTGAATGTCATTTGTGTAAGCATAAATGAAAGAGCACCAAATGATAAGCCTTTGGAATAAACCTGTCATCTCATACAGTATTGTGGCATTTAATGTTAGTTTCTTTTGTTGAATGTCATTTGTGTAAGCATAAATGAAAGAGCACCAAATGATAAGCCTTTGGAATAAACCTGTCATCTCATACAGTATTGTGGCATTTAATGTTAGTTTCTTTTGTTGAATGTCATTTGTGTAAGCATAAATGAAAGAGCACCAAATGATAAGCCTTTGGAATAAACCTGTCATCTCATACAGTATTGTGGCGTTTAATGTTAGTTTCTTTTGTTGAATGTCATTTGTGTAAGCATAAATGAAAGAGCACCAAATGATAAGCCTTTGGAATAAACCTGTCATCTCATACAGTATTGTGGCATTTAATGTTAGTTTCTTGGGTTGTTGAATGTCATATGTGTAAGCATAAATGAAAGAACAACAAATAATAAGTCCTTGAAATAAACTTTCCATCTCGGGCAGTATTTTGGCATTTAATGTTAGTTTCTTGGGTTGTTGAATGTCATTTGTGTAAGCATAAATGAAAGAGCACCAAATGATAAGCCTTCGGAATAAACCTGTCATCTCATACAGTATTGTGGCGTTTAATGTTAGTTTCTTTTGTTGAATGTCATTTGTGTAAGCATAAATGAAAGAGCACCAAATGATAAGCCTTTGGAATAAACCTGTCATCTCATACAGTATTGTGGCGTTTAATGTTAGTTTCTTTTGTTGAATGTCATTTGTGTAAGCATAAATGAAAGAGCACCAAATGATAAGCCTTTGGAATAAACCTGTCATCTCATACAGTATTGTGGCATTTAATGTTAGTTTCTTGGGTTGTTGAATGTCATATGTGTAAGCATAAATGAAAGAACAACAAATAATAAGTCCTTGAAATAAACTTTCCATCTCGGGCAGTATTTTGGCATTTAATATTAGTTTCTTGGGTTGTTGAATGTCATTTGTGTAAGCATAAATGAAAGAGCACCAAATGATAAGCCTTCGGAATAAACCTGTCATCTCGTACAGTATTATGGCATTTAATGTTAGTTTCTTGGGTTGTTGAATGTCATTTGTGTAAGCATAAATGAAAGAGCACCAAATGATAAGCCTTCGGAATAAACCTGTCATCTCGTACAGTATTATGGCATTTAATGTTAGTTTCTTGGGTTGTTGAATGTCATTTGTGTAAGCATAAATGAAAGAGCACCAAATGATAAGCCTTTGGAATAAACCTGTCATCTCGTACAGTATTATGGCATTTAATGTTAGTTTCTTGGGTTGTTGAATGTCATTTGTGTAAGCATAAATGAAAGAGCACCAAATGATAAGCCTTCGGAATAAACCTGTCATCTCGTACAGTATTGTGGCGTTTAATGTTAGTTTCTTTTGTTGAATGTCATTTGTGTAAGCATAAATGAAAGAGCACCAAATGATAAGCCTTTGGAATAAACCTGTCATCTCATACAGTATTGTGGCATTTAATGTTAGTTTCTTTTGTTGAATGTCATTTGTGTAAGCATAAATGAAAGAGCACCAAATGATAAGCCTTTGGAATAAACCTGTCATCTCATACAGTATTGTGGCGTTTAATGTTAGTTTCTTTTGTTGAATGTCTTTTGTGTAAGCATAAATGAAAGAGCACCAAATGATAAGCCTTTGGAATAAACCTGTCATCTCGTACAGTATTGTGGCGTTTAATGTTAGTTTCTTTTGTTGAATGTCATTTGTGTAAGCATAAATGAAAGAGCACCAAATGATAAGCCTTTGGAATAAACCTGTCATCTCATACAGTATTGTGGCATTTAATGTTAGTTTCTTTTGTTGAATGTCATTTGTGTAAGCATAAATGAAAGAGCACCAAATGATAAGCCTTTGGAATAAACCTGTCATCTCATACAGTATTGTGGCATTTAATGTTAGTTTCTTTTGTTGAATGTCATTTGTGTAAGCATAAATGAAAGAGCACCAAATGATAAACCTGTCATCTCATACAGTATTGTGGCGTTTAATGTTAGTTTCTTTTGTTGAATGTCATTTGTGTAAGCATAAATGAAAGAGCACCAAATGATAAGCCTTTGGAATAAACCTGTCATCTCATACAGTATTGTGGCGTTTAATGTTAGTTTCTTTTGTTGAATGTCATTTGTGTAAGCATAAATGAAAGAGCACCAAATGATAAGCCTTTGGAATAAACCTGTCATCTCGTACAGTATTGTGGCGTTTAATGTTAGTTTCTTTTGTTGAATGTCATTTGTGTAAGCATAAATGAAAGAGCACCAAATGATAAGCCTTTGGAATAAACCTGTCATCTCATACAGTATTGTGGCATTTAATGTTAGTTTCTTTTGTTGAATGTCATTTGTGTAAGCATAAATGAAAGAGCACCAAATGATAAGCCTTTGGAATAAACCTGTCATCTCATACAGTATTGTGGCATTTAATGTTAGTTTCTTTTGTTGAATGTCATTTGTGTAAGCATAAATGAAAGAGCACCAAATGATAAGCCTTTGGAATAAACCTGTCATCTCATACAGTATTGTGGCGTTTAATGTTAGTTTCTTTTGTTGAATGTCATTTGTGTAAGCATAAATGAAAGAGCACCAAATGATAAGCCTTTGGAATAAACCTGTCATCTCATACAGTATTGTGGCATTTAATGTTAGTTTCTTGGGTTGTTGAATGTCATATGTGTAAGCATAAATGAAAGAACAACAAATAATAAGTCCTTGAAATAAACTTTCCATCTCGGGCAGTATTTTGGCATTTAATGTTAGTTTCTTGGGTTGTTGAATGTCATTTGTGTAAGCATAAATGAAAGAGCACCAAATGATAAGCCTTCGGAATAAACCTGTCATCTCATACAGTATTGTGGCGTTTAATGTTAGTTTCTTTTGTTGAATGTCATTTGTGTAAGCATAAATGAAAGAGCACCAAATGATAAGCCTTTGGAATAAACCTGTCATCTCATACAGTATTGTGGCGTTTAATGTTAGTTTCTTTTGTTGAATGTCATTTGTGTAAGCATAAATGAAAGAGCACCAAATGATAAGCCTTTGGAATAAACCTGTCATCTCATACAGTATTGTGGCATTTAATGTTAGTTTCTTGGGTTGTTGAATGTCATATGTGTAAGCATAAATGAAAGAACAACAAATAATAAGTCCTTGAAATAAACTTTCCATCTCGGGCAGTATTTTGGCATTTAATATTAGTTTCTTGGGTTGTTGAATGTCATTTGTGTAAGCATAAATGAAAGAGCACCAAATGATAAGCCTTCGGAATAAACCTGTCATCTCATACAGTATTGTGGCGATTAATGTTAGTTACTTGGGTTGTTGAATGTCATTTGTGTAATTATAAATGAAAGAGCAACAAATAATAAGTCCTCGGAATAAACGTGCCATCTCGGACTTTATTTTGGCGTACAATATTTTTTTGTTGGGTTGCTAAGTGTCATTTGTGTAATTATAAATGAAAGAGCAACAAATAATAAGTCCTCGGAATAAACGTGCCATCTCGGACTTTATTTTGGCGTACAATATTTTTTTGTTGGGTTGCTAAGTGTCATTTGTGTAAGCATAAATGAAAGAGCAACAAATATTAAGTCCTCGGAATAAACGTGCCATCTCGGACTTTATTTTGGCGTACAATATTTTTTTGTTGGGTTGCTAAGTGTCATTTGTGTAAGCATAAATGAAAGAGCAACAAATAATAAGTCCTCGGAATAAACGTGCCATCTCGGATTTTATTTTGGCGTACAATATTTTTTTGTTGGGTTGCTAAGTGTCATTTGTGTAATTATAAATGAAAGAGCAACAAATAATAAGTCCTCGGAATAAACGTGCCATCTCGGACTTTATTTTGGCGTACAATATTTTTTTGTTGGGTTGCTAAGTGTCATTTGTGTAAGCATAAATGAAACAGCACCAAATGATAAACCCTATAAATAAACGTACCGTCTCGGAGAACATATTGTGCCGAATAAGGTTTTGGCATCAAATGTTATTTTCTTAGGTGGCTGAGTTTTATTCGTGTAGCAAATTTACAAGAACAATAAATGGTAAACTTGAGGCATACCCTCTCTCTACACCCAAGGAGAGAAAAGCCTGTGAAAGAATTGTTTCAGAATGAATAGTTTCGTATTGGAACAAAGGTTTTTCAAAAACTGTGTGACAATTTGCTTTTACTTACGAAGTCTACATTTCTTTTAGTTGGTGACACAAACTTTGACGGAATTGTCTGAGAGAGAAGTAGGATGAAGTTTGGTTAAACTTCGGATGGACGTCACACGTGAAGAGGCCCCTTTAGCTGCAGCAGACCTAACACAAAGCGATGAAATTCCAAACTTAAAGTGGACACTAATCAACAATCCCCAGAAATTGCCGCAGCAGGCAAAACTATGAACGTATACATTTTAATTTAATTATCCGGTTCTTGAAATAAGGCAGTGCGATAGGGCCTTTTGTCTCCCGCGTACTGAGCTGTCTGTGTTGGAGCTTTTGTCTTGCCGAATTGCAATTAATTTAACACCACTTGTGGATTGAAAGGGGCTTGAAGGCAGAGAAATCGAGTGTTACTGCTTCATTGGCGACGAATCTAATATCGATAAGGTAACAATCGTTACAAATAACAATTGAAGCATATTCATATTTCCTATTATCTAAATGTTGTAAACATTTAGATTCTTAAAAACTAGTTATTTCTTACAATTAGAAGGCGTAGAAGGTATGTTAAGGTATTTTCTCGTTGTTTAAAATCTTGTTTAAACTTTTAATTTTTAATAATAAAGTATTACATTTTTTTACGGTTTTAACGAAAGAAGTTTGTTAATTTAGAGGTCCAATAGAGCACGTTAGCTAACGGTTTTGGCCGGGTAAAAAGTTATCTGCCTTGTTCTATTAGAAAACCTCTAGTTATACAGTTCTAGGTGGCTTGATACACTGAGTTTATGTTTCAATATTTTAAACCAGTAATATAAACAGAATGTGCTCCTACTTTAGCCAACAAAGACTATTTCTATTTTAGTTACATTTTATTAAAAGTTTACAACTAATATTAATAAAGTAACGTATTCCTTACGTTAAAACAGCTATTCTACTACATAACCTATAAGATAAAATCAGCTGTTTAATGAAATCATATGTTATCACTTTATTTAAAGGGAAATGAGACGAAATACCTATTTGCAACTACTTTTACCCTTTTGTGGGGTTTCTCTCATGTAATACTAAAATTATTTCATTTTATATTTAATTAATGAATTGACATTTTAAAAACTGACAATAATAAAATGTTGTTTGTTTTTCCATGTTTCAATCAAAACAGCTTCCAGTTTATCTTTATCATCAATCTCATGTATGATCTTAAAATTTGCCGTGAGACCATCTCTGACCCCTATATAGATACCAGGTGCTATTTGTCGTGATCTCCATCCATCCATGGCACAACCCATTTGCATGCCTCCGCTGCAAAGCACGAAAACCCTCATCAATGCAACTATCGGCCGGGCCAGCCAACTGCACCTCACACAGCAGGAAGAAAATGGGAAAACCTAGTCAGCACCTAGTCAACCACAGACTTCTACGAGCTGTAGGCGTTGCCAAGTTCAGAGTGCAAACCGACCATGACTACCTGGCCGCCCATCTTCATAACATCGGTGTACTCCCAACACCGGAATGCTCTCTCTGTGGACACGATACGATGGATGCAGATCATCTGATGAAGTGCAGCGCACTCGACCATTCCGGAGATGATGATGACCCACTGGTTCGACTATTCAGGTCATCGCGTCACCAAATGGCTCAACAGCCAAGGGTGGGCGTTGGCTAGTAAGTAAGTAAGTGCATTTTAAAAACTATTATAAAATCAATTGTGATCCACTAAAAGTTTAAATATGTATTTGAACTCTAGGGGGTGGAGAAAAAGTCATTTATTACCTATTGAAAATTTGAACAACAAATATATAAGGAGAATGTGAACTAATAGAAGACATTGCAATATAAACAAGTGTTTATAGAATCCGGCCATTTTATCGATTGTTTCTAGTTTATATAATATACTGTATAATATGTGGGAAAAGGAAAATAAAACTATTAGCCTAGCTTTTATTTGAAAATGTATGTAATTTTATGTGGATGAGCTCTTTTCCTGTCTTAAAAGAGTTGATTACGATATAGCGAGTATATAACGATGGCATCATGTATCGACTTGTGCAAGAGTATAGATACGTTAATGGACTCACTGGGCGTCAAGTAATCACGTTACGCTGGCTTTGAGGAGCTGTCTGCCCGACACTTTGTGACGTCGTCCAAATTACACTTTGACATGGAGAAGGCGGCGCGGCGATACAGACCTCAACTGAATATTTCATTTACATCGCTTGCCTACGACTCTATTTAAAAGGTTTAGTCAGGACTTGTGAAACTTTAGTAGTGGACACAAGTAGAAAGAGGACAAAGAATTTTGTCCATTTATCTTTAGATAATATTGAATAATATATTTTAAATGTATGAAAAAACTATACAAAAATATGTCTCAAGTGTGTGTGTGTGTGTATGTGTGTATGTGCGTTTGTGTGTGTGTGTGTGTGTGTGTGTGTGTGTGTGTGTGTGTGTGTGTGTGTGTGTGTGTGTGTGTGTGTGTGTGTGTGTGTTCACGTCCTAACGCTGGCTAATGTCACATTTAAAAACAAAAATATTCTCTCAAGGCAGGCCGATTTTACGTTAGATAAAACAAACATCCAACATGCAGAATTGATGGCAAACATGTTTTAGCATGCTACATGGTAAGGATATATCAAAAGTAATTAAAATAAGTCTGCGTGGTTATTTTCAAATATTTACTACAAATATTCACAATCAGAAAATAAGTATTTAGGCCTGTACAAGAAAAATTGTGATATACGTGAGGGTAAATGCATAATCTCTATAGATTGTAATACTAAATATACGGCACTGTGTAGGCAATTTGACTACACTAGTAACCTTGGGACCGTGATTCCATAATATCTTATATCACTGATAATCTTGGAACGTGAATCAGTAACGTACGTAAGAAAAAAATTAATTTATTTACCAATATTTAGTTTTGTTGGCAACACCGTGTTGTACAATTCACACAACGTTTTAAAACAGTTTTACATTCCTCAAACTATTTGTAAAATATTTACGTCGACGACAAATATTAAATAAGATAGCCAAGTAAAGAAGTCACTTTGCGAATTACCTTATCTGCAAATATTCTGTCTTTACAGCTCCGTGTTCAACACAGTTATCGTAATGTAAATGCAATGTTTTCATGATTACCGGAAGTCTGTCTCTTCCAATAGAGGGGGGAGCTTGAAACAATGCAGACACGCGGTTTAAACACAATGGGATGAGCAACAGAAGCTGGCAATCAATAGATGCAGTCAAACAATTTGCACACTGCGTTGTTCCGAGGCCGCTCTGTGAGCGAGTTTGTATCAAACACTTGTCCATATTAGACGCCAATTAAACGATAAGTATATCACTGTACAGTGTGCTGAGATGTGTATAAATAGAAATGACAGAAAAAGTAGAACATAGACAAAGAAGAAGAAGAGAGTGGCAGGAGGATACCTAGCCTCGCTACTTTAATCCTCCTCCCGAAAATACACATTATAAGAAGAAAACGGAGAGTCTACCCTAGCATGTGAAACCACTACCCCCACGAAACCTTTCCTCAATCCATGTACCCGGAGGACAGAACCTCCGTGGGCTGAGTACATGACCCGTGGTACCATTTTTGGCAATGAAGCCCCGAAGCCCTGAATGGTCGCGGGCCCGTGATCCCAAGCCACTTGCCAGGGATCGCTACAGCTTGTCTAGCCCTCCAGATGCCGGCTGGGACTTACCGCGCTTTCCAGGCTAGGCGGGACGCCGTACCCCCAGACTTCAGTCGGTCCAGCCATCCCTTACATTCCCTTTCGAACATCAGTCAATCCTCTCCCTCACAGCATTCACTCACTCAATCGCCCTCTCATACTTCTCCCACCCCGATTCCCCTCTCCTTCTCCTTTTCCCTTAGAACATACCCCACAAATCCTACAAATTCCCCATAAACCCCTTCCTTCAACAGCCATTCCATACTTAATCCCTCACCCCGCCATTTCCCCAATTTTGCCTCTCAGTTGTTCACGCCTACCCTCCCACCTAGCACACTCAAACACCACATGCTCACACGTTTCATACTCACCACACACACACCTACCATCCACCCTCGCAATCTTCCTTCTCCATTTAAATTCAGCAAATTCACCATGTCCGCTCAGAACCTGAGAGACATGATAACTTGGTTCCACCCACTTCAATCTCGCCCTTTCACTCACACTTCCAAACCACCTTTTCGTCCACAGACCCACACTTGTGATGGCCCACCTCTCTTCCCATTCTCTCATTAATAACTCCCTTAATTTCCCCTTACGCTTGCTTCCCCTTACGACTTCGTCCCCCCACTCAATCTCGCCCTCCCGTCTCAATTTCTCTCTCATCCATCCCCTTTTGACCTCCACATTCAGCGGACACACCCCAGCAATGACCAAAGCTGCCTCAGTCGACACTGTCCTATATAACTTCCCCATCATCAGCACAACCCTTCTTTGCTGTTTCAACAGAATCCTGCTGTGATATTCCCTGACAAGATCCTCCCAGGCTCCCACCCCGTACAAAACTATAGCCAGGTACACCTCATGGTACACTTCCTTTACCCTCCCGTATCCCACCCTGTACCTTTTGGCCAAACGCATCATCCCCACTACGGCCCTAAAGGCCTTATCTCCTGCAGCCTCTAAATGCCTAGTAATATTTAATCCTCTACCCCAAGTTACACCCAGATACTTAACCTCCTGTGCCCTGCCCAGGACTTTCCCTTTTACAAAAACCCTTGGCTGCCTATTCACGTTAAACTTCCCCTTAAGTATTAGTCCTACCGATTTAGCCTGAGACAGCTCCATCATGCTCCTTTCACACCATCCCTCCACCACTCTCATTGCCTCGTTCGCTCTCTCTTCCAACTCCCTGCGCGACCTTCCACTCACCACAATCGCAACCATCGTCCGCGTATCCCCCTATCACTCATCTCATTCAGCAATTCATCCATAACTACCTTCCATAACTGTGGGCCAAGAACCGACCCCTGGGGGCAGCCCCTGGACACCACCTTGCCTACTTCCCTCCCCCCTCGCGTATAAAAACCCACCTCCCTCTCAAATAGTCCCTTAATACTCTCATCCTATCCCCCCTAACCCCCAAAACCCCCAACCTTTTAATAACCCCCGGCCACCACATCCTATCAAACGCCCCAGTCATATCCAGAAACATTCCCATACAGTACTTCTCGCATCTCCCATTTACTACCTCTTTCATCCTCCTCATCGCATCCACAGTCGACCGCCCTTTCATAAACCCATACTGCCTCTCATTCACACCCCCATAAAACACCCCTCCCATTCCCCTTACCAACAATCTCTCCATTACCTTCCCCAAAACCGACAACAAGCACACCGGTCTATATGATCTAACCTCCACCGCGTCTTTATCCTCCCCCTTTAACAAACAAACAACCCACCCCCTTTTCCATTCGTTTGGGAACACCCCCCCCCTAAAACACGCGTTGTACATCCGCAACAAAATTTTACCTAGAACCCCCACCCTTCCTTCAAAAACTCCACATGCACACCGTCTGGCTCCGCTCTTACACTCCCATACAGCCATCCTTACCATCTCCTCACTTACCCTGAACTCCTCTCTACCTACCCTCATCCCTTTCACCCATTCCCTAACCCCCTTTTTATACTCACCGTCATTCTCGCACCTATCATCCACAATCAACCCCCCCAACATTCGTTCCGCCGACTGACTCCACTCGATCACGTCGCTTCCTCCTACCGCAGCCATGGCTCCCCCCACCCCCACCTTTCCCCTTTCCAACTTATAAACTATTCCCCATGTGTCCTTCCCCATTTCCCTTTCTACAAAATCCTCCCAACTCCTCTTCCTCGCCTTCTTCACCTCCCCCCTATACCTATTGCTTACTTTCCTATACTACTCTATAGCTTTCCTAATTTCCCTCTCATCCTCTAATCCTCTGCATGGCTCTCCTACTTTTCCTGACTTCCCTTTTTAACCCCTCTAACTCCCCACTCCACCATTTAACCCCTACTAATCCCCCCTTTGCCCTGGGTATAGTTGCCATGGCTGCCTTCGTAATTCCCCTCCCCACCCTCCTAACTAGTTCCAAAACCTCTTCTTTATTCCCAACCTGGTGTTCCTCTACCCCTAACCCTTCCCTTAACTTATCCCTGAACCCATCCCAATCCCCCTCCTTTAACCTGAACCTTCTCTCCCCGTTGTCCCCCCTTCCCTTCCCTAGTCGCTGTCCAACCTGGAACTTAATTGGCTGATGCCCTTCCCCCAACTCCTCCCTTAATATTTCCCACCCCCAACGTTGTCCCTCATTTCCCCTGACACCACAGTTAAATCAATAAAACTCTCCCCCTCATTCCCATACTTAATAAATGTCGGCCTTTGCCCTCCCTCATTAATCACCTCCCACCCCAGCTCCACTACCTGTTCCTCCAGATCCCCCCCCTTTGATCCGTTACCCTGTCCCCCCACCCTCTTGATCTAGCATTCCCATCCATGCAGAGGATGACCTTCCTATTGCTCAGTACCCCCCCTATTTCCCTAATTGCATTTAGATACCCCCCTATTTCTTCATTATACTTACAATACATTGAAACAATATAAAAACTCCCCACCCCCCTTCCCCATATTTCCACTACAACCCAGTTCTTTGATGATAAATTCTGCAACCCCATTACCCCCAGTGTTCTGTCTAATACCACTACTGCTGCCCCTATGTTCCCTATATCACTGTACAGGGAACGAGTAGTCCCTCATTCTTTACGTATAGTAATCAAAATTATAATTATTTTTTTAGTTGTAACGAGTATTTTAAAACTTTCCGCCAGTGGCGAAGGAGCAAGCGCTACACTATTTTCTTCAGTTGTTATCAAATATGTTTTTAAAGTTTGTTCCTCTAGTTGCACTGACTAGAGCTTCTGTAGTCTGATTGATGACGCAATACTGGCGAAGAAATATGATTGAAAGGTTTATCGCATTCACAAGTGCATTTACCTCTGCCAGAAAGGGCTTCTTCGGAGTGTCCTCAATAATAAAATACTTGCTCAAAATAATGAGAAAATATAATCAAATTCCGGCTTCAAATATTGTGATAATATAATAATAGTACTTGCTCAAAATAACGATATAATAAAATACCTTCTCCAAATATTGTGACTATAAATTCATAATACCTGCTCCAAATAATGACATAATATAATAATAATAATCGATCAATATAATATGGTAATATAACAAAATACCTGCTCCAAATGTTGAGATAATACATAATAATACTTGCTCAAAATAATGAGATAATATAATAAAATACCTGCTCTAAATGATGAGATAATAAAATCATAATATTTGATAAACACAATGAGATAATATAATAGAACACTTGCTCAAAACAATGAAAAAATATAATAGAATTCCGAATAAAAATTTTGAGATATTACAATAATAATACTTGCTCAAATAATAAGATAATATGGTAATATTACTTACTCAATATAATGAGGTAATATAATAAAATATCTGCTTCAAATGTTGAGATAATACAATAAAGATATTTACTTAAAATATTGACAAAATATAATACAATACCGGCTCCAAATAGTGAGATAATACAATAATAATACTTGCTCAAAATATAGAGACAATATGATAATACTAATTGCTCAATTTAATGAGATAATATAATAAAATGCCTGCTAAAATTATTGAGATATTATAATCATAACAACTGCTCAAAATATTGAGATAATATAATAAAATACCTGCTCCAAATATTGAAATAATAAAATCATTATACCTGCTAAAAATATTGAGATAATAAAATAACAATAATACTTGCTCCAAATAATGAGATAACATAATAATAATACTTGCTCAAATAATAAGATAATACAGTATATTGACAACACTTGCTTAAATAATAAGGGAATATAAGAATAATGCTTGCTCAATGTAATGAGATAATATAATAAAATACCTGCTTCAAATGTTGAGATATTATAATAAGAATACTTGCTTAAATAATGAGATAAAAAGTATAATGATAATACTTGCTCAACTAATGCGACAATATAATAATAATACTTGCTCAATTTAATGAGGTTATATAATAAAATACCAGCTTCAAATGTTGAGATATTACAACAATAATATTTGCTACAAAATATTGAGATAATATAATAAAATTCTGGCTCCAAATAGTGAGATAATACAGTAATAATACCCTTTCAAAATATAGAGATAATTTGATATTGATATTGTTCAATATATTGAAATAATATAATAAAACACCTGCTCCTAATATAGAGATAATATGATCATAACACCTGCTCCAAATATTGAGATAATAGTATAATTTATGGAATGATGCAGCTTCTGCATCAGGCAATCCACCAGTTCACAATGTGGAATGATACAGCTTCTGCATTAGATTAATACACCTGTTCACAATGCTACATTTGTGGAATGATGCAGCTTTTGCACCAGGCAATCCATCTTTTCACAATGCTACATTTGTGGTATGAGGCAACTTCTGCACCAGGTCAATCCACCTGTTCACAATGCTACATTTGTGGAATGATGCGGCCTCTGCACCAAGTTAATGCATCAGTTCACAATGCTACATTTGTGGAATGATGCAGTTTCTGCACCAGATAATTCCACCTGTTCACAATGCTACATTTGTGGAATGATGCACCTTCTGCACCAGGTTAATGTACCTGTTCACAATGCTACATTTTGTGAATAATGCAGCCTATGCACCAGGCAATCCAACATTTCACAATGTGGAATGATGCAGCTTCTGCACCAGGTTAATGCACCTGTTCAGAATGCTAGATTTGTAGAATGATGCAGCTTTTGCACCAGGTTAATCCATCAGTTCACAATGCTACATTTGTGGAATGATGCAGCTTCTGCACCAGGTTAATGCACCTGTTCAGAATGCTAGATTTGTGGAATGATGCAGCTTCTGCACCAGGTCAATCCACCTGTTCACAATGCTACATTTGTTGAATGATGCAGCTTCTGCACCAGGTTAATGCACATGTTCAGAATGCTATATTTGTGGAATGATGCAGCTTCTGCACCAGGTTAATGCACATGTTTACAATGCTACATTTGTGGAATGATGCAGCTTTTGCACCAGGTCAATCCATCTGTTCACAGCTACATTTCTGGAATAATGCAGCTTGTGCACTAGGTTAATCCACATGTTCACAATGCTACATTTGTGAAATGATGCACCTTCTGCACCAGGTTAATGTACTTGTTCACAATGCTACATTTTGTGAATAATGCAGCCAATGCACCAGGCTATCCAACATTTCACAATGTGGAATGATGCAGCTTCTGCACCAGGTTAATGCACCTGTTCAGAATGATAGATTTGTAGAATGATGCAGCTTTTGCTCCAGGTTAATCCATCAGTTCACAATGCTACATTTGTGGAATGATGCACCTTCTGCACCAGGTTAATGTACCTGTTCACAATGCTACATTTTGTGAATAATGCAGCCTATGCACCAGGCAATCCAACAGTTCACAATGTGGAATGATGCAGCTTCTGCACCAGGTTAATGAACCTGTTCAGAATGCTAGATTTGTAGAATCATGCACCTTTTGCACCAGGTTAATCCATCAGTTCACAATGTTACATTTTGTGAATGATGCAGCTTATGCACCAGGCAATTTACCAGTTCACAATGTGGAATGATGCAGCTTCTGCACTAGGTTAATCCACCTGGTCACAATGCTATATTTGTGGAATGATGCAGCTTCTGCACCAGGTTAATGCACCTGTTCAGAATGCTAGATTTGTAGAATGATGCAGCTTTTGCACCAGGTTAATCCATCAGTTCACAATGCTACATTTTGTGAATGATGCAGCTTATGCACCAGGCAATTTACCAGTTCACAATGTGGAATGATGCAGCTTCTGCACTAGGTTAATCCACCTGGTCACAATGCTACATTTTGTGAATGATGCAGCTTATGCATCAGGCAATTTACCAGTTCACAATGTGGAATGATGCAGCTTCTGCACTAGGTTAATCCACCTGGTCACAATGCTACATTTGTAGAATGATGCAGCTTTTGCACCAGGCAATCCACCTGTTCACAATGCTACATTTGGGGAATGGTGCGGCCTCTGCACCAGGTTAATGCATCAGTTCACAATGCTACATTTGTGGAATGATGCAGCTTTTGCACCAGGTCAATCCATCTGTTCACATTGCTACATTTGTGGAATGATGCAGCTTTTGCACCAGGTCAATCCATCTGTTCACAATGCTACATTTGTGGAGTGATGCAGCTTCTGCACTAGGTTAATCCACATGTTCACAATGCTACATTTGTGGAATAATGCAGCTTCTGCACCAGATAATTCCCCCTGTTCACAATGCTACATTTGTGGAATGATGCAGCTTCTGCACCAGGTTAATCCACCTTTTCACAATGAGTATGCTGAGGACGGACGTTCACATAACTTTAAACCTTCCATATCTTCACACTACCGGAAAATACCCTGCATAGGCGACCAGCTCTCAGCGAAGGCACTTCAGCTACATACGTACTGAGTATTCTCAGGACGAACGTTTACTTAACGAGATAGGAGCTTACTAAACTAGGAAAGTTTACGCTTATCTTTTGCTCGTCATAACGTTTCTTTCATTCCACCGTTTGGAAGAATTCAAAGTAGTGCTAAAACATAGATATCCTAACCAAAAAGATTATTATAATTTGGTTGACAAAATATATTAATTACAACGTAAAAGTAATAGACTGAGAATGAATTATTTGTTAAAGATTGTAGTTAGTAAAGGACATTTTAGAGTTTAGTTAGTGGAGTAATTAAAAGCCTTTATCCGATTTTGAAAGATTTAATGAATAAAATTTTTAATTAAACATTTTCATACTCGCCTAAAAAAGTGCTAATTTTAAAAATCGGTACAAAAATATATAATTCACTATCGTTATATTTAATTAATTATAGTTAGATGTATTCAAATTTTAATGAATGCATTTTTATTTACTGATAATAAACAACTAACAGTCTCATTTAAATTATTAATGTACAATAAATAAAGTAACAAAACTTACGTGTCAAGTTGGCTATTCTACAACATAAGAAACTGTAACATAAAATCAGCTGTTATATTAAATCATATGTTATCACTTAATTTTAGGTTAATATTATGAGTCTAAATTGTTAGCTGTAGGCTAATGTTATGGGCTAATATTTGATCCCATACATGTGTTGAACTCTATACATATGTCGCAAAGTTCACTTAGTATTACTGCCACAGTTATGCTCACGAAATAAAAACATTTATTTTCCTTTAAGACACAGTTACTCGCTGAGAGGAAACTCTTACTCTGCAGACGCAACAAATGAAGCGATTCATGAACCCTTTGCCGGCTTATTGGTTACCGATTGAGCGGAAGTCTTTTGTCAGTGCCAACATCATTTTGGTATTCGTAAACTAAGTTTTCAGCAACACAAGATTGCAGAGACATAAAGGAAATAGAACCTAGTTACATGTGTAACAATTTATTATGTATTTTGCTGTCCCGATTTCCAACTTCAGATAACTTGTTGCAAATAATCCTCTAACTTGTTGCAGATAACTTCAAAAACTCTCTAAAGATGCAAAGACTATGCCGTAGTAATTCCTAGATTATGTTTGCGTTTAGTCATTTGTTCAGTGTTTTGTATTACGTTATTCAACGTCACACCAACTAGGTACTTCCATTGTTAATCTAGCTATAGCGATACGGAATGGACACACGTGAAATATCTAGAGATATGTGAAACGAAAACAATTGATTACAGCGTGGTTGTGTTGATTGTTGTCCCCAAAACTGGTGTGATACGTGGATGTGTTGAGCTTAGGATTCAGCACTGGCTCGCAACTAGAAGGTGTTGAGCTTTGTCCCTAAAACTGGATTTCAAAGTGAATGTGTTGAGCTATATATCCACAAATAGCTTGCAACGTCATATTGTAGAGTTTTGTCCACAACTTTATTGCAATATGGTTGTGTAGAGCTTGGTCCATACAATTGGCTTGCAACGTGGATGTGTTGAGCTTTGGATTCAGCACTGGCTTGCAACGTGAAAGTGTTGAGCTTTGTCCGTAAAACTGGATTTCAAAGTGAATGTGTTGAGCTATATATCCACAAATAGCTTGCAACGTCATATTGTAGAGTTTTGTCCACAACTTTATTGCAATATGGTTGTGTAGAGCTTAGTCCATACAATTGGCTTGCAACGTGGATATGTTGAGCTTTGAATCCACAAATAGCTTGCAACGTCATATTGTAGAGTTTTGTCCACAACTTTATTGCAATATGGTTGTGTAAAGCTTGGTCCCCACAACTGGCTTGCAACTGGATATGTTGAGCTATTTCTCTACAATTTGTTTGCTACGTGATTGTGTTTAGCTTGGTTTAAAAGTTATACTTTAGTTTTGTAAAATACTGTTTCACTATTTCTACTGTCCTTTTTGCATATTTTCCTTCCGTGAAATATTTCGCGAAGTTTGAATAATACTTTTCACATTTATATGATCCGACGTATTCCTTATATCTACTTTTATCTGAAGGTTACTAAAAGTAGACCTGCTCTCGGGGGGAGTAATATGTTTAGAATAAACACTTGTAAGCACTAAATAGTTACAAAATAGTCTACTCCACTCTCACCAACATACACAAAGATGAATACAACTCTTATGATAAACTAACTAAGTAGAATCTACAATGGGTACGTCTTGAAATAACGTTCATTTTTTCATCATTTTGTTGCTTGCTTGAGTCGCTGAATATAACACGCGTTTGTACTCAGTATTCCAAGTTCTTAAACGCATTGTCGGGAATACATAAACAAAATTTACTTTAGGATTTGCTTAATATCCTTAATAATAAAGGAGAAGCAATTTCCAGCGCATTGTTAATGTTTACTTTTCCGCTTCTGTAAATTATAATTTAAAGGAAAGCCTTAAAATTACATTTAAAAGATGTATTTTGGAAACACGATATCTTTGTTATAGCGCCCCAGCATAGACAGTATAGCATGGAACAAGTTATACGCTAATAAACAAAGAGAACTCTATATTCTACTCTTTCCTTTTTGTATAGTAGCTACCCGCGATAAATTTACTTGAAAGTAACATAAACTACACGCTCCTCTGCATTGTTCATGCTCCAGTCACACAGCCGAAAAATTGTAGCTGCCTTCTTGAGGGGCTTAGCTTTAGGAAGCCCAATGTCGTGTCGTTGTTTTTCAATTCCTACTATTAGTATACACTCTTTCTATATATAGGCCTATCTTGTTCAAATTTTCAACCGTTAATAAAGTACTTTTGTATTTTCATGTTTTAAACTTATGGTGGATGACTCTTGTTGTTAATACAGTTTTTTTTCAAATAATAATTCAATAAATAAATTTATTAATGAATTAAATTTAGTTTTATATGTTAGAAAAACTTTTACAAGAGGGGAAAGGCATCTATATAGTTATTTTTTCCCATTTGGCTTGAAAAAAGTGATAAATAGCTGCTGGTAAATAAACAGCTGATTTAATGTTGTAGGTTATGTAGTAGACAGCTGTTTTAACGCATGGTTATGTTATTTTAATTGTATTAGTTGTATTTTTTAATAGAAAGTAAGTAAAATAAAATTTTCTTTGTCGGCCTAAGTAGGAAGTACTCGCAGCACGTTTGTCTTGTTAGTAGAAACTGTTACTAGCAGACTTGAAAAATATTTTTTCAACCCGTCACGGAGTATTTTCTCTCTCTCATCTCTCTCTCTCTCTTTCTACCTACCACCTGTCTATCTATCACTATATAAAATTCTGCTTTGTATATTGTCACGACCGGGAATCGGACGTGGATTTAGATCTTGTTCTGTTTATGAGTGAGAAGGGTTGAAGCAGGTAAGCTACTAAGAATTTCAACACAAATCATTGTAATAATAGATTATATTGTTACTTATATAACATTTTGCGTTGTAGAACAAAGAACACAAACTACACAAATTAATACAAATTAATTAAGTTCACTCAACATACATTACGACTCTCATCACCACCCTCATTCCATACAAAATTCTGCTTTGTATATTGTCACGACCGGGAATCGGACGTGGGTTTAGATCTTGTTCTGTTTATGAGTGAGAAGGGTTGAAGCAGGTAAGCTACTAAGAATTTCAACACAAATCATTGTAATAATAGATTATATTGTTACTTATATAACATTTTGCGTTGTAGAACAAAGAACACAAACTACACAAATTAATACAAATTAATTAAGTTCACTCAACATACATTACGACTCTCATCACCACCCTCATTCCATCAACCTTTCTTTTTTGCTGGTACAGAACAATATATAGGACCCCTTCCAGAACACCATATGCCATCCCCTTCCATAATACTCTTTACACCGATTGGCCATCTCATTGTCCTTAGCGCTATCGCCAACCTATCGGATGATACACGTGTCATGACTCGGGGAATTTTGTGGAGGACGATCGAGGTTGAAGACTAAGGTCATGTTCTGGTTTAATAGGAAGTCGTAGTCCATTTGAGGAATTTGAAAAGAAGTACTGATGTCCGGGAGTTTGTTATTATCTGAGGAATAGGCCATAGTGTGTCCTGTTTGGAAATCCCTGGCATTACAATATTTTATGCAATATATTCTTTAGATAATTTACGACATAGAAACTCAAGTAAAATTTGTAAAAATTATTTACTGCAAGTTCAAAGTGTTTTTTTTTATTATTTCTGAATACGTAACAAAATATTCCTGGCTAGGTAACATGGACACTGCCAATCAATAGAGGTTTATTTCCAGGTGTCGATGTAAACAAATAGCATGACAACACTGTAAAACAAATGCATTGGATGAAGCTACAACGGATGTAGTTTGCAGTGTGTATAGACAGATACCATAAGCGCCTTATTGTCTGTGTGTTATAGTGAAATCCTCTTACTTGATCCGATTAGCGCGGATACATTGTCTGCTTCCCAACAAGTCTGTTGCTGTTACTGTGCTAGATATGGAACCGTGTAACTTTAGAGAACCCTGGCACCAAGTTGTATTCGTAGTCGCAGGCTATCGTCGTTGTTTTTTATCGCTACATTATGGCCTATTGCATTTTCAATTACATTCCTTCTTGTCATACCTCTATTCTTGACATTAGGAACGTTATTGGATTTATAATTAAAGAAGGTCTTATTTAACCAACACAAATAGCAAATCCTGTTTTTCTCGTTATTACAAAATTGTCTTTCTCTTTAAAGTATAGCTATAAGTTTATAAATTAGCTACAAACCCTCCCGCTTTCTATATTTGTTTTTCAAATCCTTTTATTAGTTCACACTCTCCTTATATACATCTTGTTAAAATCATAATAAAATAACTTTTATTCATCCACTCAAGTTCAAACATATTTTAAAAACCCGTAGAGGCTTACGCTTGAAGTTAAAAAAGGTTTTTTCAAATATTAATTCACTAATTAAATTTATGAATGATTTTTAGGCTCATAGAGATTATTGTTAAATAAAAGCAGTTGAATTGCGAGTCAGTTATAACTATTTATTTACACAGACAACGTTTCAATAACGGGTACGTTATTCGACTTCATGCTTACAATGCATAAGTACACAATTAAAATTACCTACAACAATAACAGTAGTTTACAAATAAATATACCCACATTTCATTGTATAAATAAAGAGTTGTACCTGACTCGCAAGCCTACCGCTTTTATTTAACATTATTGTAATGAATTAATTGTAGTTTAAGATAGGGGAAAAACTTTTCACAAAAGGTGCAAGTTATGCAAAATTGTTACTTGACGTATTTGGCTAAAAATAAGTATCATAAGATTTCATAAGACAGCTGATTTTATGTTGTAGGTTATATGGAGAACAGCTGTATTAACGCATAGGCTATGTTACTAAATTTATATTTATTGTAATTATTTATTAAAAAGTAGCCGAAATAAATTTTTCCTTTGTTGACCTTGAGTAATTGACGTTATAATTTTTGTTTATATTAATTATTATATTAATCCGTAATACTAACGGCCAAATGGATGAACGACCTGCAAGTTAAACTATTTACTAGCATTATGTGACTTTATAAAGTCGAAATGTTACATGTAATCCCTTTCTGTAATTCCGTGCCAACTATTTCCAGCCATTGCACTAAGTACACTCACGGCCAGCACTGATAGATAACACGTATTAATGTTACTGCACTAGCGCTATAATTGGCCACTAAGTGAACTAATTTGCTATTGTCTCTGTGAGTGGTTACTCGTCGATTGTTACATCAAATCTCTCAAATCAATATGAGAGACTAGACAACGTAGTATTGACAATGTCAACGAAGAGATTTTATTATTAAAACTAATTTTTTAGATATAATTAGTAGACACTATATAGTATAGTATATATATAATGAACTTGATAATAATACCAAATTAATATCATTTGATGTTACTAACATGTATAATAACACACACACACACACACACACACACACACACACACACACACACACACACACACACACACACACACACACACACACACTCACACACACACACACACACACACACACACACACACACACACACACACACACACACACACACACACACACACATATATATATATACATATATATATATATATATATATATATATATATATATATATATATATATATATATATAAATGCGTGTGTTTGTGAGTGTGTGTGTGACTGTCTGTGTGTGTGTGTGTGTGTGTGTGTGTCAGAGTAAGGCTGTGTATTTGTGTGTATGTCTGTGTGTGTGTGTCAGAGTAAGGCTGTGTATTTGTGTGTGTGTGTGTGTGTGTGTGTGTGTGTGTGTGTGTGTGTGTGTGTGTGTGTTAGTGTAACGTGTGTGTTTGTGTGTGTGTGTGTGTGTGTTTGAGAATGTGTGTATGTCTGTCTGTCTGTGTGTGTGTGTGTGTGTGTGTGTGTGTCTGTGTCTGTTTGTGTGTGTGTGTGTGTATGTTAATGTAAAGAGTGTTGTGTGTGTTAGTGTAGAGTGTGTGAGTGTAATAGTATAAAATGTGTGTGTGTGTGTGTGTGTTTAAGAGTGTGAGTATATGTGTGTGTGCACCTGTAATTCCAGAGTATAAATTGTATTTCCCCTATTTATCTTTCAAACAACATCTGAACCATAATCTATTTTAAAGATAGATAACAGTTGAGCTTTACTCGAGTGCCCTCCATTAATCTAAACAAAGTGAACCTCTTATCCCCGAACATTCAGCTGACATTATGTGTAAATTACGAGAATGAGTGACTCCTCAACAATGTGAGTGAAATAGGGGCAACAAAACCAGACAAAGAATAAAATGAATAAGCAAAATGCTTGTCACACTACATCATTAACGGAGATGAAAACGACTGTTTTTCTCAACAATCTCACTGCCATCTACACGACCCACTGTTATGACAAATGTAATTGCTTGTCACTTTGCCCCTACCTATAGCGATGTGCAAACTTTAAATTGGTTTTTCTCAAACTTAAAATTCCATTGACTTGAGAGTCAGTGGTAAAACTTGTGTAGCGAGTCCAGGCATGTGATGTCACAAAAAGGCAAAGTGGCAAGAGAAGAAATATTCAAATATTTCTAGAATTGTTTTATATTTTTTTCCATTATCTGCCCTCTAACTCAAGACTGACACTAATAGAATCCTTATTTGCTCTCTCATCATGGTAAATAGTGTCGAATATTTTCTATAAAGTAGATTTCCCAGTTATTCATAACGTATTTGTATAGACCATGTTTCTCCAAATTATTGAGAAAGTAAAAATAAAATTCGGCTCTCAGTTTCTTGTATTCTTTTACCACAGTATTTTTCAATGTATTGTTTTTGTTTTTCTGTGTCAAACCCAACGGCTTAGCATGTATTTGACTTCTTCTTAGCCAAAAGTAATGCTTAAAAAATACATTCAGAAGCACACGTTTACGAGTACATACAACAGATTCTTGTTTTCATATTCTCACACACACACACACACACACACACACACACACACACACACACACACACACACGCACACACACACACACACACACACACACACACACACACACACAGACACACACACACACACACACACACACACACACACACACACACACACACACACACACACACACACACACACACACACACACACACACACACACACATACACACATACACACACACACACACACACACACACACACACACACACACACACACACACACATACACACACAACTGCAATCACTTTACGTGTAAATAGCTTCCTTCACCCCTCCTGTTTAGTCTAGTCCTGACTAGCCATATCATAGAACAGAGTGGTAGCTATGGCATGAAAAGAGAGTTAAAAAACACTTCCCCAGAAAAAAGTGATGTAATTATGTCGAAATTTCTTGTATTGCTATAGTTGTGGTAAAGTCTAGTAGAGCGTTACTCTCGTCACTTCATGTTATCAAGAAGAAACACACGGTTACTTTTCAACGCTATTTTGGTTCCCTGCTATAATAAAGAAGTAACTGTTTAAAATATTTTACGTAGGCGAGAACACTACAAGGCCACTGCATACACAACAATGATGGATATTGTACAGTAGAAAGCATGCAATTGCCCAGTAATTTATCAAGTGGGGAGAAGCGAGGCAACAGGTTCTGCGACATAACAGCAATTAAGGCATAATTTGTAGGGCTACTGTACGCACGCACTGGCACATCAGGACATCAAGTAATAATATCCTAAAGAGCGCCACAGCTTGGGACAAATTTTTTGATTCTATGATTAATAAATACACTTTTAGAATGCTGTAACTATTTCTAATAAATGTATTAAATAAATTATCGATTTTAACTAAAAGACAATAGCTTTTAAACGAAAAGTTAAACTGAAAAAGCGAAATGTCCTGGTCACGACGTTTTTAATTGGCACAACTGAGAACCAGTTTCCCACTTTGATTTTTTCCATTTAAAACGGTTTTTTATCTTTGTGAATAGCAAAAACCCAATTCGATTTTTTTCATTTCACCCGGATTAAACTTCGTTTATTTCCGAATTAATTCAGTTCTATTGACTGTCACTAGTAATTAAACTCGTGAAGGCATTGTCGCTACAGAATGTAATTAGTTAAACTGTTGTAGGGGCACGGATTTATCGACGGGATCGGAATTTTGTAATCAGTGGTGCAACATTAGCTGGAGTCAGATGCTGTGTAATGTAGACATGTTTGGATACTTAATACTGCAATTATAACCTAATACATGAAGTGTTTGTCATCTGACAGTAGTTATGTTTCAAAGCGGGAAACGTGAAGTGATGTCGACTTCACTTCTTACACTGAAGGATCGCATGAAGGAGAAGGAATTAAAAATCGTGTAATTTATCAAGTGTGGCGAAAAGAAGAACCAAGTTTGGTGACGTAACATAACCTTAGCTAAATGTAATACACGCATGCACGCGACATTTACAGCGGGTGGCTGGCGAGTAATAAAATGCTAATGAGCGACCTCCCCATAACTTCACACCTAACAGCTGTTTATATTTCTATGTTGACAGGGTTTTTATAAATATGTTAATAAATTGTATAGAGGAAACGGGGAAGAACTTGTGCTGTAAAATAAAATTTCTATTTTCTTGTTCAAATACCTTTTATAAAACTTAAAACAATTACATTACGTAACAAAATTAAAAATTAAGTGAATTGTTTATAACTGTCCTAATTAAATTTACAATTCGATTATTCTTAAAGCATTTCTGTTTTATCTATAAACAATATCTTACAAGAAAATCCTTCTTATCCTATATAAAGTATAGTTGACGGATGTTCCCACTGGGCTATTCTGATGGACAATTTATCCAGGGTAGGACGGTTTCTTGTGCCTACCCTACTCCTTCTAGAAATGCAAAACCACGGCTTAAATGGAGATGACAGACATTCTCAGTAGGTTATTTTGAAAGATAAGATCTTCCAGAGCAGGACGGTTTCTCGATCTCAAACTACGCATTTCCATAATAAACCATGCCTTTATATAGACGCGACAGACCCTCTCAGATGGTTTATTTGAAGGATAAGAACTTCCAGAGCATGATTGTTTCTCATCCTCACCATACACCTTTCCACGCTACCTTTAGATAGAGCCGACAGACACTCTCAGATGGTTTATTTGAAGGATAAGATCTTCCAGAGCAGGACGGTTTCTCATCCTCACCATACACCTTTCCATGTTAAACTATGGCTTTAGATAGAGCCGACAGACACTCTGAGATGGTTTATTTGAAGGATAAGATCTTCCAGAGCATGACGGTTTCTCATCCTCACCATACACCTTTCCATGTTAAACTATGGCTTTAGATAGAGCCGACAGACACTCTCAGATGGTTTATTTGAAGGATAAGATCTTCCAGAGCATGACGGTTTCTCATCCTCACCATACACCTTTCCATGTTAAACTATGGCTTTAGATAGAGCCGACAGACACTCTCAGATGGTTTATTTGAAGGATAAGATCTTCCAGAGCATGACGGTTTCTCATCCTCACCATACACCTTTCCATGTTAAACTATGGCTTTAGATAGAGCCGACAGACACTCTCAGATGGTTTATTTGAAGGATAAGATCTTCCAGAGCATGACGGTTTCTCATCCTCACCATACACCTTTCCATGCTAAACCATGGCTTTAGATAGAGCCGACAGACACTCTGAGATGGTTTATTTGAAGGATAAGTTCTTCCAGAGCAAGAGGGTTTCTCGTCCTCACCTAACTCCTTTCCATGTTAAACTATGGCTTTAGATAAAGTCGACAGACACTCTCAGATAGTTTATTTGAAGGATAAGATCTTCCAGAGCAAGAGGGTTTCTCGTCCTCACCTAACTCCTTTCCATGCTGAACCATAGCCTTAGATACAGCTCACAGACCCTCCCAGATGGTTTATTTGAAGGATAAGATCTTCTACAGCAATATGGTTTCTCTTCCTCACCCTACTCCTTTCAATACTTAACCATCGCTTTAGGTAGAACCGTCAGACACTCTCAGATGGTTTTTTTGAAGGCTAAGATCTTCCAGAGCAAGATGGTTTCTCGTCCTCACCTAACTCCTTTCCATGTTAAACTATGGCTTTAGATAAAGTCGACAGACACTCTCAGATAGTTTATTTGAAGGATAAGATCTTCCAGAGCAAGAGGGTTTCTCGTCCTCACCTAACTCCTTTCCATGTTAAACTATGGCTTTAGATAAAGTCGACAGACACTCTCAGATAGTTTATTTGAAGGATAAGATCTTCCAGAGCAAGAGGGTTTCTCGTCCTCACCTAACTCCTTTCCATGCTGAACTATGGCTTTAGATAAAGTCGACAGACACTCTCAGATAGTTTATTTGAAGGATAAGATCTTCCAGAGCAAGAGGGTTTCTCGTCCTCACCTAACTCCTTTCCATGTTAAACTATGGCTTTAGATAAAGTCGACAGACACTCTCAGATAGTTTATTTGAAGGATAAGATCTTCCAGAGCAAGAGGGTTTCTCGTCCTCACCTAACTCCTTTCCATGTTAAACTATGGCTTTAGATAAAGTCGACAGACACTCACAGATAGTTTATTTGAAGGATAAGTTCTTCCAGAGCAAGGTGGTTTTTCGTCTTAACTCTACTAATTTCCATGCTCAACCACGGCTTTGTTAGAGCCGACAAACGCTCTCTGATGTTTTATTTGAAGGATAATATCTTCCAGATCAAGATGGTTTCTCGTTCTCACCCTACACTTTGCCATGGTATACCACGGCTTACATAGAGCCGACCGACACTCCCAGTAGGTTAATTTGAAACATAGGACCTTCCAGAGCATGCCGGTTTCTCGTTCTCACCCTACACCTTGACATTCTAAAACACGGCTTATATAGAACCGACAGACACTCTCAGTAGCTTAATTTTAAGTAAAAGACCTTCCAGACAGCATAGTTTCTCATCCTTACCCTGTATTTTGCCATGCTAAACCACAGCTTAGATAGACCGACGGACACTACCAGTTTGGTAATTTGAAGAATAGATCCTTCCAGAGCATGCCGGCTTCTCGTTCTCATCCTACACATGGTAAACCATGGCTTACATAGAGCCAACCGACACTCCCGGTAGGTTAATTTGAAAAATAGGACCTTCCAGAGCACGATGGTTTCCCGTCCTCACCCTACACCTTTCCATGCTAAACCACAACATAGATAGAGCCGACAGACACTCTCAGTAGGTTTATTGAATCACTTTCCAGAGCAGGACAGTTTCTAGACCTCACCCGACACTTTGCCATACTAAACCACAGCTTAGATAGAGCCGACAGACACTCCCAGTAGTTTAATTTGAAGGGTTCTTTAAGAGCAAGATGGTTTCTCGTCCTCAGCCTACACCTTGCCATGCTAAACCACAGCTTAAATAGAGGCGACAGTCATTCCCAGTAGGTTGATTTAAAGTATACGACCTTCCAGAGCAGAACGTCTTCTCGTCCTCACCTTACTCCGTGCTACGCTAAACCACAGCTTAGATAGAACTGACAGACATTGTCAGTAGGTTGATTTAAAGTATACGACCTTCCAGAACAGGACGGTCTCTCGTCCTCACCCTACTCTTTGCCATGCTAAACCACAGCTTATATATAGCCGACAGACATTCTCAGTAGGTTGATTTAAATTATACAACCTTCCAGAACAGGACAGTCTCTCGTCCTCGCCCTACTCTTTGCATTGCTAAACCACAGCTTAGATAGAACCGACAGACATTCCCAGTAGGTTGATTTAAAGTATACGACCTTCCAGAACAGGACGGTCTCTCGTCTTCACCCTACTCCGTGCTACGCTAAACCACAGCTTAGATAGAACTGACAGACATTCCCAGTAGGTTGATTTGTAGTAACTTTCCAGTGCTAGATGGCTTCCCGTAGTCACCCTACTCCTTGCCATGCTATACCATGGCTTAGATTGACCCGACACAGTTTCCGTATTGAAATAAATAAGCAAAAACCATAAATATTCTTAAGACTGTAAACCAGAATACCTAAACATGGCAATGTCGAAGGTGCAGGGTATCCTGGAGTTAGTAACTAACTTATTATATTGTTGGAACGCTATATCACAGTGGGCAACACTTCAACTCTGAAGTATGTTTACTTTTTATGACAACTTCAGTTCGAGTAAATTTTTTTATTGTTTAAAGAAATTATTTTCATGTATTTTTATACATGACTGGCAGTATTCAGTAAAACAGTAGAACTTGCTAGTAAAAAAGGTAACACAATGTTAATCAGATTACCACAATACTGTACTGAGCTATCCGGTGTGTAACACTTCCGTTACTGTGCTTCCATAACATCCGTGCGCGGAACAGCGGAAATAACGCCATTGTTACGTATCATTGTTATGCAACTCAACACATCGAGGGATGATAAAGAGACCTGGGTAGATTAGAACATCCCTACCCTATGGGAGGTGTTTTATATATACGAGTATTTTGCTATCGATTTTTGAAGTTAATTTATTGAATCTTTAGAGACTGATAGTTTCGTCATAACCAAAGTTTTAGACCGAATATGTTTTGGTTACACTTCTCATTGTATTTTTAATTATGGTAATTTGTATAACTCCATTATCATGCCTTGCGGACCATGATTTCGCAGGTCCTCAGTGCCATGGCTTTACGCTCTCCGTATAACCTTACTGCTATCCTAACTTCACCTCCTAGCCTCCTCACACAGGAGGTTTACCGTGCATATTCTTCGCTTTTATCTAAAATATACATCGTAATGTGACCTGAGGCTTCAGAATGTGGATGTCGAGAAATTCTTTCATGTTCAACGGTCAATGAGGATTTTATTAATCTTCTTAACCTCCAACACCTCCCTAAACTCAATAACCACTCGTAGCCTCCCTCGCCGTCCTAACATACCTAACCTCTATAATTTCCGTAACCTTCCTCACATCCTTTACAATCCACCTCTCCCTTTACTCACTTATCTTAAAAATATAATTATAGCATAAACTCAAACTCATCCTCTAATTGCCTAACGTCTCAACAACATTAGAAAATCAATAAACTGGTAATGTATTAGGAAGATAACGTAGGTAGGGCAGGGTGTCTACTTTGTACCGGAATCAAGACATCTCTATTGAACACTTTATTTATTTTCGAAGAGCCGCGCCTAAGGAAAGGCAGGGGTAGCTACACTAACAGGTTCACACTGTGTTATCAACGCGCTGCTGAGCCGATGCAAATATTTACCGTGACAAAACAAGGTTACATCCACTCGCTCAGCATGTTCTGCTTTTTGTTAAAGTAGATTATCTAACGATGCCGTGCTCGGGTGGAATTGATTGCTCCCGGAGAACATGGCAAACTAAAGTATTCGTGTTAAATTGTGCATCTTAACGTACGTTAAGCAGCATATGATGTTCGAAAACCAACCATAACTCTTGTATTATGCTTTTTTCACCGTTAGTATCAATTAAATGATCCTAACTACGCGATCTATGATGCTTCCCCTCCACTCCCCTCCCACATCCTCTTCACTTCAGGGAGGGAAGGGAATTCAATCTGTAACTTTCCTTCTAGGAATAAATTCCTATATACGATATAACCAATTAGCTTAAATGTAGCTTACCTAGCAAAACCTCAAGGGTTAGTGAGTTTTGTAGGTGTAACACTCAAGTTAATGGGAAGTAACATTTGTACTAAGCAAATTGTGAAACTGTGTGAAAACTTTATATAAAAAATAATTCCCAATTGGAAAACTAATTTCAACTTGATTAGTACCTTCTGTCATGTTTAAAAATTACAGGTTATTTTTGATTCATCTAGAGTTTATAATCCACATAACACATTTGAATTATTATTCTTTCACATTTACAATTTCTTTCAAATGTCTCATTTTAAATATAATTCTCGCAAAATACTGAATTATTCATTTTTTAAAAAAAATCCTTGTTTATTTCATTTAATTAAATTTTTGCAAACACAAACGAGATCATACAAATAATTTTTCCTTTAACTGATTTAATTATATTATTATGATATATTTCTGTTGATAAATGTCTTTAACCCAGATAAATTTAATATTTGTTATATTTAAGAGTTGGAAAATCATTTATTTTCGAAATTATTAATTGTATATATATACATAACTTTTATTCGGGCAAATGTTCAATATTCTCGTTCAAAAAACTAATAACTATCTAATTATATTTGATACATTCAACATATATTTAATATAAAACATTTAATTTTTACGAATAGAGCAATAAAGAGTTGGAATTGTGTTTTTTTTCAAATGGTACTCATGTAAAACTGCAATATTTAATTTAATTGTAATTTTACAAAAATGAATGTTTTTTTTCTAAACTGCTATTTTGTATCGTATTTGCATTGAGGACCTTGTATTGGGCCCAGTTGACATCTTCAGTCCTCCCTACCGATGGGACCAGTACTCTACCTCCATAACATCGGCGAAACTCCATAATATCGTCGGCTGCACAAACGTCCAGACAGTTCTCGCGTACAGGGTCACGTCTTATGCCTTTGAAGTGACTTTTATTATAATAAAAATCGTGGAAGTTCCTTATGTTATGGATCTTCGCCCAGTTCTAGTGCGAGACCTTCTTGTATTTGGACCTGGTGCTCCGAAACTTTCAAACATCCTCTAACAAAGAGCACTGTTTAATCGTAAGCAAGCAGCCTGGCAGTTTCCTCCCATGCCAGGGTACCACATTTAAAATTGTCCAGCCATACTGTATTTGAGTTACTGCTTCTCATTGCATATCTCTCCATTTTTCACAATCTCCAAATATTCCCTGTATTTTGAAATCAACTGATATTCAAACCTGTTTCTTTATAGTTTATTTCCTTTGTATATTTTCTTTAATAAGTATTAAATTAAAATAGTGTTCATAGGCCGTTCAGTTTTCCGTGTTCAGCCTGTGTTTAAAATGTAAATCGAGTTTATGGGGACCATTGTGCCTCCCGGATATTTCATCAATATTCGCTTTGCCTTTATTTAAAACTTTTTGTTACTCTTTGTTAAGTGTTATTTGGTAGAAGAATTATCTTACATTTTTCTCTTCTACACTGTGTCTTTTCATAATAATAGCATTACATATACGTCATCTATTATGCTTTTAGCATTACATATACATAATCTATTATGCTTTTAGCATTATATATACATAATCTATTATGCTTTTAGCATTACATATACATAATCTATTATGCTTTGAGCTTTTATTTTTTTCGTAATTTATATATACCAGTCATATATACACTATACACTATATATACCAGTATATATATATATATATATATATATATATATATATATATATATATATATATTATAATAAAGATGATTATTTTTTCTTGATTTGTTATAATTATTAAATAACTTCAAAAAGTTCATAATCAAGATATATTTTATTGAACATTTACAATTATGCTGAAGCTTTTCGCCGGAGTATAGTTCCAGCATTCTCAAAGACTACTCAAAGTAGTCTTTGAGAATGCTGGAACTATACTCCGGCGAAAAGCTTCAGCATAATTGTAAATGTTGAATAAAATATATCTTGATTATGAACTTTTTGAAGTTATTTAATAATATATATATATATATATATATATATATATATATATATATATATTCCTAATTTTTATTCAAAACGTGTTTGTCTAAAGAACATGCTCTTCACTGTTTTACTTTAGGTTCTTCTCCTTTTTCTGTCTTCGTACCCTATACCATTTCTTTCCACCGTCCCACATATGCAGTTTTTGCGAGAATTGACAACACCAATAATTATTTCTTTGCAATTTTTATTTTTCACATCAAGGGCTTATTTGAATATTGTAAAGTTTTGTATTCTCTTTGCGCATTGTCGAACACAAATCTTCCTACAGTCATTCTTAAGGTTTTTGCTAACTGAAAAAAAAACGCAACAGTGGATTAGTGTAATAAATTGTAAGTCGCGCATTTTTGTTACTTTAATCAATTTTACACTCTCATGATGTGCAAAGAAGCGTTAATATTGATCGGTTTATTCTTGCCTTATCGGTATTCTGATTGGCCAATAATTTCTACTTCACGTCTTCGCTCATTAAGATTTATTTCTACTAGTCACCATCGTAGGAACCGCCCCTGTCTGATTAGGTAAACACATACAACGTCTCCTTAACAGTCAAAATGCCTTTATAATCTTAGTAATACTATAATCATATTCTTTAATTTAGTTTCAGTAAATTATTTTACGTTTAAAACTAAATATAAATATTTTTTCAGGCTGAGTGCGTTATGAACAAACTCTACGAATATGTAAAGACAAGGGTGAGTGTTTCTATTTTTTTTTTTTACAGAGTTTTGTTACTTTATTTTTTTGACTTGTTTCCTGTATTATTTGACATGTATATTTACTATTTTAATGGAACTTGTGGGATATTCCACTTGTGTGTGTTTGGAATCTCGTTAAGCTGGTACTACGCTTGTAATCTAATCCCATCTTATCAGCGAGGAGGGACGAACAGAGGTACAGCAATTTTTAATTTTATCTCAGTTGCAAGGAACGTTCAAAGTTTTTATTGTTTTGTTTTTAGATTGCCAGAGATTTATATAAACTATTGACAACTACCTTTATATATATATATATATATATATATATATATATATATATATATATATATATATATATATATATATATATATAATATTATACTATTATTTATTACTATTATTTAATAGTAATAATATAATATTACATACTATTGTCATATTATATTACATTATATATTATATTATATAGATATATATTATACACACATACACACACACACACACACACACACATATATATATATATATATATATATATAATATTATACTATTATTTATTACTATTATTAATAGTAATAATATAATATTACATACTACTGTCATATTATATTACATTATATATTATATTATATAGATATATATTATACACACATACACACACACACACACACACACACACACACACACACACACACACACACACACACACACACACACACACATATATATATATATATATATATATATATATATATATATAAATATCAAATCGAAAAAATATGAGGAGTGAGTGGTCCATCGCAGAGCACTTGATTTTAACATATTGTTTCTAGGATTGATCTACGGTGTAGCCAAAATATTCCCATGCCCTTTTCCAATCTACCCTTAGATGAATTACTACCTAGGGACTTTCGTAGGGCGGTTGAAGCATAATACCTCATTGAATTCCTTGCATCCATAGCGGCCAAATAAGGCAGCTTACCTTTAGGGCTCCTGTACGTTCTTAATGGTGTAAAAGGAGTCATTCGTTATATCAAAAATTACATTCTGCTGGGTGATCTTCTACAAATATGCCTTCGTAATCGAATCCGGGCTGAAGACAAGCCCTAGAAAATACGTAACATTATACAGAATATAAGAAAATAATATATGTCTTTATTTGTAAATGTTTGAAGGTTTTGTTTTCGGGTACATCATCGTTTCAAGGGCAGAGAACTGTAAACAGCGAACTTCCGTTCAGTTTGTCAGTTAAAGTGAACGATAAATGTGAACGTTACATTAGTGCATAACTGTTGTTATAGGAGAAAATATTCCCCTTCGTTTTGTGGGTTTTACCCAATTGATGTCCACTCGATTTTTCTACGATATCTATTCAACGTAGTTATCAATTCCTACTATTTATTAGTTCACACTCTCATTATATACAAGACATATATATATATATATATATATATATATATATATATATATATATATACATATATATATTTATATATCGTATATTTATATATCTTATTCAAGTTTTCAACTTTAATAAAATACTTTCATTTTTCCACTCAAAGTTCAAATATTTTTTTTTTTAACCTGTAGTGGATGATACTTGATGTTAATATAGTTTTTTTTCAAATAATTATACGAGTATATTAATTAACATAACTATGTATTAATTAATTTCGCTTTCTGCTATTTGACAATTAATATTGTGATTCTGTCATATATATATATATATCTTATTCAAGCTTTTTATATATATAACTGTGATTATTTATTAAAAAATAACTAATAGAAAATTTTTCTATATTAATTCAAGTAAGAATTGAGTTTTTTTTAATGTTATTTGTTTTAACGAAACCTGTGCCATCTTTTAGTATAGTTTTCTTGAATAACTATTATAGAATCATATACATTTTTTGAAAGTTTTTGTGTGTGTAGTTTTCAGACCAGTATGTTTTAGTTATCATTAGTTCCAACCTGTTATGGTGTGCAATTTATTACACGAACGTTTAAATCGCCAAAGGAGCAACAATAAATACTTGATGTATATATATATATATATTATAGGTCGTAAAACAGACGATAAAATAAATTGTAGTAAGTTTTCAAAGCTGAACATATCTCTGTCTATGAGGAAATGAATTGACCGACATAAATCTACCTTGCACTGGAATTGCGAGCCGAGATTGCATTCGGCGAAAACATAAAACAAATTCAGACACGACGATTCCCGGGCACAGATACTCCAGTATAGAAGTGCGCTTTCATAAACGTTACTTGCGAGTGGCAAAACCTGATGATATATAATCAAGGATCACAGGACCGTGGTAGTGGAGGGTAAGAGATAACCGAAGATATGAAAAGGTCAGGCATCAGTATTTTAGCCAAGTAATACAATAAATACTTTAACCGTAATACCAATAGTATTTTATAAAAGTTAATCTTATTTCCTATTTGAGAAAAAAGTTTTATGTTAGATATTTTTATTACAAAATTACAATTAATATAAATAAAGTACCATAACCTATGCGTTAAAACTACTGTTCTACCATACAACCTTTAACAAAACATCAAATGATTTATGAAACCATATGTTATCATTATTTTGAGCCAAATAGGACGTATTAGATATGTTGCATACCTTGAGAAGGATTTTACTCCCGTATGAAACTAAAATTAATTAATTAAATTTATTTAATGCATTAATTTTGGAAAATACTGTATTAACATCAAGTGTAATCCAATATAATTTTAACAAAAACTATTTGAACCTGAGTAGATGAATAAAAATATTTTATTGACGATTGAGAATTTGTACAAATTTATATATAGGGAGAGTGTGAACTGATAGAAAGAATTGAAAAATACATATACCTATTCACAACAAACATACATACAGATGCCATTCCAACACATAATGTCACGCTCATATATTCTTAGAGAAGACAACCATAGATACGATAGAGAGCAGGTCTACATTAAATAAACAGCTCCGTGCACGAGATACGTTTTAGTTTCGATTCCCAACACCAGGTGATCATACATCTCTTCCTTAAGGCTATCTTTCTCTTCATCTTTCTCCTCCTTAACGTTAGCCACTACATTACGCCCACAAAAAATAATATTTTACAAATGATATTCCTTTGGTAATTAACTTTATTTAGATAATTTTTCTTAGAATTTATTAAAAACCATTGTGTGTTTATTAACCATATGTGCAGATAAAGAACAGGACGTTTTACAGTTATCTATTTCCTCCCTACATCTTCTTTCAATGCTCTGCCTTAGATAGAACTAACTTATATTTAAATTATAGTACTTATATAAAGGGCCAAAGCTTTCAGTAAGATCTCATTTCATGGGAGGAGTTGGGATCCGGACGAAAAGCTTTGCTATCTCCCTGTGTTAACATTAACGTTTCTTATTTTTTTAAATGTAAATTCATCCTCAAAATTAATCTCCCGTTCCTTCGGGAATAGCTCTGTGTGTAAGAGTAGTAGAACGTGTCATATATCTGGCACACATTCTCAGAGAATTTTGTTGAGCTAAGAAATGTAGGAAATGTGGAAATGTAAGGTTTCTTTTAGCATCCTTACATAAAAAATAATATTCATTTAAATTTTCTCGTGGTTTCATTATCAAGAGGTTATTACGTTAACAGATGAAATAACCATGAGCTATTATTTTTATAACAGCTGTTTAAATTTCGAAATAGGGAATCATCTGCGCAGTTTGATAGTGTAATTCGGGGACGTCTGTATATTTAAGGAAAACGTTTAGTGTTCAAATTAGCAACGTAGTTTCCTTAACGTAAGATACGCTATCACTACAAGAGAAATTAATACACTTTGTTTCCCTTCTTACAGAAAATTCTCTTGAACGTGAGAAATTATTATATATATATAGGCCTACATATATATATATATATATATATATATATATATATATATATATATATATATATATATATATATATTAGGGATGGGCCGATTCCGATTCTCGATTCCAGGAATCGTCGATTCTAGATGGTATCGAGGAATCGTCGATACTCGATTCTTCATCATAAAAGTGTCGATTCCGATTCCACACGATTCCGAATATTTATAAAAATACGTGTCGGACCAACTGGCCCAACATAGTTTTTTCCTACCGTAAATGAAACGTAAATAAACTCCGTCGGACCAATTTACCCCACATTGTTTTTTATTTAATTAAATTTTATTATCTGTGCAACACTGTTTTGATATTTTTTGTGTTTTGTGTTAGCAAGAAACAACAAAACCATAATTTCATGTCCCGGTTACCCAAATAATAAACAGGCTGGTGATAAAAGTGTTTTTGCGCCTATCACTAAGACACGTAAACGTGTCACATGTGATTGATTTGTGAGTTTATAAATATTTTGAATATAGAGCTAAAGTGTAATATATTCTCTCTCTGATAAGTAATGCTACAGGTCCAGTAAATACTATCCAAGATTCATATTAAGTAAAAGTTTTAACACCAAATAATTTACTTGTTAAGGAATTTACGTTATAATTTACTTCCTAGTAAGGATGTATCAATGTTTGTACTTATCTTTCACAAAGTCCGTTTTTAAGGATTATTTTACAACTAAATATTTAGTCAATATTTCCGACTTACTTTTAAGGTTTTATGAAATTTTAAAAACAGTAGTGAAAATCATTACAATACGTTATAACAAATATGTGTGTCGGCCCGTAACTACGGACAAAAAGCTCTTAGAATAACATCATGTTTTTAATCCCGTCGGCGTTTATCTATCAAACAAAAACCATCGTAAATACATCTGTAAGTAGTGTGAAGCTTGTTGTTAAATACTGTGCCTTAATTTTTCCAAAAGTAGCAACACCAGTTGAGTAGTACTAATAAACATAAAGCGTTAAGAGGCCTGGCGGTATTCGGTTCAGGGTACTGGCCGTCGCGTCAATTCCATGACGGTTAACAGAAACTGACGGTGGAAAACCACATAATATATCAAATATGAAAAAGCACTTAAACAACATTCATTTTGCCCAAATTTATCAACAAAAAAGATATATACTTGAAGAAACTTTATCCTCAGACAAAGGACCTACAAGTGATAGTCGGTTAAAAATCAACTGGAATTGAGTAATAAATACAAAATAGGCCTGAATCAGTTGCACTTGTTCCAGACACCTGCAGAAAAAAAAGGTCCCACCAGATGTGGAGAAGGTATGCCCCACTAATCCAGAATGTTGGGGAAGAAGGTACCCCAGGGGAATTGACAGTAGAAGAAGAAGTAAACAATTATCTGGGGGAACCATTAGCCAGTCCAGATTGTGATGTTGGGAAGTATTTGGCAGTACAAAGTGCCAAATACCCTCATTTAAATGCAATGGCAATAAAATACCTGTCTGCCCACTCGCGACAGTGTTTTCTGAAAAACCTTTCTCAACTTCAGGAGCTATATGTGACTAGCGATGAAACTAGCTTGACCCACAACGTGTTCAAATGCTTGTGTTTTTGAACAGAAATGTACATTACCTGCCAGACTTTTAAATATTAAAAACTATCCTATTTGTATTAATTTTTTACTTTTTATGTTGTTCGTTTGTTTTTAATTTTTGTTTTGTTTGGGAGACAATGTAAATAGGCTTAGGAATTTTTTCAAACATCATAAAATAAGTAAAGTTCACATTTTTAACTTTAAAATAAGTCATTACTTTATTCTGATATGTTTTTATGTTTAAAAAAAATTCCTATTGATAAATCAAGGTTGAAGGTTTTGTGTAGCCTATTACATTAAAACAGAACTTTTAAAAGGTTTTGCCATATGACCAAGATGTTAACTAAATTAATTATTAGAGAACTAGAATGTAAGCTAATATAACTTGAAAGAATCGAGAATCGAGAATCGACTAAAGAATCGAGAATCGAACGGAAAATTTTAGAATCGGAATCGGAATCGAAAATTTTAGGAATCGACCCATCCCTAATATATATATATATATATATATATATATATATATATATATATATATATATATATATATATATATATATATATGTATATATATATATATATATGTATATATATTGAGTTGTAAATTCAATTATAATTCTTGTATTTGTATTTTGACTTAGTTATTTATACACACACACACACACACACACACACATATATATATATATATATATATATATATCCCTAGACAAACTCTCTTTGTCTCTCTCTCTCTCTCTCTCTCTCTCTTTGTCTGTCTGCCTATCTATCTCTCCCCCTCTCTTTCTCTCTGTATATATATCCCTAGACAAACTCTCTTTGTCTCTCTCTCTCTTTGTCTGTCTGTCTATCTATCTCTCCCCCTCTCTTTCTTTCTGTATATATATATATATATATATATATATATATATATATATATATATATATATATATATATAACAGAGAGTATTATATATATATATATATATATATATATATGTATTATATATATATGTATTATATATATAATACAATATATGTATAATATATATAATATTTATTCATTTTAATACACTCATTTACTTTTCGAAGATCGATTTAAAATCACACGATGTTAGAGGAGTATAGAAGCACTGAGCTCAGAGTTACTGCACAGATTCATATAACATTTTACCAAGGTTCTTTTATCGAACTTTCTGGATTAATAAACGATTAAAGAAAAGAACTGTTTCTGCGGATGACTAGAGCCAGTGATTTATTTGAAAAACAATTAATTGACTGAAACAGAAGGTGTCGACCGGAGTACGAGGCGCTGGAGCCTTCCCAATTGACACGTTATTAATCATAGCCCCATTGTTGCCATCACAATGGCGCCGGCTTCACAGTGGCACAATACGGAAACTATTTTTGTAATCGGCAAACTTTCGTTAGTTGGGGGGAAATGTTGAACAATGGAAAATGTATGCGCGGACGTAGATAAAACTTGTACAATAAAACTTGCTTCTCTAGGAACTTTGCCGTAAACAGTATGAAACAATAGGAATGGAACGATTTAGAAGTTAGATCTTACTGAAAGTTGTAACGACACTGGTTATTGCTTTGGCACACAACTGATGTCATTTAGTAACTAGAAAACTTTGTTTTACAGACATTGTACGTGTTATTTTTATTATATATTATATAATATAATTTATTATATATTATATTAAATATGGTGATATGTTTTCTTGTAATATACGAGTTAATAAATTTAAAATATTTTAAAAACAAGAACACTTCCAATGAATATACCTATTCAAAGCCCTTCGCCGACAAAATAGTACCAACATCTTCAGGAAAATAATTATCTAATCATATATATATATATATTATATTATATATATATATAGACAAAAATCCTGCTCTCTTTCTCTTTCTGTATATAAATATAGAGACACATTAATATATATATATATAAATACACACACACATACGTCTCTCTCCTTCTCTGTACTCCCTCCCGCCATCTCTCTGTATCTCTCTCTCTCTCCCTCTCTAATATATATATATATATATATATATATATATATATATATATATATATATATATATATATAATACGTTTTCTTGTTTAATAATTTAAAACAACATAGGTTATTCAAATACAAGAATATTTATTAATTTATATCCTAAAATCAATTAATAAATATTCTTGTATTTGAATAACCTATGTCGTTTTAAAATATATATATATATATATATATATATATATATATATATATATATATATATATTTACTACACTAAAAATATTTCAAAAACAAGAATACTTTTAATGAATATATTTATTCAAAGCTTTTCGCCGATAAAATAGTATCAGCATCTTCAGGAAAATAATTATCTAATAAAATACTTTTACAAAATTCTGTAAAAGTATTTTATTAGATAATTATTTTCCTGAAGATGCTGATAATATTTTATCTGCAAAAAGCTTTGAATAAATATATTCATTAAAAGTATTCTTGTTTTTGAAATATTTTTAATTTATTAACTATATATACAAGAAAACATATCACCATATTTAATATATATTAATAATGTATATAATATGTTTTCTTGTTTAATAACATTGGTTATTCAAATACAAGAATATTATTTGAATAACTTATGTTGTTATATATATATATATATATATATATATATATATATATATATATATAACACTTTCACTATATGTACTAAAACAAGAATCTTACTTAGTATTTATGCCAGGTAACTTTCAAAGATTGATACTATCTTCATTGTCGAGCATCAACTGAACAATGTTGAGTAGACTGCCAGGTGTGTAGAATTTCCGTTGTCACGTGGTGTACCGATATTGTTCTATTTTTGGATTGACTGCACTGTGGGAATCTTTTAAGTTTGTCTTGGGGTTAATTTTGTCTATTAGGTTGAATAATTTATCGTTTTTTTAATTTTATTTGTATTTGTTCGCTTATGATATTATTTTTATGTTTATAACTTTTGTAGATGTTCCCAGATTGTTATTTTGAGGCAATTTTTGTACTTTTCTTATTAGGTCTATGTTTCAAAATGTGGGAAATGTATGTTTGTTTTTAATGGCGTGTGTAGATAAGTTTGAGTTGTAGATGTGAGGTTTGATGTATGAATTGAGGTGTTCTTGATATCTGTATTTTAATTTCTTTTTTGTTTGGCCTGTGTATATTTTGTTACAGTCTGGGCATTTGATTTTATATATTCCGTTATCAAGCGTGAGACATATTTTTCCATTTGGTTTATTTTATTGATTATGTTTCCTGCATTTTTGTAAGCTATGTTGATATTATTGTTTTTTAGTATTTTAGTTATTCATTTTATGTTGTATCCTGTGTATGTGAGTTGTGGCCGATTCTGTTGTTGTTTGTAATCCGACTTTAATTTGTTTTACCCTATTTAATATTTTAAATTGTAATTTATCTGTAGTTTTTTATTGTATCAATTTCTTTTGCTATTTGTTATATTAATTGTTTTTGTTTGGCTTTTTCTTCATTTTTTAAAGGTAGTTTTAGCATTCTGTATAAGAGTGAATTGTAAGCAGCCCATTTTATGTTGTGGGGGATTGTTAGAGTATTTCGGTATTTTACTAATGGTTTGTGTGGTTTTCCTAAAAATTGAGTATTCAATGTTATTTGTATTTCTGATTATTGTTAGGTCTAGATAGTTTATTTTATTGTTCATTTCTTCCTCCATGGTGATTTTTACGTTAGGGGGTAAGTTGTTGATTTCATTTAGAATGATATTATTATTTAATGCTTTATTTTGTGAGATGTATAATCCATTGTCAACATATCGTATCCAATGTCCGGTGAGCTCGTGTGTTGTTATCGTTTGCGTGATTAATTCGTCAAGGTTTTGGAGGTAAATTTCTGATATTATATTTGAGAGGGTTAATCCCATTGTTAAGCCATCTATTTGTTTATATATCTTATTATTAAATATGCAATAGTTTTGGTTTAGCATGGTCTTTAGTTATTTTGTAATTTGGTTTGTGTGTTTGGGGTCGGTTTTAAGATAAGTTAATTTGTTTTTCTGATCATTTCGTTTACTGGTATAATATTAGAAATTTATCTCCAAAATTTTTATTTACAAAGAAAGTAGTCCTTATCATGTTTGTACGACAGTATTTATATCAAGCCTCTAACCCATGCTACGCCTACTGCGATCTTTCAAGGCTAAGTGAACGGATACGTGGTCCACACTATACAATGTAACCCGCCTCTGTTGTTGTACTATGAAAGCCGACAGGTTTGGAACACAGATTTTATTTTCAAATACTGCTCAAGGTCAATGGTTTTTCAGAAATGACATCATCAGGTAGATAATTAGGAAAGGGTTAGCTTAAGAAGGATTTAATAAAAGGATAGGAAGTGGGTTAAAAGAGGGTTAGGAAAGGATTGAGACGTTTTTAAAGGAGATTAGTAAAAATCAATAATAATAAGGTTAAAGCGTTACTAAGAAGGGGTTAAGAAGGAATGTTATGGGTTAAGGGTGGAGTTTAAAGTTTTATAGGTAGGGCTTTAATCGATCTTCTCGCTCCTATCTCTACTATTATTTTATTCCATTTTCATTTTGAGCTACTATTTTACAAATAATATACATTTGGCATATAGGAGCACTTATTATCTAAACACTTGATTATAGGAATAGTTACTTTTTTGTCGACATTGTTCTAGTAGTAATGCGACAAAACTTTGAATCTTTTTTGTACTAATTGGGTCTTTTCCCAATTTTATAAAATTCATTGTAACATGAGTTTTATTGCAATACATTAGATTAGTTACATTGCTTAGGATTATTCAGTGATATCATTTCAATTTCTATCGTTAGTAACAATAGGCCCTATATCTAAATAAATAAATAAATATATATATAGGGAGAGAGAGAGAGAGAGAGAGAGAGAGAGAGAGAGAGAGAGAGGTAATGTATATATATATATATATATATATATATATATATTCATAATGTATATATATATATATATACATTTTCCAAATATTTAATTTTATCATAAATTTAAAATTATGATTCGCATGTAAGGAAGTAAATAGACAAAAACTTTACAATCAACTCTATGTTTGGCCAGATGATATTTTATACAGTAAGTCTAAAAATTCGGTAAAAATATCTATACCAATATATGAAAATCTAATGGTGTCTGTCTGTGTTTATGTCTATTCCTCAATCACATAAAAATGACTTTACCCATTGAGCTGAAATTTTACATGGACATTCTTGAGGTCTCTGGTTAACACAATGGGCTATTTCTATTTAGAAATTCCATCAGGGCACCGCTCCACTGACCTTGGAAACTCCCTTACAGGTAGGCGTATGAACTATAGTTTGATATATTTATTCGGAATTAATTTCAGTAAATTAAATTCAACCCAAATACAAATACAAATTAAATCAATAGAGATATTCGTCAAGCCCGTACCACGGACGGGTACTCTGCTGGTATAGTATAACGTGCGGACCACGTAACCATGCACTTGGCCGTTAGAACAAATCTATAAACTAGATTTATTGTATTGCTTAAGATTATTCTAGTTTCTATCGTTAATCACAATAGGTAAGCAAAGTCTCACTTGGAGAGCCGTAAAGGAAAGGGAGGTCCGGGGAGGGGAGGATATTGCAATAATTGTTAAGATAATTTCATCATATGCAGAAATAAAGGGAGTGGGAATTGTTTGTTATACGTGCGGCAATTTACGCGTGAGGAAAGTGTATTCTAGCGCGACCTACTCGAAATTAAGGAGTGAAACTTGTTAATTATTTTAAAAAACCTGCAACACTCAAGTAGCACGGCAGTTTGCTTTATGGTTCTTGAGTGGGACGGGAAGGTGTAAAGCTCCCCCAAGACTGCGCAAAATGGCGGAACTCTTTACCCTGATGCAGTACACCTTACTACCTAAGTTACGTGATTAAATTTCCTTTTAAAGCAGTTATGCACTGAAACTGCAGCTTACTTCCCTTTGGTTTAGAATTATTTCAATATTCTACCCTTTTTTAGTAAAAAACCTTTTGTTCAAAGTGACTGGAAAACTGTTTGATTAAAACAATTCAAAACGTCTATTCTATCATTTTGAAAATATATAGTGTGAATTTGAATCTTGTGTTAAAATTCAACTATTTTCCTGGGGACAAAAATATTGTTTTATTCAACAACTCTTAGTAGTTTGAATATTAAAAGAAATAAAAATTTGCCCCTAATCCATAAACTTGGATGCATCGATAATTTTATTAAAATACTACCCCCGTTCACTAAGGACAAATAAAAAAATTAACACGCATTGAAAATGTAACAATTAACAACAAATATTTTCTAAAGTCAATTCGTACTTTGGTCTACAGCAAACAAATTTATTTTAGTTACTTTTAATTTATTTCCTGCTAATAATTCACATTCTCCTTATAAACTTATACCTTGTTCAAACTTTCAACCGTTTATAAAATACTTTTTCTTCATCCTCTCAAGTTTAATTATATTTTTTAAATTTCTTAGTGGATGCCACTTGATGTTAGTAAAGTTTTTCAAATATTATTTAAATAATTTAATTTAATCCTGAATTGCTGAAATGCTATACAGATATGTGTGTCGTAAAGCAACAGATGTGTGTGTGTGTGTGTGTGTGTGTGTGTGTGTGTGTGTGTGTGTGTGTCAGTGTGTGTGTCTGTCTGTCTGTCTGTATGTATATGTGTGTGTTCGTGTGTGTGTGTGTGTGTGTGTCATAAATCAACATGGGGTGTGTGTGTGTGTGTGTCATAAAGCAACAGTGTGTGAATGTGTGTGTGTGTGTGTGTGTGTGTGTGTGTGTGTGTGTGTTTGTGTGTGTGTGTGTGTGTGTTTGTGTGTGTGTGTGTGTGTGTGTGTGTGTTTGTGTGTGTGTGTGTGTGTGTGTGTGTGTGTGTATGTGTGTGTGTGTGTGTGTGTGCATGCCCTTGCGCGCTGCACTCAACCTGATGTGACAAACTGGCTAAAGACTATAAATTTGGTGTTGGCATGTAACGCTATTCACAGATGTCATATAAAGTCAAGTCTTCTTATGCTACGAAATATATTTATATGAGAGTATTATAGTTCTTGACTAGTCCATTGTAAGGGCCTTACTCGCTCCACCTGCTCAGGAGACGAATCCTGAGTTCCTATGAACCCTAGAGCCATAGTCTTATATTCAGGCGAAAAAGTAGCAATATATTTAAATGTCTTTAAAATTTTATTAACAGTGTATTACATTATATCTCTACCTCACAATCTTGAACAACTTTTTTGTTACATATTAGTCAGGCTAGATATTAAAGAGTAACAGTTTACTCCGCTTTCTTTGAGTAGTATCCATAGATACATTGAGTAGTGATGACATAGTTACCGATGGTGATCGTCTAGTGCCATTCCGAAAACGTTTTGTCTTGGTACAGGCTCGACAACTCAGAATATCTAACTTACTTTTTTTGCTTTTATTTTGTCGTATTTCACGTGCTAAAGTACCCAAGATTACTTTTCGTTCTGTAAAATTGGCAAACCTGACGGTAAATCCTATTAAAATGACGTGTCAGAGCTTTAGTAATATCGAGGCAATAATGCAAATCTGTCCTTTGAAGCGCACTCTGCGGTCAGACGGGGAGGGGGCGTTAACAAGTAGCCCATCACGTGCGACAGGGTACTGACAGCGTGACTGAACGTTGGGGCGGGTACTGGTAAGGAGTGACGTCACCAATTTACAGTTACCAATGACAAAGTGGATATTTCGTTGCACCTGGTCACACATACATTGATAAAGCTTTTACTAAGTTTTGAAGAAATATCCCAGTTAATTCTTCACCAACGTATATGAATCTCAGAGTAGGCCTTTGCCATTAAGTCTCTCCATTCTGATTATCCACGAAGGTCGTTTTTCCACTTCCCACTGCCACTCTGCTTTATTAATATTTTGTTCACTAAACGTGGACTACAACCAAGGGTAGTATATAACAATAACATATAAATACAATCCTTTTTACACGTAGCAAACATTTTTTTATATTACTTAGATTAGGAAACCTCTGGTAGACTCTAGACTCCTCTTTATGGCCAGAGTAGGAGGAAGATATTTGCCTATGGTCTAAATAGAGGCTAGCTACCCTTCTACTGCCCTATTATACGGGCGTTACTTCCCAACTTTACCTTGTTGGCTTAGTGAAAGACATCCATTATTCTTTGGGCCTAGTAGAGGTTAGCCTTTTCCCTATTGCCCTAACTGTGAGTAGCCACATCTAAAAGCGCTAGTATATCGTACACGCTTATTCACTAATCTATAAGAGAGCAACCCCACTTTTATAAGACTTTAGTAGAATGTAAACATTTCTCTAAAACCATAATTGAATATATCAGTACTTCTATTGTCCGAATAAAGGGTGGTAGCTCGCCTACGGTAATAGTAGAGAACAGCCACTTCTCCGTGACTCTGGTGTGGGGTAAACACATGTCTATGACTAGGTCTTCTCTATGAACCTGGTAGAGCGTCAACCCATCACCATGACTAGGCGATGGTAGAAACTTCTTTATGAACCTGATAGAGCGTGAACTCATCTCTATGACTTGGCGATGATAGAAACTTCTTTATGAACCTGGTAGAGCGTGAACACATGTCTATGACTAGGTGATAGTAGACACTTTTCTATGAATCTGGTAGTGCGTGAACACATCTCTATTACTAGGCGATGGTAGAGACTTCTTTATGAACCTGGTAGAGTGTGAACTCATCTCTATGACTTGGCGATGATAGAAACTTCTTTATGAACCTGGTAGAGCGTGAACACATGTCTATGACTAGGTGATAGTAGACACTTTTCTATGAATCTGGTAGTGCGTGAACACATCTCTATTACTAGGCGATGGTAGAGACTTCTTTATGAACCTGGTAGAGTGTGAACTCATCTCTATGACTTGGCGATGATAGAAACTTCTTTATGAACCTGGTAGAGCGTGAACACATGTCTATGACTAGGTGATAGTAGACACTTTTCTATGAATCTGGTAGTGCGTGAACACATCTCTATTACTAGGCGATGGTAGAGACTTCTTTATGAACCTGGTAGAGTGTGAACTCATCTCTATGACTTGGCGATGATAGAAACTTCTTTATGAACCTGGTAGAGCGTGAACACATGTCTATGACTAGGTGATAGTAGACACTTTTCTATGAATCTGGTAGTGCGTGAACACATCTCTATTACTAGGCGATGGTAGAGACTTCTTTATGAACCTGGTAGAGTGTGAACTCATCTCTATGACTTGGCGATGATAGAAACTTCTTTATGAACCTGGTAGAGCGTGAACACATGTCTATGACTAGGTGATAGTAGACACTTTTCTATGAATCTGGTAGTGCGTGAACACATCTCTATTACTAGGCGATGGTAGAGACTTCTTTATGAACCTGGTAGAGTGTGAACTCATCTCTATGACTTGGCGATGATAGAAACTTCTTTATGAACCTGGTAGAGCGTGAACACATGTCTATGACTAGGTGATAGTAGACACTTTTCTATGAATCTGGTAGTGCGTGAACACATCTCTATTACTAGGCGATGGTAGAGACTTCTTTATGAACCTGGTAGAGTGTGAACTCATCTCTATGACTTGGCGATGATAGAAACTTCTTTATGAACCTGGTAGAGCGTGAACACATGTCTATGACTAGGTGATAGTAGACACTTTTCTATGAATCTGGTAGTGCGTGAACACATCTCTATTACTAGGCGATGGTAGAGACTTCTTTATGAACCTGGTAGAGTGTGAACTCATCTCTATGACTTGGCGATGATAGAAACTTCTTTATGAACCTGGTAGAGCGTGAACACATGTCTATGACTAGGTGATAGTAGACACTTTTCTATGAATCTGGTAGTGCGTGAACACATCTCTATTACTAGGCGATGGTAGAGACTTCTTTATGAACCTGGTAGAGTGTGAACTCATCTCTATGACTTGGCGATGATAGAAACTTCTTTATGAACCTGGTAGAGCGTGAACACATGTCTATGACTAGGTGATAGTAGACACTTTTCTATGAATCTGGTAGTGCGTGAACACATCTCTATTACTAGGCGATGGTAGAGACTTCTTTATGAACCTGGTAGAGTGTGAACTCATCTCTATGACTTGGCGATGATAGAAACTTCTTTATGAACCTGGTAGAGCGTGAACACATGTCTATGACTAGGTGATAGTAGACACTTTTCTATGAATCTGGTAGTGCGTTAACACATCTCTATGACTAGGCGATGGTAGACACTTCTCTATGAACCTGGTAGAGCGTCAACCCATCACCATGACTAGGCGACGGTAGCCACTTCTCGACGAACCTGGTAGAGCGTGAACTCATCTCTATGACTTGGCGATGATAGAGACTTCTCTCTGGTAGATTATACAAAATTCTTTATGTGTTATTATCGGTTCTACATAATAATTCCTCAACATAATAGTTAAAACTGGAGAATTCTTTATGCTATCAATTTTTCAATCATAAGTAGTATTTCACACTTGTTCAATTCATCCACATGTCATTACGCCCCCACCACGTGATCATTTTATATTTGCCTTAGGAATTCCTATCAAATTAGTTAGTACCATCGAAATCCATCACACTTGTAGACACCACTTAATGATTTCGATAGAGAGTATAGAATGGTGCAGCCTGGACAAGGAATGTACTGGGTTTCATGCCCCCACCTTAATCCCATATCTTGTCCTTCATAAGCCTCATAACTCGTACACGCAATTTAACAATAAAAAGAAACACTATAATGAGAATTTATTGGCTAAAACAGATATATTACATTTTTACACTTCGGATCCAGTTTCGATTATTTTGTGGAATACATTGAACAGACTGCATTTTTAATGCAAACAAACTGTTACAAGATATAAAAATCTGCCTTGATAATTTTACTACACAACGCGATCAGGTTTAGTATAAAAGGGTATAAAAACAAGATAACGGCTTAAACAACATATTATTTAACTGCATAATATTTTGACTCAAATCCGCTTATAATGGACTTTTTATAGATGTTTTTCAACGAATCATCAACAATCATATATTAGGATTTGATGTAAAAAACTTTAGCGCGATCAATAAATGCTGCTGTCAAACGCACGCCGCCCCTAAAAGCCCTACACGTCTTCACAGTATGTAAATAAGACTGAACGATTTTAGACTGAATGGGTTTTATTTATTTTGAGTCCCCGTATTGGTGACAGAGATGGAGAAAATAATAAATCCGGCTTCCTATAACGTGTAGAAGTAAATTCACCCTTTTAGGCTATAAACGTAATTAATTACTACATAAAAACGTAATCATCATTGGCTTTTTATTGCCTACACAGCGCCGTATTTTGTTTGCTTAGGTCTGCAGTGTATACAACGCGCTCATCCGCGTTTACCATAATGTTTGCTGTACAAATACTGGCTTTCTGGCAGTATTACTATTTTTTGGTAAATACGTCTCGTAAAGACGTTTAAAATATATAAATATGTTTACTATAAAAAAACTTTGAAAATACTTCCCTTGATTAAAATAAATAGGTATTAGGCTAATGGTTAATGTAATAAAGTTTTTGAGTACATGTGACAACTAACTAATAACGATCATGGACTTACAATAATTTTCCCCAAACGTGTTTTAATGACAAAGCCATCATCTATATATGAATTAACTGTCTTAGTTGTAAAGGGACAGATCTCAATAATCAAAAAAGTAAGTTGTACTATAAGCAAGTGTAACAAACTAATATATTTTAAGTTTTTTTAGTGAATAACTAGTAGATCAAGTGAAGATGGAATTAAATATTATTATTACGTGTTAAAATATTAGTTATGCATGTTTTAGTTGAAATAAGTTCACAGCTATTACTTCTAAATTAAGTCTACCAATTGTATTACTCATTTAAATAACTACGGCTAATTAATTATTAAAAACTGGCCTAAATCAAAATTTTATCGTATGTTACGTATTGTAGCTTCATTTAAAAAAAATTACTTTTTAAAAAGCAATGAGGTTACTCTGTTCCTCGTTCTAATCTCGCTTAGCGTCGAATATTTGAGTTTGGACACCCCTGTCCATGTTGTTCCCAGTATAAAACCACGTAAAATTTCCCCACGTGTTTTGTATCGGTATTATTTCCCTTAATACAACTTCCTGCTTTTATACGCAGTGTAGATGGAAAGATCAGTATTAAACCGAGTTTCTGGGTTCCTAACCTGTCAGGGTCTGCAACACTTGGGACGAGCTGAAAGAGTTGGATCTTGCCAAGTATGTGTTGCTATTACTGTATTAGCTACGCTTGTAAACGCTCTGACTCCCTTCACACTTTATCCAGACTTTAAATTGTCTAAGTGGGAAAAATATTCTAACATTTAGACTTGTTTAAAATCAGCTAAAAGCGCATCATTTTTTGTTTTGTTTATTTTATTCTCATATTGTTTCTTTAGCTTTTAAAATTAAAATAACCTAATTGTTATTATATGTCAGTGAGACATAAGGCACCAGATCTCCTCCAAATGGCATAAAAATGTCTGTATGAGATAAAAGCAAATAACTGGTAAATAATACATGGATGGTATTATTTTTTTCGGATTTTCTTTGTATTTATCTTTTAAGTGTTATTAATTGTGTAAGAAAAGGCATCTGTATGTTAACAAGTTTGCATACGAATTCAAATTTAAAACAATAATTAATTGTCTTTTTAATCTCTAAAGTGTTACTCAACATCTGCGATGTATGGTTGGGGAACCGAATCAGTTTAGGTGACGGAGCATTAGCACTGGTCCATCGAGGGGTTCTACTCAGCCCGAACAGTTCTGGAAATACAGGCGAAATTATAGTGTCTCGTCCCATTGGCGGGCCGGTTAACAATCCATGCTTTACAATAAGATCTTTTGGCTCTTACAGACTGCTACCACTGGTGGTACTAACCCCTTTGTCACCCAGTTGGGAGTCACGAATTTGTGGTAATATCCCTGGGAGTGTTGTGTACCGTATATTTCTCCTAGCATTGGCTCTTTGGACCAAGTAGTAACAAATGCGAGCCCCTAGATACCCTTTGTCTACTTTTTCACGTTTCACCAACTTTTTCCTCTACAACTTATTCACAAACACACGGGTGAATGGACCTAAAGGGGCGAACCTTAATCCTCTTCGTTATTTTTACATTGTACTTCCTCCGGCTGCCGACCATATACTCTAAGTGTTTTACTTGTAATGTTATCTTCTTGCACTTACCGCGTTTTGGAAGCATTTACGTCCTACTGCCGATCACCACATCCCTCTTAGTGACTGATTTCTTCCAACCCCACTTAACAATCGTCTGCCTGTACTAAAACACCCACTTGACCACTGAGCTGCAAACATACATGCTCCTAAACACGTGCACTCACCTAATACTATTTCCGTTTCTCAGTTTATTTCATAAAAGGTTTCCCGTTATAACTTCGTTTATAGATAAAATTTTATAAGCCGGCACTTAGGGGCTGCGGGGCTTGACTACAGGACGAGGACGAGGGGAGGGAGGAGGTACTCGCAGGCCATTTTCAAAAACATCCACCCTAGGACTGGAAAAGAATAATTTATTAAGCTGTCTATTAATACTCTTTAATGTATAGCACAAACAACATTAAATGTAAATAGGATGTAATGGAAAGGTACTAAGAGTTGGGACGGATAGGTTGCAATTTATGGACCCGATGAGGGATGACGACCGTGCCTAAAGTTTTTACACCACTAATTTTGTAGTTACACAATTTCTACTTAAGAACCAAGTACCAGTTTCTAAAATGTTGTCTATATTTTGTTTCCTACATAAATGTTATAAATTCAGGACTCGAATGAACCACACATACAATATGTAACTGGTATTTATTTAATTTACATTTTTTCTGTGACGTTTAGGATATATACAACTTCATATGTCCATCATCAAGACTTAAGGTATAGCAAAAGAAAACTTAAAGACACTATACAACATAGCATATGTAATAGTTATTCATTTATAACCAATCTAAGCGATTAATTTTAATAAACTCAAAAAAGTCTATGTATACATAACTCAATTGACCTGAATCTCAGATATTGTTTACTGAATATGTTTGTTTAGCTGGATGAAACACATTTCAGAGAATATGCGTTTTTATATCGTTGTACTCTATATCTTAGCAACCAAAATGCGGCATTGATTTCAAAAAAATAATAACCAAAATCGGAATATTTTGGTTCCTAAAACTTTTGACATAGATGACAACTATACAAAAAGCAAATGTTTTCTGAAATGTGTTTCATCCAGTGAAAAACATACAGTAAACAATATCAGAGATACGGATAATCTGAATTGTGTATACAGAGATAGATTAAATTTTGCAGCGGAGTCTTCATAATAGAAAGATGTGAATGCCCGAAACGTCGACAATAAATGAAAACACAATAAATAGTTCTTACACATGATCCTGTACGGTTCATTAGAATCCAGAATTTACTTATTAGATTAATATACAAGACGCTATATAATGTTTATTACAATTGTTTATATTCTGTAAGAATTAGTGTTAAAGATTTTCTATCAAATATCTTGCTCGCTTTGCTCTAGTTATTTTGTAAACATTTCAAGAATGTAATATCTGTAGAGACAAAACTCTTAAAGCCAAGTGGGCAGAGACAAGAGGGTTGTTTGTGTCTGAAACTCTTCATTTCGTCTACGTGATTTAGTATCGGTGTAATTTCAGCATTGAAAAATATCTCACTTAAATCTATTACCAATTTATCAAATAATAATAATAATAATAGTAATAATCATAATAGTAATAATAATAATAATTTATTCATTTACCTACAAATTCGACTTTTTCGGTCAAATATCATCCGCTCCCTATAAGCCTTTTTATCAAAGCAAAAATAATATTTAGCATGTATAGCTGCCCTATCAATCAGTGCCCTCAGTTTAAATGCAAGCTCCCCTTCACAGATCCGTCAGTGGTGAGCCCAGCGAGTTTGACTAGGTTACTATGACAACGGTTGCTATCGGGACACGTGGCTAAGAGCGTAACGAGGAACAAAGTATTGCGAGGTAATACGGTGGGTGTAAGCAGAAAACGAAGTAGTCCCGGCATTATGTATAGAAATCCATTCCAGTTGCGAGAAATAAAGTAAGAGAAAGGAGCACGATCGCTCAAAATTATCGTCTAACCTAAACAGTGTACTCATATATTAAGAAAGAATAAATTGAGAAACAACTAGATTCACTTAACAATACTAATAAGAAAATGGAAATATAAAGTGACCTTGAAAATAGTAATATAAATTAAAAATTTTAATTCCTACTTAGGTCAACAGAGAAAACGTTTGTTTTAGTTACTTTTTAATCAATAATTATAATAATAAAAATTAATTTATCAATATTAACAATTCCGTTTCATCTTCGAGCCACAAAAATCAAGTGTAGCCAATCGTGTAAGTTATACAAACCATAATTTTGACAAATGTTAAAACGATTACAAAAGTAAACGCTGAAAGAATATTTAATTCTTTAAAAAGTACTTCTATGGATAAAAAAAGTAACAAACAAAAAAATTTTAAGTCAGTTCCTACTAAGGTCAACAAAGAAAAATTTTATTTTACTTACTTTTTAATAAATAATTACAATTTTTATAAATAAAGTAACATAACCTATGCTTTAAAACAACTGTTCTACTACGTATTATTATTTTATTCTTAAAAACTCGGAGGGACCTATCGGTGTGGAGCAATTAGCTACAGCCTTTGTACTCCCTTCTCATCCCCACCACAGGATTAACTTAGTGGATACCTAACTCTTACATTTGATGCTAAATCTTCTGATATCCTCTGGTATACATGCCGGCCAGACCAATTTCTCCTTGCAGCTTCCAAAGCAGGACACTCACAGAGCACGTGGATTGAGCTTTCCTCTTGGTCCTCGTCTCATCTCTTGCACACAGGGGACCTAGAGCTTCCAATTGTGCATTGGAACCCCCTCAGATTCCCATGGCCTGTGACCAGCTCTACAGTAACTCTGAGTTGAGGTCTACTTAAAGAGAGTAGTTCTTTGCCCCATAAGTATCCCTATAGTACCTTGGATTTTTTGCATCTCAAAGTCGCATTCTTCCCTGGACAACTTGTCTTTGTGGGCCGTGGTCTTCTTGCGCCCCTTCTGAGGCGGCATGCCCACTGTCCTCAGCAACGGTCCTTGAGTTATACACCTTTTTTTTGTTAAGGCGTCCGATTTTTAATTCCCTATCCAGCCAGAATGTCTTGGAATCCAGGTTAGGTTGAGCGAATTATACTTACCCGGCTCTGCTAGAGAAGCTATATGCCTAGCCACCCGCTTAGAATCGGTACTAGCCTTACTGTCTGAGCAAATCCAGATGGACTAGCTTCTCTTGCCAGACCTTATTATTTCTTCACTACATAGTTTGATCGCGAGCACCTTTCTACTACATAACCTGTATCTTAAAATCAGCTGTTTTATGAAATCATAGGGTACAAATTATTTTTAGCCAAATAGAACTATATAACTATATTTCATGACTTGCCCCTTTCGTGAAAAAATTTCTCCCATAGAAAACCTAAAATTAAATAATTACATTTAATTAATAAATTATTATTTAAACAAATTGATTTAACATCAAGTCTCATCCACTACAAGTTTTAAAAAAATGTATTTGAACTTGTATTCTATTACCGATTTAAAATTTGTTCAAGATATTTAAATATATGTAGAGAAAGTGTAAACTAATGGAGGAATTGAAAAAATATATATGCCAGATCAGAAGTAAATGTAAATTTTATCTAAATGGAATTAAAAGTAAGAAAAATTGTAGAGACAGATAAAATAATGTAACCAAAGTAAGGAAAATACAGGGACTTATTTTTCTTTATGTACTTTATAGCAAATAAAAGATTATGTTGACTGAGCTAATTTCAAGAATTATTAAGTACTTAGTATTTTTATTACTAATTCTATCTCTAATTTCTTGCTTGGCCATACTCTTTGATTCGTTCCGTGATGACTTCATTTTCTTGTAGTATGATTCAGTACTAATGGCAAATTAGGCCAACTGAATTGTGTTTAAAAAAGATAGTGTCATTTCGAAACGCGCCAAATACTATTATTTATAAAAGTGGCAACGATAAATTTAGCAGTATTAAATATTAAGAAAAACCTAGCAGTAAATATGAAATTAATAAGATAAATAAAACAATATAAAAGAACATAAAGAATAATGTACAAATAAAATAGAAGAGAACAAAGCAACAAACTAGACAAAGTGCACAGATAGAATTATCCAAATTAAGAAGTAAGAAAATACTAGTAACTGAAATTATCTGAGTTAAGAATAAAGGGTAATTCTATAGAGATAGAAAGGGATAAGTGGAAATAAGATAGAGTAAAAATGAATCGAGGATTAAAAAAATAGAAGTGGAAAGATTTGGAAAAACGAATAAGGGAACTGAATTGGAAAAGCTTACGTAAAAATATATAGAGAAAATAAGTCTATATAAAATGAATTGAAATAAGCAGAGATAATGAAAAAGAGAGGAAACTAAACAATAAATACAAAAAACCTCTTAACTACAACACTTAATGTCTTGAATGTTTATTATTAATAATTAACTACAGTGTTCTCCTAATAAATAATACAGGTAGCTAAATTTTACTGAGCTTAACTAGGTAGAAAGTTATAAGCAACTAAACAGAGCTATGAGAGTGAACTGATGATATGAGCTGACAGAATTTCTAAAAACATCTACAGAGAAGGAATTAATCAAAGGATAAAATAATCGAAATTTAATGTGCAGGGAGGCTGAGAAAACTAAGTAAAGAGAAAATAGTACTTATGGTTGATCCTGATTAGTTAATATTGACATTTATGTGATAAAAAAGGTATTGTAAAAACATAAAAGAACTTCCTTAATAAATTATTTTCAAACGGACAGGTTTTCAATATTGTTAAAGCAAAAGGAAGAGCTAATGCTGTGCAGATGCAGGGAAGTACAGACTGAAAGGAAGAGCTAATGCTGTGCAGATGCAGGGAAGTACAGACTGAAAGGAAGAGCTAAGGCTGTGCAGGTGCAGGGAAGTACAGACTGAAAGGAAGAGCTAATGCTGTGCAGATGCAGGGAAGTACAGACTGAAAGGAATAGCTAATACTGTGCAGATGCAGGGAAGTACAGACTGAAAGGAAGTGCTAATGCTGTGCAGATGCAAGGAAGTACAGACTGAAAGGAAGAGCTAATGCTGTGCAGATACAGGGAAGGGCATACTGAAAGGAAGAACTAATGCTGTGCAGATGCAGGGAAGTACAGACTGAAAGGAAGAGCTAAGGCTGTGCAGATGCAGGGAAGTACAGACTGAAAGGAAGAGCTAATGCTGTGCAGATGCAGGGAAGTACAGACTGAAAGGAAGAGCTAATGCTGTGCAGATGCAGGGAAGTACAGACTGAATGGAAGAGCTAATGCTGTGCAGATGCAGGGAAGTACAGATTGAAAGGAAGAGCTAATGCTGTGCAGATACAGGGAAGTGCATACTGAAAGGAAGAACTAATGCTGTGCAGATGCAGGGAAGTACAGACTGAAAGGAAGAGCTAAGGCTGTGCAGATGCAGGGAAGTACAGACTGAAAGGAAGAGCTAATGCTGTGCAGATGCAAGGAAGTACAGACTGAAAGGAAGAGCTAATGCTGTGCAGATGCAGGGAAGTACAGACTGAAAGGAAGAGCTAATGCTGTGCAGATGCAGGGAAGTACAGACTGAAAGGAAGAGCTAATGCTGTGCAGATGCAGGGAAGTACAGACTGAAAGGAAGAACTAATGCTGTGCAGATGCAGGGAAGTACAGACTGAAAGGAAGAGCTAATGCTGTGCAGATGCAGGGAAGTACAGACTGGAAGGAAGAGCTAATGCTGTGCAGATGCAAGGAAGTACAGACTGAAAGGAAGAGCTAATGCTGTGCAGATGCAGGGAAGTACAGACTGAAAGGAAGAGCTAATGCTGTGCAGATGCAGCGAAGTACAGACTGAATGGTTAACCATTCAGCGGAAAGTGGTCACAGTAAAAGGTTTAATAAAAGTAGTTTTTTTTAAATCCGAAATGCTTAATATATATATATATATATATATATATATATATATATATATATATATATATATATATATATATATATATAGAGAGAGAGAGAGAGAGAGAGAGAGAGAGAAAGAGAGAGGGAATGTATGAGAAACTACAAAGAGAGTTTAAGTAAAAGAGAGAGAGGGGGAGAATGATTTAGGCGGAAGTCGCATATATTCGTACAAGAGCAAAAGTAAATCAAATGTTGCAGAGGATGTATGACCGGTAATTCATTATTTAGCTTCTCTTTGTATGTTCCATTTAAATATTGTTTCAGTTGGATTTATTGAGGGCAGGATTTATTAAACGTATCTTCATTGTTTACATTCATGCTTTACATACATGATCCCCTCTATCGTAGTCAATACCTGTTCTTTAACTTAACATTAAGGGGAACTTACACCTCTTCCACACTCCTAAGACTTTGTTATGATCCCCTTAATAATCTTTCAATAATTTATATGATACCCTAGCTTACTATACTACTAATCTATTTTCCGCATTAATTCATTTAAACATTTTTTAAAAATACGTCGTAGGTTTAAATATCTGTGTTAGCAATCTCTGTTCTTGGTAATTTGAAAAACGAATCTTATTTTTCCCTAAACTCTATCATGGCTTGTTTACCTTCTTGTTCGGCAAGGAACTGATTCTTTTCATATTATTTTTATGTCTCATCTTTTATTAGGATTTCAGAGTTTTCAACATTTCCCCCCAAAACAGTTTTTCTTTAGCCTCAAATTCTCACTCTGTTTCTAGAACTTATTTGCTCTGTCTTCTCATTACTGTTTATATATCGTCTTTACACCTCTATCTGTTTTGGCCGTTCACTGCATCTTGCGATTATTTTTTTAGACAGATTTCCATCGCAAGTGAAGCATACTTATTTCACCTGTTATGTTTCATTCTGACACAAGTCTAAACAATTAAAACTAGGCCGTACATCCAAATCTAATGTAGTTAGTTTATATTACAGTTAGTGAAAACATTCCTACCTAACCGTTTCACGACCTAACCAAAGCCATCGTCATCTCTAAAATGAGGATGTAATGCAGATTTAATTAAACCCTCTACAATAAACTTACAAACAATGGTATTAACGCCAACCCCTCTAATGACATCAGCATTTCCTTTGCCTACTCATCTCTAATCTACAACTCAGCAATCCTATCACATGTGTATATCTACACTAGTATACGGATTATAGGCATCTAGTTCACATATAACAAACCTGCAAAGGCTAGTGGCAACATCTCCATCCCTAGTGTCATCAGAATCTCCTTGCCTCTCTTATCTCTAATCTACAATTTAGCAATCCTATCACATGTGTATATCTACACTAGTATACATCTAGAGCATCTAGAGCACAAACAAAAAACCCACAAATTCTAGTGGCAGCATCTCCCTCTTTAGTGTCTCTAATCTACAACTCAGCAATTCTATCACATGTGTATATCTACACTAGTATTGTAGGTATCTAGAGCACATACAATAAACCTACGAATTCTAGAGGCAACATCTACATCTCTAGTGTCATCAGAAATTCGTTAGCCTTCTTATCCCTAATCTACAGCTCAGCAAACCTATCGCATGTGTATATCTAAACTAGTATACTGGTCCTAGACATCTAGAGAGCTTACAACAAACCTACAAAGGCTAGTGGCAACATCTCCATCCCTAGTGTCATCTCTACAGCTCAGCAATCTTATCGTATGTGTATATCTACACTAGTATACATATGTTATGCATCTAGAGCACATAAATGAAACCTACAAAGGCTAGTGATTACGTCTGTATCCCTAGCGTCATCAGAATTCCATTCGCCTTCTTTTCTCTTTTCTAAAGTTAAGTAATCCTATTACATAAGTATATCTATATCAGCATATAGATTGTAGGGATCTAGAGCACTCACAGCAAACGTTTAAAGGCTAATGATTACGTCTGTATCCCTAGCGTCATCAGAATTCCATTCGCCTTCTTATCTCTTTTCTAGAGTTAAGTAATCCTATCACATAAGTATATCTATATCAGCATATAGATTGTAGGGATCTAGAGCACTCACAGCAAACGTTTAAAGGCTAGTGATTACGTCTTGTCTTCTTCCCTAGCGTCATCAGAATTCCTTTCGCCTTCTTATGTCTCTTATAGAGTTAAGTGATCCTATCACATAAGTATATCTATAACAGCATATAGATTGTAGGGATCTAGAGCACTCACAGCAAACGTTTAAAGGCTAGTGATAATGTCTTCTTCCCTAGCGTCATCAGAATTCCGTTCGCCTTCTTATCTCTTTTCTAAATTAAGTGATCCTATCACATATGTATATCTATATCAGCATATAGATTGTAGGGATCTAGAGCACTCACAGCAAACGTTTAAAGGCTAGTGATAACGTCTTCTTCCCTAGCGTCATCAGAATTCCGTTCGCCTTCTTATCTCTTTTCTAAATTAAGTGATCCTATCACATATGTATATCTATATCAGCATATAGATTGTAGGGATCTAGAGCACTCACAGCAAACGTTTAAAGGCTAGTGATTACGTCTTCCTCCCTAGCGTCATCAGAATTCCTTTCGCCTTCTTATCTCTTTTATAGAGTTAAGTGATCCTATCACATAAGTATATCTATATCAGCACAGAGATTGTAGGGATCTAGAGCACTCACAGCAAACGTTTAAAGGCTAGTGATAACGTCTTCTTCCCTAGCGTCATCAGAATTCCTTTCGCCTTCTTATCTCTTTTCTAAATTAAGTGATCCTATCACATAAGTATATCTATATCAGCATATAGATTGTAGGGATCTAGAGCACTCACAGCAAACGTTTAAAGAGTAGTGATAACGTCTTCTTCCCTAGCGTCATCAGAATTCCTTTCGCCTTCTTATCTCTTTTCTAGAGTTAAGTGATCCTATCACATAGGTATATCTATATCAGCATATAGATTGTAGGGATGTAGAGCATTCACAGCAAACGTTTAAAGGCTAGTGATTACGTCTTCTTCCCTAGCGTCATCAGAATTCCTTTCGCCTTCTTATCTCTTTTCTAGAGTTAAGTGATCCTATCACATAGGTATATCTATATCAGCATATAGATTGTAGGGATCTAGAGCATTCACAGCAAACGTTTAAAGGCTAGTGATTACGTCTTCTTCCCTAGCGTCATCAGAATTCGGTTCGCCTTCTTATCTCTTTTCTAGAGTTAAGTGATCCTATCACATAAGTATATCTATATCGGCATATAGATTGTAGGGATCTAGAGCATTCACAGCAAACGTTTAAAGGCTAGTGATTACGTCTTCTTCCCTAGCGTCATCAGAATTCCTTTCGCCTTGTTATCTCTTTTCTAGAGTTAAGTGATCCTATCACATAAGTATTTCTATATCAGCATATAGATTGTAGGGATCTAGAGGACTCACAGCTAACGTATAAAGGCTAGTGATTACGTCTTCTTCCCTAGCGTCATCAGAATTCCTTTCGCCTTCTTATCTCTTTTCTAAAGTTAAGTGATCCTATCACATAAGTATTTCTATATCAGCATATAGATTGTAGGGATCTAGAGGACTCACAGCTAACGTATAAAGGCTAGTGATTACGTCTTCTTCCCTAGCGTCATCAGAATTCCTTTCGCCTTCTTATCTCTTTTCTAGAGTTAAGTGATCCTATCACATAAGTATATCTATATCAGCATATAGATTGTAGGGATCTAGAGCATTCACAGCAAAGGTTTAAGGGCTAGTGATTATGTCTTCTTCCCTAGCGTCATCAGAATTCCTTTCGCCTTCTTATCTCTTTTCTAGAGTTAAGTGATCCTATCACATAGGTATATCTATATCAGCATATAGATTGTAGGGATCTAGAGGACTCACAGCTAACGTTTAAAGGCTAGTGATTACGTCTTCTTCCCTAGCGTCATCAGAAATCCTTTCGCCTTCTTATCTCTTTTCTAAAGTTAAGTGATCCTATCACATAAGTATATCTATATCAGCATATAGATTGTAGGGATCTAGAGCATTCACAGCAAACGTTTAAAGGCTAATGATTACGTCTTCTTCCCTAGCGTCATCAGAATTCCTTTCGCCTTCTTATCTCTTTTCTAGAGTTAAGTGATCCTATCACATAGGTATATCTATATCAGCATATAGATTGCAGGGATCTAGAGCATTCACAGAAAACGTTTAAAGGCTAGTGATTACGTCTTCTTCCCTAGCGTCATCAGAATTCCTTTCGCCTTCTTATCTCTTTTCTAGAGTTAAGTGATCCTATCACATAGGTATATCTATATCAGCATATAGATTGTAGGGATGTAGAGCATTCACAGCAAACGTTTAAAGGCTAGTGATTACGTCTTCTTCCCTAGCGTCATCAGAATTCCTTTCGCCTTCTTATCTCTTTTCTAGAGTTAAGTGATCCTATCACATAGGTATATCTATATCAGCATATAGATTGTAGGGATCTAGAGCATTCACAGCAAACGTTTAAAGGCTAGTGATTACGTCTTCTTCCCTAGCGTCATCAGAATTCGGTTCGCCTTCTTATCTCTTTTCTAGAGTTAAGTGATCCTATCACATAAGTATATCTATATCGGCATATAGATTGTAGGGATCTAGAGCATTCACAGCAAACGTTTAAAGGCTAGTGATTACGTCTTCTTCCCTAGCGTCATCAGAATTCCTTTCGCCTTCTTATCTCTTTTCTAGAGTTAAGTGATCCTATCACATAAGTATTTCTATATCAGCATATAGATTGTAGGGATCTAGAGGACTCACAGCTAACGTATAAAGGCTAGTGATTACGTCTTCTTCCCTAGCGTCATCAGAATTCCTTTCGCCTTCTTATCTCTTTTCTAAAGTTAAGTGATCCTATCACATAAGTATTTCTATATCAGCATATAGATTGTAGGGATCTAGAGGACTCACAGCTAACGTATAAAGGCTAGTGATTACGTCTTCTTCCCTAGCGTCATCAGAATTCCTTTCGCCTTCTTATCTCTTTTCTAGAGTTAAGTGATCCTATCACATAAGTATATCTATATCAGCATATAGATTGTAGGGATCTAGAGCATTCACAGCAAACGTTTAAGGGCTAGTGATTACGTCTTCTTCCCTAGCGTCATCAGAATTCCTTTCGCCTTCTTATCTCTTTTCTAGAGTTAAGTGATCCTATCACATAGGTATATCTATATCAGCATATAGATTGTAGGGATCTAGAGGACTCACAGCTAACGTTTAAAGGCTAGTGATTACGTCTTCTTCCCTAGCGTCATCAGAAATCCTTTCGCCTTCTTATCTCTTTTCTAAAGTTAAGAGATCCTATCACATAAGTATATCTATATCAGCATATAGATTGTAGGGATCTAGAGCATTCACAGCAAACGTTTAAAGGCTAATGATTACGTCTTCTTCCCTAGCGTCATCAGAATTCCTTTCGCCTTCTTATCCCGTTTCTAGAGTTAAGTGATCCTATCACATAGGTATATCTATATCAGCATATAGATTGTAGGGATCTAGAGCATTCACAGCAAACGTTTAAAGGCTAGTGATTACGTCTTCTTCCCTAGCGTCATCAGAATTCCTTTCGCCTTCTTATCTCTTTTCTAGAGTTAAGTGATCCTATCACATAGGTATATCTATATCAGCATATAGATTGTAGGGATCTAGAGGACTCACAGCTAACGTTTAAAGGCTAGTGATTACGTCTTCTTCCCTAGCGTCATCAGAAATCCTTTCGCTTTCTTATCTCTTTTCTAAAGTTAAGTGATCCTATCACATAAGTATATCTATATCAGCATATAGATTGTAGGGATCTAGAGCATTCACAGCAAACGTTTAAAGGCTAGTGATTACGTCTTCTTCCCTAGCGTCATCAGAAATCCTTTCGCCTTCTTATCTCTTTTCTAGAGTTAAGTGATCCTATCACATAAGTATATCTATATCAGCATATAGATTGTAGGGATCTAGAGCATTCACAGCAAACGTTTAAAGGCTAATGATTACGTCTTCTTCCCTAGCGTCATCAGAAATCCTTTCGCCTTCTTATCTCTTTTCTAAAGTTAAGTGATCCTATCACATAAGTATATCTATATCAGCATATAGATTGTAAGGATCTAGAGCATTCACAGCAAACGTTTAAAGGCTAGTGATTACGTCTTCTTCCCTAGCGTCATCAGAATTCCTTTCGCCTACTTATCTCGTTTCTAGAGTTAAGTGATCCTATCCCATAGGTATATCTATATTAGCATATAGATTGTAGGGATCTAGAGCATTCACAGCAAACGTTTAAAGGCTAGTGATTACGTCTTCTTCCCTAGCGTCATCAGAAATCCTTTCGCCTTCTTATCTCTTTTCTAGAGTTAAGTGATCCTATCACATAGGTATATCTATATCAGCATATAGACTGTAGGGTTCTAGAGCATTCACAGCAAACATTTAAAGGCTAGTGATTACGTCTTCTTCCCTAGCGTCATCAGAATTCCTTTCGCCTTCTTCTCTCTTTTCTAGAGTTAAGTGATCCTATCACATAGGTATATCTATATCAGCATATAGATTGTAGGGATCTAGAGCATTCACAGCAAACGTTTAAAGGCTAGTGATTACGTCTTATTCCCTAGCGTCATCAGAAATCCTTTCGCCTTCATATCTCTCTTCTAGAGTTAAGTGATCCTATCACATAGGTATATCTATATCAGCATATAGATTGTAGGGATCTAGAGCACTCACAGCAAAAGTTTAAAGGCTAGTGATTACGTCTTCTTCCCTAGCGTCATCAGAATTCCGTTCGCCTTCTTATCTCTTTTCTAGACTTAAGTGATCCTATCACATAGGTATATCTATATCAGCATATAGATTGTAGGGATCTAGAGCATTCACAGCAAACGTTTAAAGGCTAGTGATTACGTCTTCTTCCCTAGCGTCATCAGAAATCCTTTCGACTTCTTATCTCTTTTCTAAAGTTAAGTGATCCTATCACATAAGTATATCTATATCAGCATATAGATTGTAGGGATCTAGAGCATTCACAGCAAACGTTTAAAGGCTAGTGATTACGTCTTCTTCCCTAGCGTCATCAGAAATCCTTTCGCCTTCTTATCTCTTTTCTAGAGTTAAGTGATCCTATCACATAAGTATATCTATATCAGCATATAGATTGTAGGGATCTAGAGCATTCACAGCAAACGTTTAAAGGCTAATGATTACGTCTTCTTCCCTAGCGTCATCAGAAATCCTTTCGCCTTCTTATCTCTTTTCTAAAGTTAAGTGATCCTATCACATAAGTATATCTATATCAGCATATAGATTGTAAGGATCTAGAGCATTCACAGCAAACGTTTAAAGGCTAGTGATTACGTCTTCTTCCCTAGCGTCATCAGAATTCCTTTCGCCTACTTATCTCGTTTCTAGAGTTAAGTGATCCTATCCCATAGGTATATCTATATTAGCATATAGATTGTAGGGATCTAGAGCATTCACAGCAAACGTTTAAAGGCTAGTGATTACGTCTTCTTCCCTAGCGTCATCAGAAATCCTTTCGCCTTCTTATCTCTTTTCTAGAGTTAAGTGATCCTATCACATAGGTATATCTATATCAGCATATAGACTGTAGGGTTCTAGAGCATTCACAGCAAACATTTAAAGGCTAGTGATTACGTCTTCTTCCCTAGCGTCATCAGAATTCCTTTCGCCTTCTTCTCTCTTTTCTAGAGTTAAGTGATCCTATCACATAGGTATATCTATATCAGCATATAGATTGTAGGGATCTAGAGCATTCACAGCAAACGTTTAAAGGCTAGTGATTACGTCTTATTCCCTAGCGTCATCAGAAATCCTTTCGCCTTCATATCTCTCTTCTAGAGTTAAGTGATCCTATCACATAGGTATATCTATATCAGCATATAGATTGTAGGGATCTAGAGCACTCACAGCAAAAGTTTAAAGGCTAGTGATTACGTCTTCTTCCCTAGCGTCATCAGAATTCCGTTCGCCTTCTTATCTCTTTTCTAGACTTAAGTGATCCTATCACATAGGTATATCTATATCAGCATATAGATTGTAGGGATCTAGAGCATTCACAGCAAACGTTTAAAGGCTAGTGATTACGTCTTCTTCCCTAGCGTCATCAGAAATCCTTTCGACTTCTTATCTCTTTTCTAGAGTTAAGTGATCCTATCACATAGGTATATCTATATCAGCATATAGATTGTAGGGATCTAGAGCATTCACAGCAAACGTTTAAAGGCTAGTGATTACGTCTTCTTCCCTAGCGTCATCAGAATTCCTTTCGCCTTCTTATCTCTTTTCTAGAGTTAAGTGATCCTATCACATAGGTATATCTATATCAGCATATAGATTGTAGGGATCTAGAGCATTCACAGCAAACGTTTAAAGGCTAGTGATTACGTCTTCTTCCCTAGCGTCATCAGAATTCCTTTCGCCTTCTTATCTCTTTTCTAGAGTTAAGTGATCCTATCACATAGGTATATCTATATCAGCATATAGATTGTAGGGATCTAGAGCATTCACAGCAAACGTTTAAAGGCTAGTGATTACGTCTTCTTCCCTAGCGTCATCAGAATTCCTTTCGCCTTCTTATCTCTTTTCTAGAGTTAGGTGATCCTATCACATAGGTATATCTATATCAGCATATAGATTGTAGGGATCTAGAGCATTCTCAGCAAACGTTTAAAGGCTAGTGATTACGTCTTCTTCCCTAGCGTCATCAGAATTCCTTTCGCCTTCTTATCTCTTTTCTAAAGTTAAGTGATCCTATCACATAAGTATATCTATATCAGCATATAGATTGTAGGGATCTAGAGGACTCACAGCAAACGTTTAAAGGCTAGTGATTACGTCTTCTTCCCTAGCGTCATCAGAATTCCTTTCGCCTTCTTATCTCTTTTCTAAAGTTAAGTGATCCTATCACATAAGTATATCTATATCAGCATATAGATTGTAGGGATCTAGAGCATTCACAGCAAACGTTTAAAGGCTAGTGATTACGTCTTCTTCCCTTGCGTCATCAGAATTCCTTTCGCCTTCTTATCTGTTTTCTAGAGTTAAGTGATCCTATCACATAGGTATATCTATATCAGCATTAAGATTGTAGGGATCTAGAGGACTCACAGCAAACGTTTAAAGGCTAGTGATTACGTCTTCTTCCCTAGCGTCATCAGAACTCCTTGCGCCTTCTTATCTCTTTTCTAGAGTTAATTGATCCTATCACATAAGTATATCTATATCAGCATATAGATTGTAGGGATCTAGAGGACTCACAGCAAACGTTTAAAGGCTAGTGATTACGTCTTCTTCCCTAGCGTCATCAGAACTCCTTTCGCCTTCTTATCTCTTTTCTAGAGTTAAGTTATCCTATCACATAAGTATATCTATATCAGCATATAGATTGTAGGGATCTAGAGCATTCACAGCAAACGTTTAAAGGCTAGTGATAACGTCTGTATCCCTAGCGTCATCAGAATTCCTTTCGCCTTCTTATCTCTTTTCTAAAGTTAAGTGATCCTATCACATAAGTATTTCTATATCAGCATATAGATTGTAGGGATCTAGAGGACTCACAGCTAACGTATAAAGGCTAGTGATTACGTCTTCTTCCCTAGCGTCATCAGAATTCCTTTCGCCTACTTATCTCTTTTCTAGAGTTAAGTGATCCTATCACATACGTATATCTATATCAGCATATAGATTGTAGGGATCTAGAGGACTCACAGCTAACGTATAAAGGCTAGTGATTACGTCTTCTTCCCTAGCGTCATCAGAACTCCTTTCGCCTTCTTATCTCTTTTCTAAAGTTAAGTGATCCTATCGCATAAGTATTTCTATATCAGCATATAGATTGTAGGGATCTAGAGCATTCACAGCAAACGTTTAAAGGCTAGTGATAACGTCTGTATCCCTAGCGTCATCAGAATTCCTTTCGCCTTCTTATCTCTTTTCTAAAGTTAAGTGATCCTATCACATAAGTATTTCTATATCAGCATATAGATTGTAGGGATCTAGAGCACTCACAGCAAACGTTTAAAGGCTAGTGATTACGTCTTCTTCCCTAGCGTCATCAGAATTCCTTTCGCCTTCTTATCTCTTTTCTAGAGTTAGGTGATCCTATCACATACGTATATCTATATCAGCATATAGATTGTAGGGATCTAGAGGACTCACAGCTAACGTATAAAGGCTAGTGATTACGTCTTCTTCCCTAGCGTCATCAGAACTCCTTTCGCCTTCTTATCTCTGTTCTAAAGTTAAGTGATCCTATCGCATAAGTATTTCTATATCAGCATATAGATTGTAGGGATCTAGAGGACTCACAGCTAACGTATAAAGGCTAGTGATTACGTCTTCTTCCCTAGCGTCATCAGAACTCCTTTCGCCTTCTTATCTCTTTTCTAAAGTTAAGTGATCCTATCACATAAGTATTTCTATATCAGCATATAGATTGTAGGGATCTAGAGGACTCACAGCTAACGTATAAAGGCTAGTGATTACGTCTCCTTCCCTGGCGTCATCAGAACTCCTTTCGCCTTCTTATCTCTTTTCTAAAGTTAAGTGATCCTATCGCATAAGTATATCTATATCAGCATATAGATTGTAGGGATCTAGAGCATTCACAGCAAACGTTTAAAGGCTAGTGATTACGTCTTCTTCCCTAGCGTCATCAGAATTCCTTTCGCCTTCTTATCTCTTTTCTAGAGTTAAGTGATCCTATCACATAGGTATATCTATATCAGTATATAGATTGTAGGGATCTAGAGCATTCACAGCAAACGTTTAATGGCTAGTGATTACGTCTTCTTCCCTAGCGTCATCAGAAATCCTTTCGCCTTCTTAACTCTTTTATAGAGTTAAGTGATCCTATCACATAGGTATATCTATATCAGCATATAGATTGTAGGGATCTAGAGCATTCACAGCAAACGTTTAAAGGCTAGTGATTACGTCTTCTTCCCTAGCGTCTTCAGAATTCCTTTCGCCTTCTTATCTCTTTTCTAGAGTTAAGTGATCCTATCACATAGGTATATCTATATCAGCATATAGATTGTAGGGATCTAGAGCATTCACAGCAAACGTTTAAAGGCTAGTGATTACGTCTTCTTCCCTAGCGTCATCAGAATTCCTTTCGCCTTCTTATCTCTTTTCTAGAGTTAAGTGATCCTATCACATAGGTATATCTATATCAGCATATAGATTGTAGTGATCTAGAGCATTCACAGCAAACGTTTAAAGGCTAGTGATTACGTCTTCTTCCCTAGCGTCATCAGAATTCCTTTCGCCTTCTTATCTCTTTTCTAAAGTTAAGTGATCCTATCACATAAGTATATCTATATCAGCATATAGATTGTAGGGATCTAGAGCATTCACAGCAAACGTTTAAAGGCTAGTGATTACGTCTTCTTCCCTAGCGTCATCAGAATTCCTTTCGCCTTCTTATCTCTTTTCTAAAGTTAAGTGATCCTATCACATAAGTATATCTATATCAGAATATAGATTGTAGGGATCTAGAGCATTCACAGCAAACGTTTAAAGGCTAGTGATTACGTCTTCTTCCCTAGCGTCATCAGAATTCCTTTCGCCTTCTTATCTCTTTTCTAAAGTTAAGTGATCCTATCACATAAGTATATCTATATCAGCATATAGATTGTAGGGATCTAGAGCATTCACAGCAAAGGTTTAAACGCTAGTGATTACGTCTTCTTCCCTAGCGTCATCAGAATTCCTTTCGCCTTGTTATCTCTTTTCTAGAGTTAAGTGATCCTATCACATAGGTATATCTATATCAGCATATAGATTGTAGGGATCTAGAGGACTCACAGCAAACGTTTAAAGGCTAGTGATTACGTCTTCTTCCCTAGCGTCATCAGAATTCCTTTCGCCTTCTTATCTCTTTTCTAGAGTTAAGTAATCCTATTACATAAGTATATCTATATCAGCATATAGATTGTAGGGATCTAGAGGACTCACAGCTAACGTTTAAAGGCTAGTGATTACGTCTTCTTCCCTAGCGTCATCGGAATTCCTTTCGCCTTCTTATCTCTTTTCTAGAGTCAAGTGATCCTATCACATAAGTATATCTATATCAGCATATTGATTGTAGGGATCTAGAGGACTAACAGCTAACGTTTAAAGGCTAGTGATTACGTCTTCTTCCCTAGCGTCATCAGAATTCCTTTCGCCTTCTTATCTCTTTTCTAGAGTTAAGTGATCCTATCACATAAGTATATCTATATGAGCATATAGATTGTAGGGATCTAGAGCACTCACAGCAAACGTTTAAAGGCTAGGGATAACGTGTTTATCCCTAGCGTCATCAGAATTCCTTTCGCCTTCTTATTTCTTTTCTAGAGTTAAGTAATCCTATCACATAAGTATATCTACATTAGCATATAGATTGTAGGGATCTAGAGCACTCACAGCAAACGTTTAAAGGCTAGGGATAACGTCTTTATCCCTAGCGTCATCAGAATTCCTTTCGCCCTTAATCCTATCACATAGGTATATCTATATCAGCATATAGATTGTAGGGATCTAGAGCATTCACAGCAAACGTTTAAAGGCTAGTGATTACGTCTTCTTCCCTAGCGTCATCAGAATTCCTTTCGCCTTCTTATCTCTTTTCTAAAGTTAAGTGATCCTATCACATAAGTATATCTATATCAGCATATAGATTGTAGGGATCTAGAGCATTCACAGCAAACGTTTAAAGGCTAGTGATTACGTCTTCTTCCCTAGCGTCATCAGAATTCCTTTCGCCTTCTTATCTCTTTTCTAAAGTTAAGTGATCCTATCACATAAGTATATCTATATCAGCATATAGATTGTAGGGATCTAGAGCATTCACAGCAAACGTTTAAAGGCTAGAGATTACGTCTTCTTCCCTAGCGTCATCAGAATTCCTTTCGCCTTCTTATCTCTTTTCTAAAGTTAAGTGATCCTATCACATAAGTATATCTATATCAGCATATAGATTGTAGGGATCTAGAGCATTCACAGCAAACGTTTAAACGCTAGTGATTACGTCTTCTTCCCTAGCGTCATCAGAATTCCTTTCGCCTTCTTATCTCTTTTCTAGAGTTAAGTGATCCTATCACATAGGTATATCTATATCAGCATATAGATTGTAGGGATCTAGAGCATTCACAGCAAACGTTTAAAGGCTAGTGATTACGTCTTCTTCCCTAGCGTCATCAGAATTCCTTTCGCCTTCTTATCTCTTTTCTAGAGTTAAGTGATCCTATCACATAGGTATATCTATATCAGCATATAGATTGTAGGGATCTAGAGCATTCACAGCAAACGTTTAAAGGCTAGTGATTACGTCTTCTTCCCTAGCGTCATCAGAATTCCTTTCGCCTTCTTATCTCTTTTCTAAAGTTAAGTGATCCTATCACATAAGTATATCTATATCAGCATATAGATTGTAGGGATCTAGAGCATTCACAGCAAACGTTTAAAGGCTAGTGATTACGTCTTCTTCCCTAGCGTCATCAGAATTCCTTTCGCCTTCTTATCTCTTTTCTAGAGTTAAGTGATCCTATCACATAAGTATATCTATATCAGCATATAGATTGTAGGGATCTAGAGGACTCACAGCAAACGTTTAAAGGCTAGTGATAACATCTGTATCCCTAGCGTCATCAGAATTCCTTTCGCCTTCTTATCTCTTTTCTAGAGTTAAGTGATCCTATCACATAAGTATATCTATATCAGCATATAGATTGTAGGGATCTAGAGGACTCACAGCAAACGTTTAAAGGCTAGTGATAACATCTGTATCCCTAGCGTCATCAGAATTCCTTTCGCCTTCTTATCTCTTTTCTAGAGTTAAGTGATCCTATCGCATAAGTATATCTACATTAGCATATAGATTGTAGGGATCTAGAGGACTCACAACAAACGTTTAAAGGTTAGTGATTACCTCCTCTTCCCTAGCGTCATCAGAATTCCGTTTACCTTTTAATCTCTTATCTACAGCTCAGCAATCCTATCGCATCCCTATCTACACTAGTATGAGGATCACAGACGTTTAGAGCAGTTACAATATACTTGCAAACGCTTGTGGAGATTTATTCATCCCTAGTGTAATCGGAATTTCGTTTTCCTTATTTACTCCTGTCTACAATCCTATAATATCAGTATATCTACTCTATTATGTGGGTAGGAGACATGTAGAACATTTACAGGGCACTTCCAAAGGCTAGTGAAGATGTTTCTATCTTGCTAGTAAAGTTATAATACTCGGAATTAAATTTCACGTAAAATTAATAAATTTAATCTCGCTTGTAGCTGTTTATATACATTGTAACCTCACAGTTTGTAGTATTAGAATTTGTTGTAACCCACTGAGGTTTAGCGTTTGGGTGGTACAAGCGTGTTTCCCTCTGTTGGTATATTTCAAGTGCAGCCAATAGTGATTGTTTAAAAGAGCAACAGTTCATTCCATATCATCTATTTGTAGAACGTTCCTTTGCGTTGATGTTAGCTCAGCACTTTACATGCTGAACTTTAGCTAGTACAATTTGTTTTCTCTGCATATCTGTTTAAACGTCCAAACACAAGAAATAAAACAAAAACCACTTGTGTACGTCAAGGTTGGGGTAAGTGAGGGGTAGCAATCAATACGGCGGGGGTAACAGGTGTTGGCGTGTACGGATCGATGGGGTGGCAGTGCGCAGACTCGAGCGGGACGCGCCACGACGCCACAGAAGGATGAGCCAGTGGCATATAGCGTCGCGAAGAGTTCAACAAGTCCTATAACAAGTGTCTGTGCCAGCGTGCCGGTCGGCCTCACCTTTCTTCTTCTTCTCACTTCTCTTCTCGGTTCTTCCTTTTCTTCATCTACGCTCACGTTCTTCTACACTTCGTCCTTCTCTTTAACCCCGCTAGACGCGTTTTCAGTTCTTTGACACGCGAGGCTTCTGTAAAGGGTGTGGTTTAAAGTGTTACTGTCAGTCGGTCGGAAGTAAACAAACGTGCATTAATTGCCCACAGGTCTTCCAGAGGGATCGCTGTGACGTCAGACAAAATACCTGTGATGAGGAAACCTAACGCCAATAAAACGACCAATTCAATGTTTTTATAAAATTGTTAATTAAAATAAAGACTGTAACGGGCAAGAATCGATATCTTGCATACTTAACGGGTAAATAATCGAGTTGACACTGCTATCAACAGGCACCTGTTGTGCGGGCATCGTACGGCCAACAAGATACTGTCGTTTTCTCATACTTCAGTGATAAACAACTAAAGGTGGCAGTGTGTTTTAAAAGTTGATTAAATTATGTTCTTCTCAACAAAGTTGATCTGTGTTTTGTACTTGTGCTGTGTTGACCTGTTCATATAAGTTTTTCCTAATCGAGAGTGTTCGGTTGAAAATGCCGCGTTGTTATATGGTGAAGAAAGCCTGCAACAAATACACGACGCCAGTAAGAGAAACAGTTTGGTCTCCTCCCCCGCCAGTGTCCCTCCCTTCTGACGCTCCTACGCCGCACCAGTACCCGAATCACAGTAAGTTTATCTGCTTTGTTTTAACCTTTACATAGTGCTTGCTACCCCTCGCCCCATAAACTTTATATAGATTCGCCCTTAGAACGACCTTCTCTCTTGTTCCACACCGCCTTCAAGTAGAATACGTTATTACCTATTGCATATAAGCACGCTACAAAGGTACAGGGTAACAATTTTTTGTTATGTTGGTAGCTCTAATTTAACATGATTAATACAAAAAAAGGTAAACATTAAATAATAACAGCAAGCAACACTAATGAGCTACTGTGACTATCTATTTTTGGATGGTATTAAACAAACATTAATAGACAAATATAAAGCAAAATGACAAAGGTAACCACTTTACAAACTAAGACTAATTTCTCAATAATAAACTATTTACTAAACTAGCTAGTTTTTGCGTCGATGTTCCGTCATCAGTAACATTATTATTGATAACTGGAGTGTAATTTTTTATAATAGCCTAAATAAATACAACTTCTTAAGCCGCATAAACGTTTTATTTATGGACTGATGTAGGTTTTGATTGCAAAATACTAAAAGAAGTTCCTACAAGATGAACGTTGTACAACCGAAAGTACATCGGAACATAAATAAAAGGTGTTTGTGTTTTAAAAGGTTTTTTATTTATTTACAATATTAAAATAAGTTATTGAAACAAATATCAACAAAAAGCAAGATAGATCGTTAAGTGGTATATTGGTAAAATTATGTTGCTCATGTCACTGATGATGGTAAAATCGACGCCGAAACTAGTTCGTTTAGTAGACCGTTAGTAGAAACTTATCCAAGTTTTTTAAATGTTTATCTTTTCACCTAAACTCAATAACAGATCTATAATACTAAGTATGAAATAACTTTGTTATAAAATAATTTAATTAAACTTTGAGCTACGTTTGTGGAATAAACGTCTAGCAATACTATTAAATAATATATACAACCTGTAACCACAAACATTTTTATTTTTATTCTAGTCTTATGCGCTTTTCGGTTACAAAGTAGCCATCCTCAGAACATGACAATACATATTTCTGTACTCAGAGTATGCCCAATACGTACTTAGAATATTTATTGTCATGTCTTTGAGGATTGTAACTTTGTAACTGAAACGCACATAAGGCTAGAATCAAAATATTTGAGGTTAGAGGTTGTTTGTATTATTTATTTATAATAAACCACAGGAAATTATTCCAATTAATTAGTCTTCTAGCAATACACATATAAAATATCTCACAATATTATTTTTAAGATTTTGTGTTGAACATTTTCGGCGACTATGTTTGCATCTGGAGTGGCAGAATACAATAAATATAAATTATCTTACCTTATTAATTAATAATTAAATATACTCCAGGGAAAGTATAGCCCGAGTAAAGAAATAAATTGTAAATTCACGCTTATTTATAAGCGCACATTCTATTCAACAATTTATAAAAACCGAAATGTTATACTTTGTGTTAAACATATCATTATTGTAATTGGGCTAGGTTAATTTGTATTTATGGTATATAATCACTGATGATGACAACATAGTTGCCAAAACATGTTTGCCATTAAAGCCTTGACAAGAATATTGTAAGAGTTGAGTTTCTGTATACGACTATATAGCAATGTGTTTGTACTAACAAGACTACATCCAGGCCTTAATAACACTTGTTATTTGTTTCGCGGTCCCTACAGCTTCTTTATGTATCAAACCCCTTAATTTTCCGAACCGCTTTCCTCTTCTACCTCGAGGAATACTTTTCATCAGGCTGTTTCTTTCTCTATTCAGTAATTTCTCACACCTTTCTTGGTTAAATGTTCCACCGCAGATTTTACCAGTACAAAGCGAAAGCATTTTTTGTAAATGTATACATTGTTTTTTTAAAAATATTTCAGTTATAGTTGAAAAACGACTGAGCCAACTTTGATTTGATTCGTTTTTAAATTCCTTCTATTAGCTCACACACTCTCCTGATATATATTTTGTACGTTTTCAATCAATAATAAAATACTTTTTTCCTTCAATCAAATTAAAATACATATTTTTAGACCTATAGTGGATGAGAATTGATGTTAATACAGTTTAAAAATATATTTATTCAATAATGAACCATACAAATTTGTTGTTCTAGGCCGGATTCGAACTGAGTATCTTCATGTCTAAGGCCTAGCGTTTTGGCACTGAAGTTACTTTCCTATAACTAGAAGTGTATTTCTCAAAGAAGTACTATGAATTTTACTTCCATCTGGTTGTTGTCGAAACCTCCATTGTACAACCTTAAATTGTTGCCATGGTTACCAAACAATATCATAAACTATTTAAAATAAATGAAAATAATAAAATCAACAAACTGGTTTAGCGGTATCTAACCTTGATTCACAAACCGACAATGGGAAAGGAGAGCGAAAAAAAACTACAACACCACTCAAACGACAAAAGAAGCGTATAAATTGTAACAAACAAAATAATAATCCAACACCATACATAAAAAAAAAATTGAAAACTGCAAAGAAATTCGCTTTCGATTTTGCCTCCCCAATATTGTTATTCTGACATTTTTATAGACATAAAAGAAACTAAAATAAATTCTTTTTTGACTTAAGTAGGGATTGACTTAACATTTATAACACTTGTTTCTTGGATAACTTGAATAGCCTATACATTAAAAACAAGACAAACTCATAAACACCGCAAAGCAGAAATAGCGGTTAAAACCTATATTTGTCTTACAGAAAGGTCCTCTCTTCACAAACACACATAAACGTTTCCCCTGCATTTTTGTACATTATTCAATTTCTATTAGTTCTCAGCAATCCTATCACATCCCTACCTACACTAGTATGAGGATCATAGACGTTTAGAGCAGTTACAAGATACCTGCAAACGCTAGTGGAGATTTATTCATCCCTAGTGTAATCGGAATTCCGTTTTCCTTATTTACTCCCGTCTACAATCCTATAATATCAGTATATCTACTCTATTATGTGGGTAGGAGACATGTAGAACCTTTACAGGGCACTTCCAAAGGCTAGTGAAGGTGTTTCTATCTTGCTAGTAAAGTTATAATACTCGGAAATAGCGGTTAAAACCTATATTTGTCTTACAGAAAAATCCTCTCTTCACTAACACACACAAAGGTTTCCCCTGCATTTTTGTACATTATTCAATTTCTATTAGTTCTCACTCTACTTATATATATATATATATATATATATATATATATATATATCGTTATATGTATATATATATATATATATATATATATATATATATATATATATATATATATATATATATATATATTAGGGATGGGCCGATTCCTAAAATTTTCGATTCCGATTCCGATTCCGATTCTAAAATTTTCCATTCGATTCTCGATTCTTTACTCGATTCTCGATTCTCGATTCTTTCAAGTTATATTAGCTTACATTCTAGTTCTCTAATAATTAATTTAGTTAACATCTTGGTCATATGGCAAAACCTTTTAAAAGTTCTGTTTTAATGTAATAGGCTACACAAAACCTTCAACCTTGATTTATCAATAGGAATTTTTAAAAGCATAAAAACATATCAGATAAAAGTAATGACTTATTTTAAAGTTAACAATGTGAACTTTACTTAATTTATGATGTTTGAAAAAATTCCTAAGCCTGTTTACATTGTCTCCCAAACAAAACAAAAATTAAAAACAAACGAACAACATAAAAAGTAAAAACTTAATACAAATAGGATAGTTTTTAATATTTAAAAGTCTGGCAGGTAATGTACATTTCTGTTCAAAAACACAAGCATTTGAACACGTTGTGGGTCAAGCTAGTTTCATTGCTTGTCATATATAACTCCTGAAGTTGAGAAAGGTTTTTCAGAAAACACTGTCGCGAGTGGACAGACAGGTATTGTATTGCCATTGCTTTTAAATGAGGGTATTTGGCACTTTGTACTGCCCAATACTTCCCAACATCACAATCTGGACTAGCTAATGGTTCCCCCAGATAATTGTTTACTTCTTCTTCTACTGTTAATTCCCCTGGGGTACCTTTTTCCTCAACATTCTGGATTAGTGGGGCATACCTTCTCCACATCTGGTGGGACCTTTTTTCTGCAGGTGTCTGGAACAAGTGCAACTGATTCAGGCCTATTTTGTATTTATTCCTCAATCCCAGTTGATTTTTAACCGACTATCACTTGTAGGTCCTGTGTCTGAGGATAAAGTTTCTTCAAGTATAGATCTTTTTTGTTGGAAAATTTGGGCAAAATGAATGTTGTTTAATTGATTTTTCATATTTGATATATTATGTGGTTTTCCACCGTCAGTTTCTGTTAACTGTCATCGAATTGAAGCGACGGCCAGTAGCCTGAACCGAATACCGTCTATAATATAATTTATTGAGGTTAAGTTTCGGAGGAATAATACGGTGTTTCTGTTATCCTATTCGCTCAACCATCATGGCCACGGTTAATCGAGTTTTTACTGTACTTTTTTTGTGTTTTGTTCTGACATCTATAAATCAGTGGCGGTAAGACACGCGGGAGAGAGAGAGAGAGTATCGAACCCGCTCTAGTGAGAGAGAGAGAGAGGAGCGATGTCAAACGACCAGAAATGGCTACGATCTTGATTGCTGTTGCTTCATAAATAATAATATTTTCGTTATATTTTCGTTTACTTTAATCATTTAATTCATTCAAATCAACCAATACATAAATAAGATATAGTTGGTAATTAATTATTTTTCTAATAAATTACTCCACACACATATTTTAATAGTTAACAAAATAGGAATCGGAATCGACACTTTTATGATGAAGAATCGAGTATCGAGGATTCCTCGATACCACCTAGAATCGACGATTCCTGGAATCGAGAATCGGAATCGGCCCATCCCTAATATATATATATATATATATATATATATATATATATATATATATATAACTTTTATTCATTTACTTAAGTTCAAATACATTGTTTTTAACTTATAGTGGTTGGCACTTGATGTTATAAAGTTTCCCAAATAATAATTCAATAATTAAATCTCCTTAGTTAATTTTGCTTTCTATTTTGGCACTTAATATGGTTATTTGTTAATGTGTATATCCATATTTATATTCATTGTAATTATTTCATAAAAAAGTAACTAAATACAATTTGTCTTTGTTGACCTAAGAAGGAGTTGAGTATATATTTTTTACATTACTTGTTTGTGTAATTCCAAAGCATGTTCACTGATAACTGACAATCCCCTTCGGGATAGTTCAATTGAAATTTACTATTTAAATCGACGTTCTGTCAGGCAATGCGGTTAGTACAGCCAGGCCTCCCACACCGTGTTATGGCGCAGTGCGTTGTTATGGTGGCATATCACTATATTGCAATAATACACAGTTACAAAGTATCCGGCCTGGATGGACTTGATTAGAAAACGACTATAATAAACAAATATTTTAAAGTAAATTCCTACTCTAGTAAACTTTTTTTTCAATTTAGGTACTTTTAATAAATAATTAAAATTATTTTAAATAAAATAACATAACCTATGCGTTAAAACATTTGTTCTACCTAATATTATACAACATAAAATCAGCTGTTTTATTAAATCATATGTCATGATTTATTTTAAGAAAAATAGGACGAAATAGCTATATTGCATACCTTGCACTTTTGTGAAATGTTTTCTCCCATATAAAACTAAAATTAATTACAAATGTAAAAATAGTGAACTCAAAATCTCACAAAAAATTAGTTTTTAATAAACACACACACAACAAACTAGTTTCGGCGACGATGTCCCCTTCCTCAGTGGTTGGCTTTTTGTGAATAGTTCTCACTAGCTAAGCTCTAATTAACTAAATAAAATTAATTAATAAAATTTATTTATTGAAATAATATTTGAAAGAATTGTATTTAAAAATTTGAGTTTGAAGTAGATATATCTAGAAAGTTTGAACAAGATATCTAATTATTTACAGGGAGAGTGTGAACTAATACATGGAACTGAAAAATCCTAACGTAGGCTCACCTCTTGTTAAATTATACCTTAGTTGTAAGAAACATTTTTTTGTTCAACTAGATAATTTTTTTGCTATATAAAGCAAATATTTTTGGTTTGGTATTTTTACAATTGTTTTCATGTTTATAATCTATCTATAAACATATGTAAATTCACTAACATAATGTAAATTTGAAAAAACCGGGTTGACCCAGTCATTGTCCACTATTACAAACGTTTATATTACTCTATCAAGTAGTGGGCCTTAGGTAATATAAACTGTATGAAAATACTAGCTGATATATATATATATATATATATATTGTGTTTCGTTGCGTTGATAAATAGAGGCGAGGTTTGGATTAAAAAATAAATAAAAATTACTAATTAAAAAGGACAATACGGAAAGGGTTTTTGTTTGCCTTAGAGTTTGAAGACACTGTATTTCTATTTCTTTCATCTAAAACACTTGGTTTCCTTGTTAAATATCAACTACCCTCATTTCCAAAACACTTTGATTAATAAAAACCTAATGTTAGTTAGCAGGGGTGTAGCCAGGACGATGGTTTGGAGGGGGCACGACCCACGGGATCAGGGGAGTAAAACCCCCCAGAGAAACTTTTGAACATTTTTATCCCTAGAAATAACATTTATGTTTTTTTGGCACTTAAAATTACACAATTGTTGTTTCATCGGGAAGATATTTTGCTAAAAACCTAGCGCGGTTTAATAGGTTAATATTTTTTGCTAAAACTATTTTATTTGGCGGGCACGTGCCCCCTGTGCCCTTTCCTGACTACGCCACTGTTATTAAGTAAACCCTTTTCCATTTTTCCTATTACTCTCCCTAAATATATAGTGTTCAAGTTTTAATTGTAATAAAATACTTTTTATACATCCACTCAAGTACAAATACATTTTTTTAAATTGTAGGGGATGACACTTGATGTTAATACAGTTTTTGCAAATATTATTTCAATCATTAAATTTAATAATGAATTTACTTTAGTTTTATATAGAAGAAAAACTTTTCACTAAAGTGGCAAGGTATGCAATATTGTTATTTCGTCCCATTTCGCTTAAAATAAGTGATATCATAAAACTGCTGATTATATGTTATAGTTTATGTGGTACATTAGCTTTTTTAACTTGAAAATATGTAAATTTATTTGTATTAATAGTAATTATTTAATAAAAAGTAACTAAAATAAAGTTTTTCTCTGTTGACTCAAGTTTATAAAGGTTTACTTGTTTTATTTCAGTGATAAACTGATTAAGAAGGCGTCGCGTTTTGTAACGCTCCTAATAACTTGTAATAGCAAAGACTTACGAGTATAGTCTGTTTTTTTAAAAAAATATACCCTTCTTAAAACATTTGTTACGAAATGTAAAGATTTAGCAGTACTTAAGTCGCGGCGCTTTTAGCCCCGGGAGACCAATTTGCTGGCCAAGTAATGCCGCCTGTCGCGGTCAGCTTTGTGTACTGCATACTTTAATGTAATGGCGGCTATTGATAAGTAGAAAATATAACTATTCGTTTACAATTGGTTTTGGTGCAGCATATGAGAATATATAGGCCTATTTAGATTAGCTGATTACTATGATAATTCTAATAGAAAAATTCGCACTTTCATGCAGTGTTCGATGACAATAAAATTAGTACATTTAAAGCGATTATTTCAAATAATAATAATATGTGGAGTCACATTAAAGATTCCACGGAACTCTCAGATTCAACTGAACTAGTTTTGTTATTTTACCGGAATGTGCTTTAAGCATTGTAACTGTAATTTTATCACTTACCAGAGGGTTTCCCTAATTATATTATGTGTAACACGGCTGTGTATTACAAGCGGTTGACTTTGTATTTATGTACGGACGCGGTGTATAAACAATATGTCATTAAATATTTCTTAAATTTCTTGTCCATTACATTGATAAATACATTTTTGCATTTAGAATAACTATAGCCGTTCTTGGCGTAAACTAGATTGGTAAAATAATTATACCTGCCGAAGAGCAGGTTTTCAGGGAAGAAAACAATTCTATCTATATGTAGCGCCTCGAAAATTATACGTATCGCTAGCGCCCCAAAAATAATACCTATCTCTAGCTACTAAAAAATAACACTTATTTCTGATGGCTCGAAAATGATACCTATTGCAGCCACCCAAAAATACTACGTATTGCTGGCGCCAAAAAAATAATACCTATCTCTAGCTACTAAAAAATAATCCTTATTCCTGATGGCTCGAAAATGATATTTATTGCAGTCACCCAAAAATACTACCTATTTCTGGCGCTAAAAATATACCTCTCTCTTATGGCTCCAAAATAATACCCATTCCGGTTGCTCCGAAAATAATACGTATCCCTGTCGGCCCGAACATGATAAGCCCTACCTATTGCTGCACTCCGAAAATATTATATATTGCAGCTACCCAAAAATAATACCTATCCATGGCGGCCCAAAAATAATCCCTATTGCTCTCGGCCCGAAAATAATATCTGTTGCTCTCGGCTCGAAAATAATATCAGTTTGCTGATACCCCGGAAATAATAACATTTGCAGGGACAAAAAAATAATAAATATTGCTGGTACCCAAAAATAATAACTTTGCCTGGTGGCCCGACAGTAGCGCCTGTTGCTGGCACCCCGAATAGATTACCTATTACTGGTGGCCCGACAGTAGCGCCTATTGCTGGTACCCCGAATAGATTACCTATTACTGGTGGCCCGTCAGTAGCGCCTGCTGCTGGCACCCCGAATAGATTACCTATTACTGGTGGCCCGACAGTAGCGCCTATTGCTGGTACCCCGAATAGATTACCTATTACTGGTGGCCCGTCAGTAGCGCCTGTTGCTGGCACCCCGAATAGATTACCTATTACTGGTGGCCCGACAGTAGCGCCTGTTGCTGGCACCCCGAATAGATTACCTATTACTGGTGGCCCGGCAGTAGCGCCTGTTGCTGGCACCCCGAATAGATTACCTATTACTGGTGGCCCGACAGTAGCGCCTGTTGCTGGTACCCCGAATAGATTACCTATTACTGGTGGCCCGACAGTAGCGCCTGTTGCTGGTACCCCGAATAGATTACCTATTACTGATGGCCCGACAGTAGCGCCTGTTGCTGGTACGCCGAATAGATTACCTATTACTGGTGGCCCAAACATAATACCTATTCAAAGGAGGTAAAAATAATAGTTATTTCTAGCGCACCAAAAATAGTACTTATCGCTAGTGCCCCGAAAATAATGCCTATCTCTGAAGGCCCAAACATAATACCATAGCTACCCCTAGCGGCTCAAACATAATACCTACCTCTGGTACCAAGAAAATAATACATATCGGTGGTGCTCCGGAAAAAATATATATCGCTATTGACCCGAAAATAATACGTATCCCTGGCCACGCAAACCTAATGCCTGTTGCTGGCGCCCCGAAAATAATACCTATTCTTGTCGGCCAGAAAATAGCATCTGTTGCTAATCCCCCGGACATATTACCTATTGTAGGTACTCAAACAAATAACTATCTCTGGCGCCCAAATAATACCTATCGTCGGTGCCCCGAAAATAATACCTATCCTTGGTGGCCCAAACACAATTCCTGTTGCTGGCGCCCTGAAAATGTTACCTATTGGAGCTACCCAAAAATAATAAGTATCGCTGGCTAACCATAAATAATACTTATGCTTGATGGCCCGTTAATAATACCTCTTTCTATCGCCCAGAAAATAGTACCTATTGCTGGAGGCCTGAAAATAAAACCTGTTGCTAATAAACCGAAAATAATATGTATTTCTGGTGCACCGAAAATAATATCTATTGACGGTAGCCAAAAATAATACCTATAGCTGGTGCCCTGATAATAAGATATAGCTTGGTTTATTTCACAACACAACACATGTTTTAAATTCCGGTTATTTTCTAAATAATGTCTATCAATACGGGAGATTATATCGTATTTCCATACGGAATTAGAATATTGGTACAATGTATCCTGTTTGGCTGGATTTGGTTATAATTAAACGCGAAGTAAAGTTTACTGAGTTGAATTAATTAGTCGGCACCTCAAGTGACCTCCATTTTAGTATACGTTTATGCATCGCCGTGCTGAGCAAGTAGAGAGTTTCACTTTTACTGCCTCACTTGTTTACGTCGTCCATTAGTGAACATTAAAAATAGCGCAAACTATCCTAATCAGATACTGCGTAGCAATATTATATTGTAATATAATACAATGGTCGGTTTTTATAACAAGTGTCACTCACTTGGGGCGCATAGTCGGTTGTCTTTGCGTTAAGCTACCTGTATGTGCATTCAGTTCAGGGCTAGTCTGAAGGAATTTATAAGGTTTCTATTGAACGATCCGCATACTCGTGGCGACGCAAAACTCCTTTTTGTACACGTTTATTATTTTATAACTCTAAGTTATAATTAGAACTAAATCTTCGTTGCACAGGTCAAGGAGATGTACTTGGTCACAAACTACGAGTTACAAACTCTGCTTGGTCACAAACTCTGCTTAGTCACAAACTACGAGTTACAAACTCTGCTTGGTCACAAACTCTGACAGAAGTTATCCCTGACTTTATTTCGACATCGAGTAGTAGGAGTCACTGAAATAGTACTGTATCAGATGTTACTCCACGTGTTAATATGGCTGAAGTACATACAAACTGAATGTTGATGGGCCTACAAATATAAAGTCTATTGTACTGTATCCAACATTTTTACTAGTTTATACAGATCATTAGCTTCAACTGAAAGCTATACCAAGGGTAGGATATGGACTATCCAATCAATTACCAAATCCACCTGATCATTCCAATTTCCTCTCATTCCCTGATCTATACAGAAAGTAAATCCACCTCATTGTCACAACTCTGCTCACGTCAGTCATGTTGGTCATCTTCTTTATACCCAGTACTATCACGTCCTTCCTCGAGTTCCTCCTGCTTCATCCACATTCCTCTTCTTCCACGACCTACATGTAAGGTAAATTAAACTCACTGTCGCGACTCTGCTCATGTCAATCATGTTGGCTCTCCTCTTTATACCCAGTACTATCAAGTCCTTCCTCGAGTTCCTCCTGCTTCATCCACATTCCTCTTCTTCCACGACCTACATGTAAGGTAAATTAAACTCACTGTCGCGACTCTGCTCATGTCAATCATGTTGGCTCTCCTCTTTATACCCAGTACTATCAAGTCCTTCCTCGAGTTCCTCCTGCTTCATCCACATTCCTCTTCTTCCACGACCTACATGTAAGGTAAATTAAACTCATTGTCGCGACTCTGCTCATGTCAATCATGTTGGCTCTCCTCTTTATACCCAGTACTATCAAGTCCTTCCTCGAGTTCCTCCTGCTCCTTTCACATTCCTCTTCTTCTCTGAGCTCCATGTAAATCCTCCTCCTTGTCACAACTATGATCACGGGAATCATGTTGGCTCTCCTCTTTATACCCAGGATTATCAAGTCCTTCCTCGAGTTCCTCCTGCTTCATCCACATTCCTCTTCTTCCACGACCTACATGTAAGGTAAATTAAACTCACTGTCGCGAATCTGCTCATGTCAATCATGTTGGGTCTCCTCTTTATACCCAGTACTATCAAGTCCTTCCTCGAGTTCTACCTGCTCCTTTCACATTCCTCTTCTTCTTTGAGCTCCATGTAAATCCTCCTCCTTGTCACAACTATGATCACGGGAATCATGTTGGGTCTCCTCTTTATACCCAGTACTATCAAGTCCTTCCTCGAGTTCCTCCTGCTCCTTTCACATTCCTCTTCTTCTCTGAGCTCCATGTAAATCCTCCTCCTTGTCACAACTATGATCACGGGAATCATGTTGGCTCTCCTCTTTATACCCAGGATTATCAAGTCCTTCCTCGAGTTCCTCCTGCTTCATCCACATTCCTCTTCTTCCACGACCTACATGTAAGGTAAATTAAACTCACTGTCGCGAATCTGCTCATGTCAATCATGTTGGGTCTCCTCTTTATACCCAGTACTATCAAGTCCTTCCTCGAGTTCCACCTGCTCCTTTCACATTCCTCTTCTTCTTTGAGCTCCATGTAAATCCTCCTCCTTGTCACAACTATGATCACGGGAATCATGTTGGCTCTCCTCTTTATACCCAGGACTATCAAATCCTTCCTCGAGTTCCACCTGCTCCTTTCACATTCCTCTTCTTCTCTGAGCTCCATGTAAATCCTCCTCCTTGTCACAACTATGATCACGGGAATCATGTTGGCTCTCCTCTTTATACCCAGGATTATCAAGTTCTTCCTCGAGCTCCACCTACTTCTTCTACATTCCTCTACTTCTCTGACCTACAGGGAAGGTAAATCCACCTCGCTGTCACAACTCTGCTCACGTCATTCAATTTGGCTCTCCTATTTATACCCAGGATCATCAAGTCCTTCCTCGAGTTTCATATGGTTCTTTCACATTCCTCTTCTTCCACAACCTACATGGATGGTAAATTAAACTTATTGTCGCGACTCTGCTCAAGTCAGTCAATTTGGATCTCCTATTTATAACCCAGGAGTATCCAAGTCTTTGCTCGAGTTCCACCTGCTTCCCTAAAGTTCCTCTTCTCCTGTGAGCTACATGGAAGATAAATCCATTTCATTGGTACGACTCTGATCAAGTCAGCCAAGTTGGATCTCCTCTTTAATGCCCAGGAGTATCCAAATCCTTGCTCCAGTTCCGCCTGCTTCCTCAACATTTCTCTTCTTCTTTGAGCTACATGGAAGATAAATCCATTTCATTGGTACGACTCTGATCACGTCAGCCAAGTTGGATCCCCTCTTTAATATCTAGGAGTATCTAAGTACTTGCTCGAGTTCCACCTGCTTCTTCCACATTCCTCTTCTTCTCTGACCTACATGGAAAGTAAATTCACCTAATTGTTAAGACTCTGCTCACGTCAGTCATGATAGCTTTTCACTCTAGAACACAGCACTATCACGTCCTTGACCAAATCCATCTCCTTCCACATTCTTCTCCTTTCCCGACCTAGATAGAAAGTACATCAACCCCATAGACATAACTTTGCTTACGTCAGCCATGTTGGCTCTCCTTTTTAATACACAGAAGTATCAAGTCCTTGATCAAATTCTACCAGCTCTTTCCACATTCTTTTTCTTCTCGGGGCTAGTTAGAAAATGAATTTACCTATTGTCACGACTATACCAAAGTCAGTCATATTTGCTTTTCCCATTAATATACAAGAGTATCAAGTCATCCACCAAACCTTACCTGCTCTTTGCACATTCTCTTTCTTTCAGCCATGATGTACTGCCACTTTTAATATCTAGAAATCGGTTTATTCTATACAACATTTCTAACGCACTAGTCGGTTGTACTTCTTTCAGAGTAACATTGTCGCTGTATTACTTTGTACGTTTTACGCCCTCCTTCTTTCTTCCCCTGTCTCTTTGTTACCTTATGAGAGTTATTTCCGACACTCTTCTACCCTTCTCTAATATCAACTTTTCTCTACTTTTTCGTAAATCGTACTTTAAGCTATCTTTATATAATATCCATAATATGATATCCATAATTCAGTCACGGCTAATGAATCTATAACTTTTCCACATAATATCTGCGATTGAACTTTTTTTGTAACACAAACTTACTCCTAAGTGTAACTAACGGAGAAAAAAGATAGAAACACAACCCCTGTAATGGAAATTGACAGCGTACATTTCCTTTCACAGCAACGCATTCCTTTTTCTAGTTAATAGCTTTACATCAGGTGGATGGAACCGATGCGTAAAGGAAACACCTCCTCGTGCTTTGCACGGTCAGAACACATTCTCCTTGACTAAATTAATTACGTCGTTACATATAATATTTGTGTTTACTTAGAAACAAATTCATATATTTAATTTTAATATTCTATTGTGTGAAATGATTATTTTGGTTTGATTAGATTAAATGGTTGAGTTGAGTGTCTATTCTGTCAGGCCAGAAATGTTGCAAATATAAGGAACAATATTAGGAAAATAACCTGTTCTGGAAAATTTAACAAAATAGCGAACCTTATTTTCTATGACGTAGATTTATCGGAGATTTAGGGCAATCAAGCAATGTTGGGAGAATTAAGAAAAGGCCGTAACTATCAGCTGACTCTGGGTACCGGACGTCGATTATTGGGGGTCGTTGTGGGAAGTAAACTTGGTCCCTACGAGAATGTAGAGAAGTCTACCAAGACCTTTCGTAGAGATGCGTACAAGTAGGATATGGGACACAAGTAAAGTTTCATGATTTTACTAATACATATAAACACTTTGAATATTCACTTATTTGTTTATAATGGTCTTGTATGTGATATGATAATTTGTTCTTGATATCAAAGTGAATATATTCTTGTTTTTAAAATAGTGGCATTTATAAAATTACATCATTTTTAAAATAGTGTCATTTATAAAATAGTATTTCTCTCATTTTTAAAATAGTTTTATTTATTATACTTTCTCTCTTATTTTTAAATTCGTCCTATTTATTTCTCTTTCCCTCTCATTTTTAAAATAGTCTTATTCATTTTACTTTCTCTCTCATTTTTAAATTCGTCCTATTTATTACTCTTTCCCTCTCATTTTTAGAATAGTCTTATTCATTTTACTTTCTCTCTTATTTATAAATTCGTCCTACTTATTTGCCTTTCCTTCTCATTTTTAAAATAGTCTTATTCATTTTACTTTCTCTCTCATTTTTAAATTCGTCCTACTTATTTCTCTTTCCCTCTCATTTTTAAAATAGTCTTATTCATTTTACTTTCTCTCTCATTTTTAAATTCGTCCTATTTATTTCTCTTTCCCTCTCATTTTTAAAATAGTCTTATTTATTTCTCTCTTCCTTTAAAAATAATCCAATTCATGTACTCCCTTTCTCTCATTTTAATAATAATCTTATATTTCTCTCATTTTAAAAGTAGTCTTACTTATTTCTCTCTCTCTCTGTCACATATAAATAAATAAATAAATAAATAAATATATATATATATATATATATATATATATATATATATATATATATTTATGTATGAATATTGATATAGAATATTGTGAATATTGACGATGTGAATCTAGCAACAGTTGAAGAGTGAACTCAGTTTTTGGGTTCACATCGTCAGTGCTAGATAAGATTTTAGCTAAACGTCGGAGCTGCGATTTTATTCACTGCATAATGAACGGATGTGCTCCGGATATTAACTATTCACCATTTTTTCGATCCGTGAAGGAATACCTATTAGCGTATTCAATTTTTAAATATTTAAGCCCAAGGAAATTTTGTCGATGATCTTTAGCTATTACAACGTCAATTGTAATGGCACCAATTGTCCAGCAGGAGCATTTAGTTGTTCTTTTACACCATCTACGTACCTTAGGCCTAGGACAAATGAAATATGCCTACTACCAGACAGGCATTAGCGTATGTAGCCAACGTCACTCTCCAGAATAAGCACTCGATCGTTATTTTGACTTCGATAATCGACTTCACAATGCTAACAACAGCTGTTTTACTCTGTATTTAACTGTCGCATACTTTTTACTTACGATAGGCAGCTCTTCGCGTGCTAAGCTCAGTAGACAATCAGCATATTTTAATTTTGCTTCAACATTTATATCTCACGATAAAAATATAGCGCTAAGCCTTTAATAGCATTATTTAAGACTCTTTTAGGGGAGAGGCCGTCGAAGGCCTGAAAGATTCAAAGGAATCAAACCTCCCACCTGAAGACAGGTTTCCGGAAAGGATCCATTAGTGGTCAACTTCTTCTCCCTAATGATATACCCTTTGAACATTCTTAGCTATTTAAAGTTGTTATAATTAACGCCGTAATGAAAAGATTTTGGTTCATCTAAACTTGTGTATCCTCTCTAATCCATCCGCTATCCGTCTCACTGCATCACGCTATCCTCTCTATGCATCATGCTAACCTCTCTATACATCATTCTATCTTCTCTATTGCATCACGCTGTCTTTTCTACAGCATCACGATATCCTGTCTATTGTATCACTCTATCATCTCTATTTAGAGAAGATTTAACTAAAATATTATTTTGTAATTAATAAATTAATTCCGGTGAAAAATTTTAATTATTTGGCTTTTGAAATATTAAGTTGATTTAATTGAAATATTAATATTTTAGTTTTGATTCCAAATAAGATTATTAATTTATGTCCCCTTACTTAATTAATAGCGCTTCTAGAAGAAATAATCAAAGCAACCACTGTCTGAGTACATTATAAGGACAGCAATTGCTCATAAGGTACATCCTCCGGCTACGTAGTTGAAAATATTTAGGTAAAATAATAAATTAAAAATCCGTAACCAACAGAGTGGCTACAACACCTCCATTTATAACTTCTAATATTTCTTTTATGGCGATGATATAAAATTAATGCTGATTAAAAAATTAAATCACTTCATTGTTGCCCGTAATAAAGGGTTGGGAACGTTATGGATCCCTCAGTACTGCAAATAAAATACTGGGAACATAACGCGTTCGTTACTAACAGAGGTCGCAGCGCCAGGTTACGCGGATAAATACAGTGCGTTTTTATTTAAAATCGATGTGTAATATGGAAACGTTTTTATTGGTTCAATTTGGTGACGATTGCTTCGAATTTAAATGGATTTAAACCTAAATGACTGTATTGTTTCTGCAGGCACGCTACACACCCTTTTGTTTTAACACAACCGTTGCGCGGAATCACAATCTGTTTAACAATGTTTAAATGCGTTCGTTTTAATTAATGTTTAATGTTTAATCATGATTTTAATTGTTTCAACAAACTTTGTGTATTAAAATTAAAGAATATACTTGTTACAAATGCATAGGAATTAAATTATATATATATAATTAATAAATAAAAAATATTTCAAAAACAAGAATACTTGTTTTCATTATGAAATAAATCATATGATTGTAGCACATATGATTTAATTTTGTAAAAATATTTTATTAGATAATTATTTGTGTGTGTGTGTGTGTGTGTGTGTGTTTGTGAGTGTGTGTGTGTGTGTGTGTGTGTGTGTGTGTGTGTGTGTGTGTGTGTGTGTGTGTGTGTGTGTGTGAGTGTGTGTGTGTGTGTGTGTGTGTGTGTTTGTGTGTGTGTTTGCGTGCGTGTGTGTGTGTGTGTGTGTGTGTGTGTGTGAGAGTGTTTGTGTGTGTGTTTGTGTGTGTGTTTGCGTGTGTGTGTGTGTGTGTGTGTGTGTGTGTGTGTGTGTGTGTGTGTGTGTGTGTGTGTGTGTGTGTGTGAGTGTGTGTGTGTGTGTGTTGTGTGTGTGTGTGTGTGTGTGTGTGTGTGTGTGTGTGTGTGTGTGTGTGTGTGTGTGTGTGTGTGTGTGTGTGTGTGTGTGTGTGTGTGTGTGTGTGTGTGTGTGTGTGTGTGTGTGTGTGTGTGTGTGTGTGTAAGTGTGAGTGTGTGTTTGCGTGCTTTCGTGCATGGTTTCTTACTCGTTTTTTCTATTAGCAATATAATACTCTGTAATTATTAACATAAGTGGTCTAATTCATTACATTTACGGAATGTGTAAGTTCTTTGAATTGGTAATCTAACACTGAAAACTATAATCAACAATAAACAGTAACATTTAGCTTTAAACAGTTTTGTATTAGAAACAATTACAAAAACACCAAGTTTCGCTAAAAGTGTTAACATCATCAGAAACTCAGAACCGAACTGGGAAGTAATAAACACCAATGAAGTCAATCCCACTTCTCCACCCAGCTACTGTATCCACCATTCAGAAAGTTTTTAAAAGTAGACCACGCCCGCTTATTAAAAGTTAGAATTCTGCATCACATTCTAGTACCTACTTACATAACTATAATAAAGATATTTAAAAAATTAAACCATTAGAATTTTACAATTTTCCTATTGCGAGTCGCAAGAAGGAAAACGAACTAGAATTAGGTTAGAACCTTTATTAGGATGTAATAATATTTCACTTTCTTTTTTAGAGGCAAAACTACTGCCACAACAATTACTTCTCTTGTTAGATAAAACTATTTGGGCTACTATAACGCCGAGGAAAATATCTGAGAAGTATTACTTACACATGCTCCTGCATACGTATGCGGAAGTATAAATTTAAAAAAACCAGTAAGAATTCAATTAATATTATACTGAATGAAACCCTACTCGCGAAACTACGGATCTTTGCATTTGTATCCACAGATTCACTGCCAGATTCTACGCACAGATGAACACAGTGAGTTCTGTAACCGTTACATGCAAGAGCACACAGCAACGATTTTCTGCAGCAATTCAAAAACCCTCGATATTCCTTTCCTCGGCAGATTTATTTCTTATACATTCTAAACGCATGCAATGGTGCAGATTGATTTCTGTCTAGCGACGTTGCCAGATCTAAGAAACGATACGTTGTAATATGGGCCTATAGCCTATACCTTAAATAATGTATTTACAACTCTATTAAACAGTAGAGTTTACAACTCTATTAGGTCAGTTTTTATGTCAAAAGAGAACTTAAGCCCATCAAAAAACCTAAACAGAGTTTAATCCCTCCTATTAGTTACACTCTCCCTATATATAAAACTTGTTCAAATTTTCAATCGCTAGTAAAATACATTTTATTCATCCACTCAAGTTCAAATACATTTTTTTAAACTTGACCATGATACTTTAATTTAATAAAGTGTTTTAAATATTAATTTATTAATTAAAACTTAATTAGTTAATTTTAGTTTTAAATGAGAGATAACCTTTTCACACAAGGGACATGGTGGGCAATATATTTGTTTTGTCCCTTTTGGCTTAAAATAAGTGTTAAAATATGATTTCATAAAACAGCTGATTTTACGTTATAGGTTATGTGGTAGAACAACTGTTTTAACGCATAGGTTGTGTTACTTTATTTATATTAATTGTAATTATTTAATAAAAAGTAACTCAATTAAACTAATTTCTTTTTGATCTAAGTAAGAATTACCTTTAAGGAACATTTGTTTATATTACAATTTTTTGTATAACTTCTAGAAAATTGTTTGGGTTTACGTACTCTCTGACTGTATGTAGAAATAAACTACCTCCATCTATTTCAGCAGCTTATTGATATCGTGCTGTTTCAAAAACATTCGGTAGACGGGAGGTTTAGAGACGTACACGCGCACAGACAGTGAAACTTTTATTTTTCGGGTAGTACTGGTTTGGCAGATGTGATAAGTGTGTGGAATGGGTTAATGGACAGGAGTAGCAAAGTCATGGAAGAGTCTATATATTAAAGTAGTCTCGCTACTTATTTAACAATACATTTTTCTCTAGTACCGAGGAAAATGCGTTGCTTCGAAATATATTTTTTGTCAGTGCTATTTGTTATTTTGTTTGGCGCTTTTCTGTTTCATTATTTTACTAACACATTCGTGAAGCATTATTTTTTTATACATTCATATGTGCCTGGGAGTGATTTAACACAATTAACTTTAACAACGGTAAATATTAAAAGAGTTCACTTAACATCTCACTGCGCACTAGCTTATTAATACATACATACTATTTTGGATTATGATGACGGCTTCATTAGTACCACTAAAGCCTTCCCTGATGACGATGACTACATCGTCGTCGAAACGATGTAAGGAGATTTTGAGTGAACTGTTTTAACATTTACTGTTGTGACCTGATCTCACTAGCTAAGATCTAATTAACTTAATTGATTTTATTCATTTAGAATATAAAGATAATAACTTAAAACAAATAAAAACAAACACAAAAATCACAAATTAATCATTTATTGTCTCATACGCGTTTCAATGATAGTCATCGTCATCAGTGAGTGTTACTACTACAAACTCTAACTTACAAAAGTTGTAAGTTATAGTTTGTAGTAGTAACACTCACTGATGATGATGACTTCCTCATTGAAACGCGTATGAGATAATGCTTATTTGTGAGTTTTGTGTAGGTTTTTTATTTGTTTTCACATAAACTCACAAGCTAAGCTCAAAGAATAGTTGTATACTAATCTTGGTTAAACATTTTATTAAATATAGGTAAATTAGGTAATGAAATACCGTATAAACAGAGTACTATGAGCGCGCACTAAAGACCATGATTAGGTTTTACACCCTGCGAGCTTGTGGTGGAGATATTCGCCACAACCTCTTCCAGCAATGGTGCCGCACATAACTAGACGACGACTTCAACTATTATTTAATATTTGCGACCAATTTAACGATATACAGTTTAAATAAAAGCATTACAATGGGCCGCGTCTAATAGTGCTCCTTTTTAAAGTAACCTACAAAGAACTTAGTAACGAGTACTAGCACTGGGTAAACGGGAGCAGCTCGTTACATTAAAGCCACGTTCCTTCTGCGTACACAATGCCTCATCAAACACTGCAATGCAATTCCGAATACAAACTCTGCCGTTGTGTTTCTCTTGTTACAAGCAAAGACGACGAGTGATTTGATTGCAGTCTATAGAAACGGAGGCCCCATTTCATTTAAAGCTATATACGTAACTGTTGAGACCAATAAAAATATCATTTCCCATTCAATGCATAATACAGCCAACAATAGACAACCCTCCACCAGTTCCTAATGAACTTTACTGAAACCGCTCATTTATATTTATATCGAGCACGAGTGTTCAATTAACAATAACAAATCCTTAAAGTAGCAAATTTAAGACAGTTACCGTCATCTGAAGGTTACAACTGAGATAATTGTAGAGAAGAGTTAATTAAAATAAACGTTACTGTGTAATATTTACCTTTGAAAATGAGTGTACATATTTTCGTAGCTTTAAGGTAACCCGCCGGTAGTTCTTAACACCTGGTTGATTATATACTGTGCCGTTACGTGTGCTTGGTGTTCCTCTCCATCGCATTATAGAGAAGTGATTGTAGGTCAGGTATCCTGCGGCAACTGCTCACGTTTCATTTACAGCTACCAGGAGCAAAGAAACCTTTATGTACTCTCCTCGTGAGAAAATTTGTATCCAGAGCAGGAGAGACTTGCTCTCAACATGAGTGGCGAGGCCTGCTCTCAATCTGATGGGATAAACCTGCTCTCAACCTGAGGGAATAGGCCTGGCCTCAACCTGAGGGAATAGACCTGCTCTCTACCTGTGGGAATAGACCTGGTCTCAACCTGAGGGAATAGACCTGCTCTTAGCCTGTTTGGAATAGACCTGGTTTCAACATTAGTTGGTAGACCTGGCCTCAACCTAATGGGATAAACCTGCTATCAACCTGAGGGAATAGACCTGGCCTCAATATGATGGTATAGACCTGCTCTCAACCTGAGGGAATAGACCTGTTCTGTACCTGAGGGAATAGACCTGGTCTCAACCTGATGGAATGGACCTGCTCTCAACCTGAGGAAATAGACCTGCTCTTAGCCTGATTGGAATAGACCTGGTCTCAACATGATGGGATAGACTGCCCTCAACCTGAGAGAATAGACCTGCTCTTAGCCTGATTGGAATAGACCTGGTCTCAACATGAGTTGAGAGACCTGGTCTCAACATGAGTGGAGTGACCTGTTCTGAACCTGATGGGATAGACCTGCTCTCAACCTGGGGGAATAGACCTGTTCTCTACCTGAGGGAATAGACCTGGTCTCAACCTGATGGGATGGACCTGCTCTCAACCTGAGGAAATAGACCTGCTCTTAGCCTGATTAGAATAGACCTGGTCTCAACATGTTGGGATAGACCTGCCCTCAACCTGAGAGAATAGACCTGCTCTTAGCCTGATTGGAATAGACCTGGTCTCAACATGAGTTGAGAGACCTGGTCTCAACATGAGTGGAGTGACCTGTTCTGAACCTGATGGGATAGACCTGCTCTCAACCTGGGGGAATAGACCTGTTCTTTACCTGAGGGAATAGACCTGGTCTCAACCTGATGGGATGGACCTGCTCTCAACCTGAGGAAATAGACCTGCTCTTAACCTGATTGGAATAGACCTGGTCTCAACATGTTGGGATAGACCTGCCCTCAACCTGAGGAAATAGACCTGCTCTTAGCCTGATTGGAATAGACCTGGTCTCAACATGTTGGGATAGAGCTGCCCTCAACCTGAGAGAATAGACCTGCTCTCAACCTGATAGAATAGACCTCAACATGAGTGGAGAGACCTGGTCTCAACATGAGTGGGTAGAATTGGTCTCAACATGAATGGTGAGACCGGGTCTCAATATGAGTGGATAGACCTACTCTCAACCTAAGTACAGATATCTGCTATCAACCTGAGGGGATAGACCTACTCTCAACATGAGTGGAGAGACTTGCTCTCAACCTGGGCGGAGGAAGGTGTATACAGGTCTGTTAACTTGAACTGTTAACATGAATGGAGAGACCGGGTCTCAATATGAGTGGATAGACCTACCCTCAACCTAAGTACAGATATCTGCTATCAACCTGAGGGGATAGACCTACTCTCAACATGAGTGGAGAGACTTGCTCTCAACCTGGGAGGAGGAAGGTGTCTACAGGTCTGTTAACTTGTTTACTTCATTCGGTGACATTTACATAACTCTATATTTTTCTCTGTGTTATTTAGTATTTCTCAAAGTATATTATTCTAATTTAGGTTTGAATTTAGTCCTCAAATAGTTTACAAACTATTGATTCCCAACAGGGCGTGATTTCTCCATAGTGTCAAAAATCGTAAAATAGATATACTTAGATTATTAATTGTTAATATTTATTTTGGATCTATATCCATACAGCAATTATATTATAAATATATAGCAAATATCTCCGAGTAGCCTAGTTTATTGCAATGATGTTGCAATAAAACTTTCACTAGGCAAAGTATAGCTCCTCAGAATCACGAAGAAAATAAATAAAACTACAGTGTAGCTGGTAACTCAAAAATGAAAAATTTAGTTTTTTTTCTGTCCGGCCTGTGTAGAAAGGATAGTTTGTTAGGTCAGTGGAGCTCTAGTAAGGAACAAACACCGTCTTCAAAAAGCAAACACGATCCAAACCGGCATTTAGAATAATAGTATGATTCTGATACATGCTAGTCATCCCTTCTACGTATGGTGTTGGGTAGCGAACGGGGACCATTAGAGAGTGGGTCAGCATTAGCTGGCCGAAACGAATTGGAAGGCTCCAGATAGGTTTGCACGTTAAGATAGAAAATTAATACGGGCAACAAACACTAAATTTGGTCCCGTTTTTCAGTACTTACCGGAAAAACCATTGACTTAAATTTTCCATTACGAATAACCGCTGTTCTACATTTTTTGTCTACAGTCTCTTCCAAAAGAAGTAAATGTTTGTGGAAATCCGTTTTCCTCTCTATCCAAGCGAGCAAAGAACCGGGTTAATTAACTCGTGTGCTTAAGGAATTTAGTTTTAGTTTATTAGGCCTCATTTTTATTATATTTACTATCTTTCTTTCCTTTTGTTTCCATGTATTTTTCTTGTATTATCTCCTTCGGTATCTCAACCATTTTGCTTCTCTGTTTTACAGCTCTATTATCTAACTCTGTGTTGCTTTACTAAGGTGTTTAAATTTTTGTACTGATTAAGTACACTCGGGTTTTTATTTATTATGTTTCAATGCTTTTTTCTATTTAAATGCGAAATAATAGTGTCTATATTTGAACTCAAATTTGTTAAAGGTATAAAATATTGCGAGTAAAATAGTAATGCGTTTTCGTAAACAAAGATAGAAATGTATTTTCTAAATGTTTACCAAGGTGTGTGATGCATGGTGACAGGAAGTAAAATATGACTCCGCAATGCGGCGAGACAGCTACAATGGGAAGGGTAATTTTATTTACATATTTCAAATAAACATATGCAAAGTGAACGTTTTGGCACAGAAGGTGTAAACCTGGTGTTATCTCTTACTTCAATTCTCGGAGAATATTGTGGAAGTCTGTGAATGTAATCCGCTTTTTCTAACATATTTAGAACCCTTAAATCTAATACGCCAGAAATGAGCTTGCCCATCCCAAAGTCGTTTTGGAGTTTACCGTCCTTGTGACATGTCCCCGAGGAGGTGACAGAATCTTGTGACATATAGTCGAGCAGGTGACAGGATCTTTTGACATATGGTCGAGCAGGTGACTGGATCTTGTGACATATATTTGAGCAGGTGACAGGATCTTGTGAAATGTCCCCAAGCGGAAGATAGGATCAGTATCTTGTAACAGGTCCCTGAGTAGGTGAGAAGATCTTGTGACATATAGTCGAGTAGGTGACAGGATCTTGTGACATATGGTCGAGCAGGTGACTGGATCTTGTGACATATAGTTGAGCAGGGGACAGGATCTTGTGACATATAGTCGAGCCAGTGATAGGATCTTGTGACATATAGTTGAGCAGGTGACAGGATGTTGTGAAATGTCCCCAAGCGGAAGATAGCATCAGGATCTTGTAACATGTCCCCGCGTAGGTGAGAAGATCTTGTGACATATAGTCGAGCAGGTGAGAGGATCTTGTTAAATGTTAGCGAGCAGGTGACAGGATCTTGTGCCAAGTCGTAGAGCAGGTGACATCTTGTGACATATAGTCGAGAGGATTTTGTAACATGTTCCAAAGCAGATGAGAGGATCTTGTGGCATATCTCCGAGTAGATTACAGGATCTTGTTACATGTCTCTGAGTAGGTGATAGGATCTTGTGTCATGGCCTCGAGTACTTAGAATCCTGCGGCATGTTCCCGAGCAGGTAACGTTATCTTGTGCCAAGTCGTAGAGCAGGTGACAGATCTTGTTACATGTCCCTGAGTAGGTGACAGGATCTTGTGTCATGGCCTCGAGTACTTAGAATCCTGCGGCATGCTCCCGAGCAGGTGACGTTATCTTGTGCCAAGTCGTAGAGCAGATGACAGATCTTGTGACATGTCATCGAGTAGGTGGCAGGATCCTATGACATGTCGCCTGGTAGGTGACAGATCTTGTGACACCATCGTTAGTATGAACACCGACTAGGCCGTTCAGGAACATGATATAGTCATACTGGCTGATGCTGAAACTGCAAGAACAATAAAATCTTCTGCGTATGTTTTCATGTGGTATAGATGAAATAGTTATTTCATAAAATATACCCTCTAAGAAGAGTCACCAGTTGGCAGTCAATGAAGGATAAATATTTTATGTTAAAACCTCTTTCAAACTCTTTCTATAATTTTCACTAATTTACGTAACACGATAAACTAATCTTTTCGAAACATTAGCTGCACTTTTTCACTCCAAACGTTTCCCTCCAATTGTTGTGTTTTTTACTTTTGTCAAACTTTATGGCATCCATCAAGGCTTCTACGATACACCCTGAAAATGAATTCACTTCGCCTTCTTAACGAATAAAACCCTACTCGTACATGGTCACAGGATGTAACGCGAATGGCTCCATATCTTCTAGAATTTAAGGCATGTTCTAAAGGAAAGGTTGTTGGGCTTTTTGTTGTCTTCAGGGCCATGGCTCTTTCGTTAACCTAAATTTACCATATTATTACTAAATGTTCTTTCTATATCCCTAGCGCTAAATATTCCAGTACAACGGGCGTTACTTAGTAATTTAATGGGTGTTATTTCGATTTCCTCATATACAATGTATAAATACTTTTAATGTATTCATCCACACAAGATAAAATACATTTTTTTAAACTTATATTGTATGGATGGCACCTGATGGTAATATAGTTTTATCAAATATTAATTCATTATTTAAATTTAATGAACTAACTATCGTTTCATATAGGAGAAAACACTTTCACAAAATAGCCAAGGTATCCAATAAAATTATTTCGTCACATTTGGCTTAAAATAAGTAATAACATATGATTTCATAAAACAGCTGATATTATGATATAGGTTATGTAGTAGAACAGCTATTTTAACGCATAGGTTATGTTACTTTATTTATATTAATTATAGTTATTTCAAAAAAAAGTAACTAAAATAAAATTTTCCTTTGTAGTTCTAAGTATGAATTGGCTTTAAAAAAGTTTTTTTTTAATATTACTTGTTTAATATAATTTGCTTATTTTCCATTAAAGCAATCTGAATTTGCTTTGCGCTAAAATTAAAAACGTTTTACTACAATTTTCTCAAGTATATAATTATTTTTTTAAAACTTGTTTTGCTTTAAAAGTGCAACATTTTATTCATATATAGACTAGCAGTGAGCAAAGTTCATTTTAAACAATGATACTGCCGAAACAATATTTTAAATAAATTTAATTAAGAGTGATAACGTTTCTCATACGTTAGTTCTAAACATCATCACATCAGCATTTTAGGTATTTCCACTAACTGCTCATCTTTTCGTTATCATTATCCTGATAAGCGTTTGATTACACGAGTCTCTTATCAGTATTGGCCGTGTATGTAATTAATTCTCCGCACCACTAGCAAATTAATCTGTCCGTCATGGGCGCCAGGTTATGCAACACTTCCCGTTTGTTACGTAATAATTACCCGCTACTAGTAATTCAGGTGTAGGATAAATGGACGTCCTACTGAACACCACTGCATCGCTGCATTTCCCCTCCCTTCCCTTCACTTCCCCTCCTGTGGAATCGATACTATCACCGCGCCACACGATACTGGCTTTCACTAACTGCATCCATGTCAGGCCCTTCCGTACAGCCTTTGGTGTAACGTTTTCATTAATTTTGAATAAATATTTCAATATTTTAAGCCTAAAATAGTTAAATACGCTCCTTATGGCGTGATCGGTACAGTAGCTAAGTTCAGGAGAGGGGATGGAGCCAGTGTAGAAGGACCGCTTCGGAGGTCATCGACGGCTACAGGGAGCGGCACGTGTACGCCATTTCCTTTTTAATTTGGCTTTTTTCATCATTATAATACTACAACACACAACTATTGCGTAATGGTATAACTAGTTATTCCAGCATATCCTCTTATCATGTCTGTACTCTGGAGGGTGACCTTATGCAGAAGTGAAGTTGTTAGAACCTTGCCAAACTTCAGAGTGAAAAATCCAAATTTCTCTAAGGTACAATCACGGGAACGCCCAGCCTGAATGAATACCCATTATCGAAGTAGAAGAAGTTAACGCTTATTGAGGAACCTTCTGGATGGATTATCAATAAATTTGAAGTTGTAATATCTAACCCCCAATTTAAAAGATGGTTCAACGTTTCATTTAAAGATGATATCCGTGCTTCAAATCTACTTGACAAATCTCTTATTGGTGATAGTCTGATAACAAACCCTCGGGATTTGGATCCTTTAATGGTGTGGTGAATTTGTAATTGATAGTTCCAAATAAAACTGAATCTAAATGCATTAACCTTACTTGGCTGAAAGATCACCCACTGTGCCACTTAAGCGATGTTATTCTCACGTCATGTGCATTGCATGTTCTGGATTTCCCCTTCCTTATTGACTTCAGATCTATAGACATCGGTGATGTGATAGCAAACTCTCAGAGTCGGAAATTATTTTGGTAAAGTTGTTAATTAGCTCAGGCGCGAGGATCACTCAATATTGAAGTTGTTTAAGTAAACGATCACTCATTGATGAAGTGATCCATGTCCAGGGACTATCAGCTGTTCCCAAAGTTGACGTTCCAACCTTAAACTAAAACTTTAAACATTCCTTAATACTACTTAATCATTCATGCGTTTCATAATAACATAATAACCCACGAATTTGTGTTTAAAATAAAACATAACGTAGAAAACTATTTGAGAATACAATTGTTATTCTTTTATACGAAGAAAGAAACGAGTTTTACACGAAAAGTGTACAGGGAAACTAACAATAGAGTTCTGCAAGAAACCTTGTGAACGCGCGATAGATTAAGTAATCTAACATTATATTTCTGATACTATGTTTCTAAAAGTTATTTACTCCCAAGTACTCCAGGAAACAGCTGTTTGGGTTTCGGGGTGTTTGGAGTTAATGTGAAGTGAATTTCATGCACTGAATTTAAATTTGGCATTAGTATTTGCGCAGAAGATCAATGTTTCAAGGTATAACACGTTAGGGAAGTATACGTTACAATATGTGTTGTAAGTCAATGGATGAAATAAAAAGCCTCAAACAAGGAATTTGTATTACTATATTAAAGTTATATTGTAATTTTGGTATATTACTATACAAAGAACATTATATACAAAGATAGAGAGAAAAATAATGAAATATACATAACAGTCATACCAAGTATGGTTATTGAACAGTAAAGAAGCTATTTTTTAGTGACTTTATAGAATTTAAATTCATCTGTGTATCATGCCATCATGTGTGTATCATGCTACCATGCCACCATGTGTGTATCATGTCATCATGTTTGTATCATGCCATCATGTGTGTATCATCCCATCATATGTGTAACAGGTCATTATGTTACTATGTGTGTATCATGCCATCGTGTCATCATATGTGTATCATATCATCATGTGCGTATCATGCAACCATTCTACCATGTGTGAATCATGCCATCTGGAAATCATGTGGGTATCATGCTATCTTGTGCGTATCATGCAACCTTCTACCATGTGTGTATCATGTCATCATGACATCATATGTGTATCATGGCACCATGCCACCGTGTGTGTATCATGCCATCATGACACCATACCACCATGTGTGTATCAAGTCATCATGCCTTCGTGTGTGTATCACGACATCGTACAAAAAATATTAAATATTTTTAATTTTGAATAATTATACTAAAATAATTTTGAAATGTTTTCTCTCATCTTAAAACCTAAAAGTAAAGTCATTTTGAATTTGACAAGCAGCGGTACAGGTTTTAGCACGTGTCAGATCTTCTTGTTTCAAATTTTACCTGCGTCGGCGGTCTACGGGTAAGTGTGGATCAGAGAAAACAAGAGGCCAAGAGGAAGAGTCTGCGTGCGCCGGGTAGGTAGACCGACGTAATACTGTATACATAAAACTTTTCGCGTACCACAGCTTGAGAACCCCTGGTCTAGAAGGACACATTTTAAGCTTCGCTCTGAGCTGTCAATAAATAGGCAACAATCAGCCGGGAAATATTTTTTAAAGAGTCCACTAATTTCGTAATAAAAGATTGTCATCTTAAGAGGAGAATGGAGGTATATACTTTTCTCTGGTGTGGTAAATGAAAATTTTGGTCTCTTGTTCCAGCAAATGTTTGTCGTTCAACCAACAAGTTAGTAATTCAGAAGCTCTTTGAGAGGTTGAGATCTTTGATGAGATCACTAAACTCGTCCTGTTTAAAACGTTGAACAATTGACGTCATCCCCTCATAGTCACCTTCATCCAGATCAGAAAAATTAGAGGGATATACTTGGCACCACAGGGCTCTGGTAGCAGAAGTAACATTGGGATCGGTACGTTTGGGTGAAGAACTGGGCATCTTGCAGAGGCTAAATCAGGATAAGTCCACTTGCTGATTCCAAATAACCATCATCGAAGTGCTGTTGGGGTTCTCTACAAACCATCGGTACGCCGCATTTCAGACCAATATATGAGATTCAGAACTGTGTAAGATACAGTTAGAACTGAACGTTAAACAACGCTTATCTAAAGATTTAGAGCGGGTAGAGTAAATACTAACTAAAATCCTGGATCAAACATTTTTGTATAGGGCTGTGAATTGTTCCTTATGCAATATCAATCAACCTAAAAAATTCTAATATTGCTATTTTAAAGTAAATTATATTTGCTTACTGAATATTTATAATGGTCCGCATGGCAAGCAGGTCATGAAGACATTTTGAACTGTCCCCTAATTTTCGAATTGTATGTTTTTATCGCATTCTGTCTCAGATACTATAGCGCAAACTTTCAAGCTCTTCGCTTTTCTGTAAGATTACAGAATCATAAATTTGAGTACAGTTTTCTACCTTTCCTCAACTTACAATATTCTCCTCTGTTGATGCGTTTCGGAGTAATTCCATTTTCAAAACTTATTTTTTATTAGGGACAGCGCTAACGCAGTAACAATCGAAACAAGTTTTGAAAATGGAGTTACTCCGAAACATGTCATCAGAAGAGAATATTGTAGCGTTAAGAAAGGTAGAAAATTGTTCTTAATTATACAGAAATATTTCTAACAGAAATGAAGATGAATATATTACCAATTGCACAATCATTTTGTTTGAATACAATTATGTTAAACACCTCATGAGGTAATGCATTGCTAAATTATTACGTTCACAGAAAACGCCGCGTTTTCAGTTTTAATTAATTTCACTAATTGTTCACCGACTGAAACAATCCGATTATTTTCGAGAATTTTATCAATTTCCATAATTTTTTCTAAAACGTCTTATTCGAATCGCTCGGTAGAGATAACTTTTAATTAAAAGCAAATGCGATACTGAATAAAACCTTTTCATAAATATTTGGGGTCAGGAGTGAAGGGAAGCCACTTGCAAAGAATTGGAATCGAGTTGAGGCTATAAACAGCTTAACCCTGGCAACTTGTGACCTTAATGATTGCATTCAGACTCTCTGTATTTTCCTTTATCTGAGAAGAAATATCTTCCGATTGCGTCTTCAGAAATTACGGCAAAGAAAAAATATTTCCCCGTTCAAGCGAAATTACGTTGTTTTTGTTACAATTTAATTTTACCGATTGCTACGAACTTAGTTTACGTATTGCGTTACTTGTTGTTACGTATTGCCTATTATTTGGAGACAATCTATAATCGCAACGTAACGTTAGGGGCGTTACGTCTTATCTATTAGCTAGAGACAATTTGTATAGTCACAGCGTTACGTGTTGCGTTACGAATAATCTATTAGTAACATGTCGTACAGTTGCCACGCTACATGTAGCGTTACATATTAGTAGTTATATATTCGCAGCGTTACGTATTATTTTTTAGCTAGAGACAATGTTATATAGTCACAGCTTTACGTGTTGAGTTACGAATAGTCTGTTAGTAACATGTACAGTTGCCACGCTACATGTAGCGCTTAATATTATCTAATAGTTAAAGAGAGTGTAATAATATATTAATATAGTCGCAGTGTTACGTGTTGCGTTACGTAATATCTATATTAGTTAAAGAATATGCTGTACAAACTCAAAGCTACTTGTCGCGATACGATTTATCTATTATTTAAAAACAATGTATAATTGCAGAGTGTTACGTGTTGCGTTATGAATAATCTATTAGTAACATGTATAGTTGCCACGCTACATGTAGCATTACATATTATCTATTAATTAAAGATAAGTGTAATAACTACTGAGCCGACGAACTGAGTATCTGGGACTGGACACAGAATACGAATCTTACTGACGCAATGTTTACTACGCACAAAAGGATGAACTTGTCATATTGACGCAAATAAAGGCAGGAAATACTGCGGAACTTTAGGATCGAGGATTTCCGGTGCAGACATGGATTCCCGTTATATCATTCATAACAAAATGATCATAACTGAGACGTGACGTAGGCTATTTCAGATCTGATTCTTCTGTAAATGTCAGTGGCGGCTCGTGGGCAGGTTGCACGGTTGTGCAGCCACCAAACCAGAGATCAATAGAATATAAAATAAATTTATTTGTTACGTAAGAATAATTTACATTGTTACAAGTGATTATTCGTCATATAACATGATCCATCATTATAAATAATAATAAAAACGTCAGAACCGTAGCGACCGTTGGCTAGATTGTAGCGAAACATCAAGTGATGTCACTCCCAATGGAGAGAAAGCATTGGAAGGTCCAGACAGACTAAAACAGCTAGGCAGCACCGTAAAGCTCCTTAGGTTGCAAACGGGCTGCAACCTCAGGAGTGTTCGATTAAGATCGGGTCCGTCCGAAGAAAAGTGTCACCGCTCCCTTCTTTGTTTTTTTTTAATATTCACAGTTAATAAATAAAATGTGAATATATTGTTGAGATTGGTTTGTTAATAAATAAACCCTTGACTTGAGATTTGGTGTCTTAAATAAGTAAATACTCTAGGAAGAAAATAAAAAATACCAATATATTTGCTTCAGTAGAATAAATCACAAAGTATTGAGCAGTATCCCTATATTTTTCATATAACAGCCTATTTCACCAATTCTACTTTTGTAATTTTACCGTGTTCCAAATTTCAGTTCTTTTGAAATTATTTATATAAATTTCGATTCATAACTTTCCATGCTGTCTTTCTGTTCCTAATTGCCATTCCCAGTCGCCATCTTTCTGTTCCCAGTTGCCATTCCCTTTTGTTCATCCAGCCGTTTTCTCTTTCATGTATTTCTTTATAGATGCCTACTCGCCAATTTCTTCTAAGTCGCCTTTCCTTCTTCTTCCATAACGTCTCCATTTTATTACTAGCTTCGGTATTCCTCTTTTCTCCACCTTTTGTACGTGTCCATACCATTGTATGTCCTCTGCGATTGTAATTAGCATTTCAATATATCTATCTTATTCTGTCGTTTATAGTTCTCCCCAGTCTGGACATTTCAGTTGTCCGCCTCTAAAAGTCCATTGTCTTTTCGATCTTCTGCTTCAATTGCCATACTTCGCTTCTATATGTAACTCTACTTTTCCCAAATGCATCCTATATGCGTCGTTAATTGATATTGTTAATTAACTAATTTTTATAAGGTATTTTTAAAAAAACATTTGTTAAGAAAACGAGCACAGCTCAAAATGAATACGCCTTCCTGCTCGGTACGACCCATTGCAAAGACAAACCCATTAGCCCATCATCAAGTACTGTATAGCTACAATTTAAAAATGTAAATAATAAAATTTTGTACATATAGTTCTAATTTATATTTTATCAAGTGTAGAGCTAGGTTAGTGAAGACTGTAACTTTATTTCCAAAACCAGAAATGTATTAATTGTGATTGTAAGTTCATGTTCTTATTAGTTAATTAATAAAGTTTGTTCATACGAAACTCAAATTTTTATCATTATATTTTTTTATTATTTAGTTTTTACTTTTTTACTTGTACAACTCTTTTATTTAGATATAACAGTATATCTATGTTATAAACGATCTGTTATCTGTTGTTTTTGTAGTTGTTCGGGACGGTTTGTTTGAGCTAAATTTTATATATGATTTTTTTCGCAGTAAGTTTTCCTTCGACTTGATTAAAACTCACTTCCAGATACATTTTTATTATCTTGGTAACTTTGTTACTTTCTTGGCAATTAATTTTAAGCTTAGTTTTAGTTTTTATCATGTACTTTTGCTTTTCATTTTATTCTAGCAGCGCAACGGTTACAATCTACGTTTCATTTCGGAGAACGCTCCTCGTCTAACCTCTCAATTTTCAAATATTTACGTTGTATTTGCACACGAGGTTAGGAATATCGTGTCGTTATATATATGTAGCTCTGTACAGAATATATATATATATATATATATATATATATATATATATATATATATATATATTAAAACAACACAGGTTATTCAAATACAAGAATATTTATTATTTTATATCCAAAGCTTTTCGTTGGCAAACAGTACCAACATCATCAGGAATGAAAATTACAATAATGTAAGCTATAGGCCTAAAACATATGTTTATTTAGAAATAGAATTGTTGCTAATTTTATACAAATTGCCAAATTTATTTTGTTGCTGTAACATTATAGACATTCTGTAACATATATATAATTCTGAAACCTTTCATTACAATAACTTGGAGCAACTGTGATATAATTTGCAATTATAAATAAATAATCCACAAACTTCTTAAACTACAAAAACGTTTTGTTTCCTGATGCACATTTCGATTGCAAATACTTAAAGATACTAAAACAGTAAATTACTAAAAGAGTCTTGCAATAACTTCCTCTGAAGATGATAGCTTTGCAGTCAAAATGTCCATCAGGTGATTAATAAAACGTGTTCATGGTTTAAGAGGTTTTATTAATTTAAAATGTCATTTAAAAAAACCGTTCCATAAGTTAAATATTTTCGCTACATTTAGTTTTAATTTACGTTTTTAAACAAATTGCTGAGAAAAACATATATCGTTTGACAGTGGCGTTTTTAAAATAAGGTCACTAGAAGCAGCAGCGTTACCTCTTTTGCAAAGCAAAATCACAATTAACTCTAGCCCTGCGACGAATGCATGTTTATTTAAATAGAAATGCAATCTTGTTATTGCACACTGTAGCTGGCGGGGGTGAGGGCGGGACGATCTTAATTTAATTCCTTTTCTTTTAGGGCGACAATTTAACAAGCTACGGTGCATGCATAATTGGGTTGCTGTTTGGGGAGAATAACGTCATTGTAGAGTCACGACTATTCCGGGTAGTGTGAACCTCGAATAGTACGGAGGCAAACGTGAGGGTAGCGGATAAAATGAGTGAAAACGTAATAAAGCCATCTACAGTTTTCATAAATGAAAAGTGTTGCACAAATAATGATACCGAATAAGTAGTGTAAACAAACATTTTTTTAAACATCATTCCTACTTTGATTAACAAATAAAAATTTTATTTTCGTTCCTTTTCATTAAATAATTACAATTAATATAAATAAAGTAACATAACGTATTAGCTGAAACAGCTGTTCTACCACTAAACCTATAACATAAAATCAGCTTTTTTATGAAATCATATGTTATCAGTTTTTTTATAACAAATGGGACCAAATAACTATTTTGCATACCTTGCTTCTTTTGTAAAACGTTTTCTCTCATATAAAAATGAAATAATTGATTAAATTTAATTAAAAATTATTATTTAAAACAAAACTTTATTATATCAAGCGCCATTGACTAAAAGTTTAAAAAATGTATTTGAACTTGAGAGGATAAATAAAAAGTATTTTTTTAACAATTTAAAACTTGAACACTATATATACATATACACGTGTTTGAGTACAGTTTTCTGCCATTCCTAACGTTTAAATATTCTCCTGTTGCCGCGTTTTGGAGTAACTCCATTTTCCAAACTTAAATCGTACTCATAGTACGATTAATATAAGTATATTAATAACTTCATATATATATATATATATATATATATTGAATTGTAAATTCAATTATAATTCTTGTATTTGTATTTTGACTTAGTTCCTTCTATATATATATATATATATATATATATATATATATATATATATATATATATATATATATATATATATATATAAGGAGAGTGTGAACTAATAGCGGGAATTTAATGAGAATTGCTCTAAGTGCCGATGGATCTCGGATAATATAGTTTTTACTTGTACGTCATGGGAGCTACGACTATTTATTCAGACGGCAACGATGACGTCACCCGGATTGTTTAGGTAAACTATACAATACCGCTTTTTCATCCTCGACTAATGGTTTCTCCTTAAACATTTATCTCAATATGGGAATATCTAGAGCTAGGCACAAGGTAGTGTTATATTTCGTTGGCACAGAGTTAAACCGAGAAATTAAATTCTATGAATATACTAAATGGTTGAAATAAACTCTACTGTTTTTTTTTTTTTGTAATATAATTTTAAAAAACGAGTACACACTACTTAAACTTTTATTTGGAATAATATTTTGATTTAATTTTAACAGATTAAGTTAGTCGGTTACCGGAATCAGTGTAAGTCTAAAGTCTGTGCTAATGAATTGAAATTTATATTTCTTAAAATCTAAAATAGTATTAAACTAGATTTGTCTAGAATTTGGATTTCTTACTTTTCACAAATGTTTGACTAGAATTGGTACATAAATATAGGTTTAATTTCGTTTGTACATAAATATGTTTTTATAAAAACGGGTTCAATTTCGTTTTTACTTTAAAGGTTTTCATGAAACGGGTTGAATTTTGTTTGTACATAAATATGTTTTCATGAAACAGGTTGAATTTCGTTTGTACATAAATATGTTTTCGTATAACAGCTTCAATTTCATTTGTACATAAATACGCTTTCATAAAACAGGTTGAGTTTTGTTTGTACATAAATATATTTTCAAAAAACAGGTTGAATTTCGCTTTTATATAAATATGTTTTCGTATAACAGCTTGAATTTCGTTTGTACATAAATATTTTTTCGATTGTACATAAATACGCTTTCATACAACAGGTTGAATTTCATTTGTGCATAAATACGCTTTCATAAAACAGGCTGAATTTCGTTTGTACATAAATACGTTTTCATAAATCAAGTTGAATTTCGCTTTTATATAAATATGTTTTCGTATAACAGCTTGAATTTCGTTTGTACATAAATATTTTTTCGTATTACAGCTTGAATTTCATTTGTACACAAATATGTTTTCGTATAGCAGAATGAATTTCGTTTGTACATAAATACGCTTTCATAAAACAGGTTGGATTTCATTTGTATATAAATACGTTTTCATAAAACAGTTGAAATTCGTTTTTATATAAATACGTTTTCATAAAACAAGTTGAATTTAGCTTTTATATAAATATGTTTTCGTATAAAAGCTTAAATTTCGTTTGTACATAATTATTTTTTCGTATAACTGCTTGAATTTCGTTTGTACATAAATATGTTTTCGTATAGCAGCTTGAATTTCGTTTGTACATAAATGTGTTTTCATAAAATAGATTTTATTTCATTCAACAACTATATGTAAAATTCGATGTATATTAAATAATGCTTACACTCTTGCCTAATATAACACTTTTTACCTAAATGAGCGTAAACTAGTAAATCAAGTTGGAAATGAAAGTAAGAAATACATCTTATATACCATATAAACGATAATATTTGAATAAACCTTTTAACGCATAGAGTAATTCTCAGGGTTGGGCTGGTATCTAGATGACGACAATTCGGCTTTGTGTAGCGTGCAAAAACTCATTTAGACGAGTAAATAAAGTTGGCTCTAAAAACCAGTCAGTTTGGCAAAATAGGACAGAGCGGGCTTTCCCTCTGTGTACGCGTGAAATATTGATTGCTCGAATCTACCCCCTACCCCTATCTCCAACCCCTAACACCGTTAACCCAATCTCTTGTGTCCCTTGTTTTGTCTATATTTTATTCCCTTGTTTTGTTTTCCATGCTTGTACTGAACGAGATTGCCCATTCTGTTTTATTCGCTCATATTTTTTTTCATATCTTTTAGTAAGATTTTATTTTTTCTAAAGAAAACACGAAAATAGGAGTTTTTAATTTGTTTAGTAGTTTTGGTGCTTACATTTTACAACTATAGAACTCCGTTATATTTTAGCGATGTGGCAAGTCTTCGAAGTAGTAATTTCCTGCGTTGCCTGAAAGGTACCAAGTACACAGGTTGTTCCTTCTTGTTTTACCTTACCCGAGAAACAGTTAGATGATCAGCAGCAATGTACTGCCCACAAACCCCATAGTATCCTCCTCTGGCCAAAAGTATACGTTATTTTAATAAGTCTCTTTTGTTTTACAGAGCCTTCAATCTCGAAAGTTTCTGCATAATCTACCGCGGGCTTTTCTACTTGCGTAGAAACCAAAGAATCTCTGGCCAAGCCTTACCATCCCACTCTTCCCGCTATGTTTCTTTCTACTATTTTCCGACTGTCCACAGAGCGTAGCGTGACTCACGGACACTTTGTGATGCCTAGAGGTAAGCCTGAGTGCAAGCCTCAGACAGCAATGCGCCTGT
>JBAIZL010000001.1:308858561-308936061 GCA_036971475.1 Prosapia bicincta | reverse complement strand
AAAAACAATTAAAAAATATATATTTTTACATTTACAACTAATTAAAGCAGTATAACAGAAAACAATGGTTCAGTATATTTCCAGTGCAGAAGGCAATCGTCAGATGGTAGGGAGGATCAAAGGTCCAGAGGAAGAGTGGGATGACCAACTGGCCTGTAACAGGCATCCCACTTTGTGAAGCTATAAAACGCCGTGTTGACAATACATGGGGGCTTCTCCGAATTTTCCACTGTTTGTTTTAAAAAACTATATAGGTTAAATTGTACAATAGAAAATACAAAATGTTAAAAATAAATCCCATCCTTTGTAGACGTAACTTTATTAAAAATAAAACAATCTGTCTCAAAAGCTTTTATTATGATTTTACGTTTAAAAATAAGTAAAACGTTATTTTGATTTCATTTAATTTTTTTTAATATCATACATATAATATTTGTTTAAATATTCAATTATAATATAGTTGAATTATATATTTTTGACACAGAACTAAAATTTTAGTCAAGTTAAGAGGTTAGACAGATTAAATGTAAGACATTATTTAGAGAACAACAAATATAAACTTTATGTTTAAATCAGTTTTATTAATTTTTTTAATTATAATATTTGCAAGGAAATATTGAATATAAATTATAAATTTTGCTAGTTTATATAAGAACCTGAGTACTAATAAATAACAAAATAAATTTATAAAGCTATATTAAAATACTGGTTTCGACCAAAAAAGATAATTTTAAAATAAAAGATGAAAATGATCGTAGATGTTTAATACTTGTAACTACCTGATTCAATAATAAATGGTTTTCAAGTAAACACCTCTAAAACAATAAAACCCTTAAACTTTCTGCCCTCCCCGGGTATCTTTGCCTAGCTGAGGCAAATAACTGGCTAATTGGTTGCTTATACAAATCTAGGAATTTAATATCCAGGGAAATTAAAGTTCGTGGAGTTAACATGTTTCGGTTCTTAGACAGGCGAGCATTAAGGAGAGTAAGAAAGGCTTACCACAAAGAAGGAAGTAACAGAGAATTACTAAAGGAGAAGATAGTAGAGTAAAAAGCTTGGACCTCAGTAGATATCAAGGGAGCTCTCCCAAAATAACAGTAAACAACATGAAGAAGTGTCCAGCTTTAGAATAAAGGTCAAAACATCAGTTGCACAAAGAAATAATAGTAAACCACTTGTAGTTAGTATGTAAATAGAATAATACAAAATAAATTCATATAAATACGTGTACACGCTCACATACGTGGTGGCAGATTGGCCCGTTGCAGCGTGTGTTTTGGTCTATATTTTATATGTTTATGTCGTGTTGTTTGATTTACTTTCGTAACCGCTTCGTAGAGCATAGTGCATATATGTTTCTTTTAGTGAATACTTTCAGAAAATACTTTCAAAATACCCACGCAGTATCTACTTAAATCTAACATATGTAACATTTTAATTGTTATAAATATTTTAGTCTGCTTTAAAAAAATTCACATAAAACACTACATTTACTGGTATGCAATCCCTTACTTTCTCCTTCCACCGAAAAAGTCAATAAATTCATAATTTTCTCTTCAATAGAAATCAATTTTACTGCATAATATAAAATGCGTTGAATAAATTGTCGCTTGTTAGTTTATGACTCCAGCCATGGGTAGTGAGACCCATAAAGTTTGATTAAACTTTCAACGTTCTACTTTAACAGTAACACTGTAAAGCCTTCGCAATATCTTGATGATCTCATTTGCACAATCCTTTCTAAAGGCGGAACACACGTTCCAAGACTCGTGAATAAAACGTAAAAATATATTCAAAAGAAAATAATAACATGTGGTGGATAGTGGTTTTCACATATAGGTTTGTCTCCAAGCGTTTTTCAATTTCTCCTATTAGTTCACACTCTCCTTACACATGGTCATCCAAAAAGAATGCATTGATTTGAACAACATTGTAAACTCAAAAACTTTAAAAAAATACTTTAATTATTACAAATGGAAACTATACATGGATAGACTGCAATTTTTTTGGTAGCTTAGTAAGTTTCTATGTGGGACCCATTTGTGGCTCGGCAGACATCGAATCTGTAGTCGATTTCACACCAAGTGCGTTGAATCATTTCTGGAGTCACAGTGTTGAGGGCAGCTGTGAAGCGCTCGCACAGATGCTCCAAGTCACGTATCTCCTCAGCGTAGACCATGTTCCTTATGTACCCCCATAGAAGGAAGTCTGGGCTTCTGGGCGGCCAAGGAATAGGTGCATCTCTGCCAATTCAGCCAATAAGAAACCTGGTATTCAGGGCGTCACGTACAGCTAGAAGATGGTGAGAGGAATACCCCATACGATAAAATAAACTGCCGTCTTTCCTGTATATTTCCTATTTGTAATCATTAAATTATCTTAAATCGTTTTTGAGATGCGATTTTTTTTAATCAAGTTACTCTTTTTGGATATATATAATATAAATAGTACAAATTTTCAAGCGCTAATAAAATACGTTTTTATTCATACATTTTACGTTTTTAAAAACTTGTAGTGAATGACATTTGATGTTAATACAGTTTTTTTCAAATATTAATTCCCTTATTAAATTTAATGAATTAATTTTAGAATTATGCCGGAGGAAAACATTTCACAAAATGGTCAAGGTCTCCAATATAGCTATTTCACCCCATTTGGCTTAAATTAAGTAATAACATATGATTTCATAAAACAGCTGATTTTATATTATAGGGTATGTGGTAGAACAGCAGTTTTAATGCATAGGTTGTGTTACTTTATTTATATAATTGTAATTATTCATTGCAAAGTAACTGTAAACACGTTCTTTATTGACCTACGTAGGTATTGAATTTAAAATATTTTTGTTTTTTATTTTTTATATTATAATGTTAACAAATTACTGTCACTAAATTGTTTTTATGAAATATAAGAGCGAATATTGAAATACATTATATTGCGCAAAGCCTGTTCAACCTTTTGAAAGTGAGCCTCGCTCAATGATGTGGGGTCACCAAATCCAAGAAGCGAGATGAAGATGTTAATAACAACAGCAGCAGCAATAACGTCAATAAAAATAATAATACAATACTTTGCCACCTAGGACTTAAACAATAACTGTGATTAAATAATCTTCTTACTCTAATGAACTACAAACTGTACACGGGGACTTGTAACTATCTGGGTAGGAACTGAACTAGTAAGTTAAAGCGGGTGCAGGGAGTAAGTGTGTCAAAAACGAACGAACTATTGAATCTTTGCTTTGGGAGGCTACTCACCTACCTTGAAGGTATCTAAGTTCCTTGAAATACCTTTCGAAATATTTTGAAGTAATAATGAAAAGTCCTTTTTTTAGTAAGCTATATTAAAGAACAATGTAATAAATAACATCAGTTTTTTAAAAAATATAACAGTTTTAATTGGAAAAATTTAGCTTTCGAAATTATTAAATTTAAATTTAGATGTACCTCCACGCCGGTGGTAGAGGGTTATTTCCTGCGCTGTTCCCCCAAGTAAAAATTTAGAATTTCATCAACAAGTAATATTTTTTTTTTAATAACTCCTACTTAAGTCAAAGAAAGAATTTTTTTAAAATTTTTAATTAATTGTTACAATTATTATAAATACTTATATATACATACGACAGAATCACAATATTAAGTGGGCGAAATAGAAAGCGAAATAATTTATTAAAATTAATTAATATTTGAAAAATCTATATTAACATCAATTGACATCTACTACAAGTTAGAAAAAATGGATTCTAACTTCATCCAAGAGATATATCTTTGAACAATATATATATATATATATATATATATATATATATATATATATATATATATATATATATAATATGTTTTCTTGTATTATTAAAAATAACTAAGGTTATTCAAATACAAGAATTATTTATTAATTTATATTCAAAGCTTTTCGTTGATAAACAGTACCAACAACATCATGAATGAATAATAGAATAATGCAAGATATAACACTTATGTTAAATTAGGAATAGAATTGTTGCTAAATTTATACAAATTGCCAAGTTTATTTTGTTGCTTTTTAACATTATAGACATTGAATATAGGATCAAGTTTAAAATGTATTTGTATTTCTTCTTTTATTACTTTGTTATTATTATTGTATTTATATATATATATATATATATATATATATATATATATCGAATGCTTCATATATATTCATTCATAATCCTTTATTAATTTCTTTTATAAGTTTCAAATTTTCAGTATTTGAAAATTGGTGCTTTTTATTCATACCATCATTTGGAAATTTGAATTATATATTTCTGGAATTTTATAGGCATTTAAATGTTCTTTATATCTTTCTTTTAATTTTTTCTTAGTTTGACCTATATACGTTTTATTACAGCTTTCGCATTCTAATTTATAAACACCACCTTTTTCATGCATATTATTTGTTTTATTATTTTTATTCATTATGTTTTATTATTTACAAAACTAATAATAGAATAAATTAAATAATGAATTAATTTTACTTTTATATGGTAGAAATATTTTTAAAGGGGGCAATATATGCAATGTATTTATTTTGTTCCATTTGGCTTAAAATAAGTGATAATATATGATTTCATAAAACAGTTGATTTTATGCGGTATAACCGCTATTTTAATGCATAGGTTGTGTTACTTTATTTAAATTAATTGTTCTCATTTATTAAATAGCGTTGTGTTTTTTACAAACAAGTAAATCTACTTGACTTGCTTAGCAACCGTTAAGCTATATTTCACAAAACGTGTTCACTCGAAAAATATGTGTAGTTAAACAATAGATGTCTTGTAAATTGAAAACAGTGCTAAGAACGCACGCCGTGCTGGTGCTATTGCCCACAACGACGCCTATACGCCTAACTATAAAGTAATATAAACTGTAATGAAGCTATGAGACTATATTTCACGTTTTTAGGAATGTAATTTTACAGCGGTTGGTCGATGGATATTTCTCTCCCTTTAACTCCTATTTAAATGACTTCAAACAATAAACAGCTGCGAATGTAATTAAACCCTCATTTGACCAAGTTTTACCCTCCACTTGTATAATTAATTACTCCAATTCCCGCAATGGACTTCACTAATTATTTTCTCCTTTTTTCAAGAATAAAAATACTTTTTAAAAAGTAATATTTATATACTTTAAGTACATTTTTGTATGGAAAAGCTTTGGCATAACTAAAAGAAATGGCACAATGGGAAATGGTACTTCTCCTAAAAAGCAAAGGTGCTACTATCTTGGACAAAGTTAGGAAATCAGAACCGAAAAAGACAATTAAATTCTTAAATTGTTAGTTTTTTAATTTATAAATTATTTAGGAATCTAGGTTTCTACCTGTCTAAAATATTTTGGCGAATAGGAGAAATTTAAGATTGCCATTGACAATTTTAAACTTTTATAATTTTCAGTATGAATGACTTTAAATAACTTTTAAAAAGATTTCTATATTGAATTTTCAGAATTGGGAAAAACATAACAGCGATGATATATGTATATACTGATTATCATACCTTTTTATTATCTACATTCCCTCATTAGCCCTCAATCTTTATTCCTACCCTTTGGTGTAATAAAAATACTTTGTCCCACCTTAGTCCTAACTAAATTCCCTCATTAGCCCCCAACCTTTATTCCTACCCATTGGTGTAATAAATATACTTTGTCCCAACTTAGTCCTAATTACATTCCCTCATTAGCCTCTAACCTTTATTCCTACCCTTTGGTATAATAAATATACTTTGTCCCACCATAGTCTTAACTACATTCCCTCATTAGCCCCCAACCTTTATTCCTACCCTTTGGTATAATAAATATACTTTGTCCCACCATAGTCCTAACTACATTCCCTCATTAGCCCCCAACCTTTATTCCTACCCTTTGGTATAATAAATATACTTCGTCCCACCTTAATCCTTACTACATTCCCTCATTAGCCTCTAACCTTTATTCCTACCCTTTGGTATAATAAATATACTTTGTCCCACCTTAGCCCTAACTACATTCCCTCATTAGCCTCTAACCGTTATTCCTACCCTTTGGTGTAATAAATATACTTTGTCCCACCTTAGCCCTAACTACATTCCCTCATTAGCCTCTAACCTTTATTCCTACCCTTTGGTGTAATAAATATACTTTGTCCCACCTTAGTCCTTAATACATTCCCTCATTAGCCTCTAACCTTTATTCCTACCCTTTGGTATAATAAATATACTTTGTCCCACCTTAGTCCTAACTACATTCCCTCATTCGCCTCTAACCTTTATTCCTACCCTTTGGTGTAATAAATATACTTTGTCCCACCTTAGTCCTTACTACATTCCCTCATTAGCCTCTAACCTTTATTCCTACCCTTTGGTGTAATAAATATACTTTGTCCCACCTTAGTCCTAACTACATTCCCTCATTAGCCTCTAACCGTTATTCCTACCCTTTGGTGTAATAAATATACTTTGTCCCACCTTAGCCCTAACTACATTCCCTCATTAGCCTCTAACCTTTATTCCTACCCTTTGGTGTAATAAATATACTTTGTCCCACCTTAGTCCTTAATACATTCCCTCATTAGCCTCTAACCTTTATTCCTACCCTTTGGTATAATAAATATACTTTGTCCCACCTTAGTCCTAACTACATTCCCTCATTCGCCTCTAACCTTTTTCCTACCCTTTGGTGTAATAAATATACTTTGTCCCACCTTAGTCCTTACTACATTCCCTCATTAGCCTCTAACCTTTATTCCTACCCTTTGGTGTAATAAATATACTTTGTCCCACCTTAGTCCTAACTACATTCCCTCATTAGCCTCTAACGTTTATTCCTACCCTTTGGTGTAATAAATATACTTTGTCCCACCTTAGTCCTTACTACATTCCCTCATTAGCCTCTAACCTTTATTCCTACCCTTTGGTATAATAAATATACTTTGTCCCACCTTAGTCCTTACTACATTCCCTCATTAGCCTCTAACGTTTATTCCTACCCTTTGGTGTAATAAATATACTTTGTCCCACCTTAGTCCTTACTACATTCCCTCATTAGCCTCTAACCTTTATTCCTACCCTTTGGTATAATAAATATACTTTGTCCCACCTTAGTCCTTACTACATTCCCTCATTAGCCTCTAACCTTTATTCCTGCCCTTTGGTATAATAAATATACTTTGTCCCAAATTAGCCCTAACTACAATCCCTCATTAGCCTCTAACCTTTATTCCTACCCTTTGGTATAATAAATATACGTTGTCCCTCCTTAGTCCTAACTACATTCCCTCATTAGCCCATAATTTTTATTCCTACCCTTTGTTATAATAAATATACTTTGTCCCACCTTAGCCCTAACTACATTCCCTCATTAGCCTCTAACCTTTATTCCTACCCTTTGGTATAATAAAAAATACTTTGTCCCACCTTAGTCCTTACTACATTCCCTCATTAGCCTCTAACCTTTATTCCTACCCTTTGGTGTAATAAATATATTTTGTCCCACCTTAGTCCTTACTACATTCCCTCATTAGCCTCTAACCTTTATTCCTAACCTTTGGTGTAATAAATATATTTTGTCCCACCTTAGTCCTTACTACATTCCCTCATTAGCCTCTAACCCTTATTCCTTCCCTTTGGTGTAATAAATATATTTTGTCCCACCTTAGTCCTTACTACATTCCCTCATTAGCCTCTAACCTTTATTCCTACCCTTTGGTGTAATAAATATACTTTGTCCCACCTTAGCCCTAACTACATTCCCTCATTAGCCTCTAACCTTTATTCCTAACCTTTGGTGTAATAAATATACTTTGTCCAACCTTAGCCCTAACTACATTCCCACATTAGTCTCTAACCTTTATTCCTACCCTTTGGTATAATAAATATACGTTGTCCCACCTTAGCCCTAACTTCATTCCCTCATTAGCCTCTAACCTTTATTCCTACTCTTTGGTAAAATAAATATACTTTGTCCCACCTTAGTCCTAACTACATTCCCTCATTAGCCCCCAACCTTTATTCCTACCCTTTGGTGTAATAAATATACTTTGTCCAACCTTAGCCCTAACTACATTCCCTCATTAGCCTCTAACCTTTATTCCTACACTTTGGTATAATAAATATACTTTGTCCCAACTTAGCCCTAACTACAATCCCTCATTAGCCTCTAACCTTTATTCCTACCCTTTGGTATAATAAATATAAGTTATCCCACCTTAGTCCTAACTACATTAACCCATTAGCCTATAACCTTTATTCCTACCCTTTGGTATAATAAATATACTTTGTCCCACCTTAGCCCTAACTACATTCCCTCATTAGCCTCTAACCTTTATTCCTACCCTTTGGTATAATTAATATACTTTCTCCCACCTTAGTCCTAACTACATTCCCTCATTAGCCTCTAACCTTTATTCCTACCCTTTGGTATAATAAATATACTTTGTCCCACCTTAGCCCTTACTACATTCCCTCATTAGCCTCTAACCTTTATTCCTACCCTTTGGTATAATAAATATACTTTATCCCACCTTAGTCCTAACTACATTCCCTCATTAGCCTGTAACCTTTATTCCAACCCTTTGGTGAAATAAATATACTTTGTCCCACCTTAGTCCTTATTACATTCCCTCATTAGCCTCTAACCTTTATTCCTTCCCTTTGGTATAATAAATATACTTTGTCCTCCCTTAGCCCTAACTACATTCCCTCATTAGCCTCTAACCTTTATACCTAACCTTTGGTGTAATCAATATATTTTTTCCCACCTTAGTCCTTACTACATTCCCTCATTAGCCTCTAACTTTTATTCCTAACCTTTGGTGTAATAAATATACTTTGTCCAACCTTAGTCCTAACTACATTCCCTCATTAGCCTCTAACCTTTATTCCTACCCTTTGGTATAATAAATATACGTTGTCCAACCTTAGCCCTAACTACATTCCCACATTAGTCTCTAACCTTTAGTCCTACCTTTTGGTATAATAAATATACTTTGTCCCACCTTAGCCCTAACTACATTCCCTCATTAGAATCTAACCTTTATTCCTAGCCTTTGGTGTAATAAATATACGTTGTCCAACCTTAGTCCTAACTACATTCCCTCATTAGCCTCTAACCTTTATTCCTACCCTTTGGTATAATAAATATACTTTGTCCAACCTTAGCCCTAACTACATTCCCACATTAGTCTCTAACCTTTAGTCCTACCTTTTGGTATAATAAATATACTTTGTCCCACCTTAGCCCTAACTACATTCCCTCATTAGAATCTAACCTTTATTCCTAGCCTTTGGTGTAATAAATATACTTTGTCCCACCTTAGTCCTAACTACATTCCCTCATTAGCCTCTAAACTTTATTCCTACCCTTTGGTATAATAATTATACTTTGTCCCACCTTAGTCCTTACTACATTCCCTCATTAGCCTCTAACCTTTATTCCTACCCTTTGGTATAATAAATATACTTTGTCCCACCTTAGTCCTTACTACATTCCCTCATTAGCCTCTAACCTTTATTCCTACCCTTTGGTATAATAAATATACTTTGTCCCACCTTAGTCCTTACTACATTCCCTCATTAGCCTCTAACCTTTATTCCTACCCTTTGGTATAATAAATATACTTTGTCCCACCTTAGTCCTAACTACATTTCCTCATTAGCCTCTAACCTTTATTCCTACCCTTTGGTGTAATAAATATACTTTGTCCCACCTTAGCCCTAACTACATTCCCTCATTAGCCTCTAAGCTTTATTCCTAACCTTTGGTGTAATAAATATACTTTGTCCAACCTTAGCCCTAACTACATTCCCACATTAGTCTCTAACCTTTATTCCTACCCTTTGGTATAATAAATATACGTTGTCCCACCTTAGCCCTAACTACATTCCCTCATTAGCCTCTAACCTTTATTCCTACTCTTTGGTAAAATAAATATACTTTGTCCCACCTTAGTCCTAACTACATTCCCTCATTAGCCCCCAACCTTTATTCCTACCTTTGGTGTAATAAATATACTTTGTCCAACCTTAGCCCTAACTACATTCCCTCATTAGCCTCTAACCTTTATTCCTACCCTTTGGTATAATAAATATACTTTGTCCCAACTTAGCCCTAACTACAATCCCTCATTAGCCTCTAACCTTTATTCCTACCCTTTGGTATAATAAATATACGTTATCCCACCTTAGTCCTAACTACATTAACCCATTAGCCTATAACCTTTATTCCTACCCTTTGGTATAATAAATATACTTTGTCCCACCTTAGTCCTAACTACATTCCCTCATTAGCCTCTAACCTTTATTCCTACCCTTTGGTATAATAAATATATTTTGTCCCACCTTAGTCCTTACTACATTCCCTCATTAGCCTCTAACCTTTATTCCTACCCTTTGGTATAATAAATATACTTTGTCCCACCTTAGTCCTTACTACATTCCCTCATTAGCCTCTAACGTTTATTCCTACCCTTTGGTGTAATAAATATACTTTGTCCCACCTTTGTCCTAACTACATTCCCTTATTAGCCTCTAACCTTTATTCCTACCCTTTGGTATAATAAATATACTTTGTCCCAACTTAGCCCTAAGTACAATCCCTCAATAGCCTCTAACCTTTATTCCTACCCGTTGGTATAATAAATATACGTTGTCCCACCTTAGTCCTAACTACATTCCCTCATTAGCCTATAACCTTTATTCCTACCCTTTGGTATAATAAATATACTTTGTCCCACCTTAGCCCTAACTACATTCCCTCATTAGCCTCTAACCTTTATTCCTACCCTTTGGTATAATTAATATACTTTGTCCCACCTTAGTCCTAACTACATTCCCTCATTAGCCTCTAACCTTTATTCCTATCCTTTGGTATAATAAATATACTTTGTCCCACCTTACCCCTTACTACATTCCCTCATTAGCCTCTAACCTTTATTCCTACCCTTAGGTATAATAAATATACTTTGTCCCAACTTAGTCCTAACTACATTCCCTCATTAGCCTCTAACCTTTATTCCAACCCTTTGGTGAAATAAATATACTTTGTCCAACCTTAGGCCTTACTACATTCCCTCATTAGCCTCTAACCTTTATTCCTTCCCTTTGGTATAATAAATATACTATGTCCCACCTGAGCCCTAACTACATTCCCTCATTAGCCTCTAACCTTTATACCTACCCTTTGGTGTAATCAATATATTTTGTCCCACCTTAGTCCTTACTACATTCCCTCATTAGCCTCTAACTTTTATTCCTACCCTTTAGTGTAATAAATATACTTTGTCCAACCTTAGTCCTAACTACATTCCCTCATTAGCCTCTAACCTTTATTCCTACCCTTTGGTATAATAAATATACTTTGTCCAACCTTAGCCCTAACTACATTCCTTCATTAGCCTCTAACCTTTATTCCTACCCTTTGGTATAATATAATACTTTGTCCCAACTTAGCCCTAACTACAATCCCTCATTAGCCTCTAACCTTTATTCCTACCCTTTGGTATAATAAATATTCTTTGTCCCACCTTAGTCCTAACTACATTCCCTCATTAGCCTCTAACCTTTATTCCTACCCTTTCGTATAATAAATATACTTTGTCCCACCTTAGCCCTAACTACATTCCCTCATTAGCCTCTAACCTTTATTCCTACCCTTTGGTATAATTAATATACTTTGTCCCACCTTAGTCCTAACTACATTCCCTCATTAGAATCTAACCTTTATTCCTACCCTTTGGTGTAATAAATATACTTTTTCGAACCTTAGTCCTAACTACATTCCCTCATTAGCCTCTAACCTTTATTCCTACCCTTTGTTATAATAAATATTCTTTGTCCCACCTTAGTCCTTACTACATTCCCTCATTAGCCTCTAACCTTTATTCCTACCCTTTGGTATAATCAATATACTTTTCCCACCTTAGTCCTTACTACATTCCCTCATTAGCCTCTAACCTTTATTCCTACCCTTTGGTATAATAAATATACTTTGTCCCACCTTAGTCCTTACTACATTCCCTCATTAGCCTCTAACCTTTATTCCTACCCTTTGGTATAATAAATATACTTTGTCCCACCTTAGTCCTAACTACATTCCATCATTAGTCTCTAACCTTTATTCCTACCCTTTGGTGAAATAAATATACTTTGTCCCACCTTAGTCCTTACTACATTCCCTCATTAGCCTCTAACCTTTATTCCTTCCCTTTGGTATAATAAATATACTTTGTCCCACCTTAGCCCTAACTACTTTCCCTCATGAGCCTCTAACCTATATTCCTACCCTTTGGTTTAATAAATATACTTTGTCCCACCTTAGCCCTAACTACATTCCCTCATTAGCCTCTAACCTTTATTCCTACCCTTTGGTGTAATAAATATACTTTGTCCCACCTTAGTCCTAACTACATTCCCTCATTAGCCTCTAACCTTTATTCCTACCCTTTGGTGTAATAAATATATTTTGTCCCACCTTAGTCCTTACTACATTCCCTCATTAGCCTCTAACCTTTATTCCTACCCTTTGGTACAAATAATATACTTTGTCCCACCTTAGTCCTAACTACATTCCCTCATTAGAATCTAACCTTTATTCCTACCCTTTGGTGTAATAAATATACTTTGTCCCACCTTAGTCCTAACTACATTCTCTCATTAGCCTCTAACCTTTATTCCTATCCTTTGGTATAATAAATATTCTTTGTCCCACCTTAGTCCTTACTATATTCCCTCATTAGCCTCTAACCTTTATTCCTACCCTTTGGTATAATAAATATACTTTGTCCCACCTTAGTCCTTACTACATTCCCTCATTAGCCTCTAACCTTTATTCCTACCCTTTGGTATAATAAATATACTTTGTCCCACCTTAGTCCTTACTACATTCCCTCATTAGCCTCTAACCTTTATTCCTACCCTTTGGTATAATAAATATACTTTGTCCCACCTTAGTCCTAACTACATTCCATCATTAGCCTCTAACCTTTATTCCTACCCTTTGGTGAAATAAATATACTTAGTCCCACCTTAGTCCTTACTACATTCCCTCATTAGCCTCTAACCTTTATTCCTTCCCTTTGGTATAATAAATATACTTTGTCCCACCTTAGCCCTAACTACATTCCCTCATTAGCCTCTAACCTATATTCCTACCCTTTGGTTTAATAAATATACTTTGTCCCACCTTAGCCCTAACTACATTCCCTCATTAGCCTCTAACCTTTATTCCTACCCTTTGGTGTAATAAATATACTTTGTCCCACCTTAGTCCTAACTACATTCCCTCATTAGCCTCTAACCTTTATTCCTACCCTTTGGTGTAATAAATATATTTTGTCCCACCTTAGTCCTTACTACATTCCCTCATTAGCCTCTAACCTTTATTCCTACCCTTTGGTATAAATAATATACTTTGTCCCACCTTAGTCCTAACTACATTCCCTCATTAGAATCTAACCTTTATTCCTACCCTTTGGTGTAATAAATATACTTTGACCCACCTTAGTCCTAACTATATTCTCTCATTAGCCTCTAACCTTTATTACTACCCTTTGGTATAATAAATATTCTTTGTCCCACCTTAGTCCTTACTACATTCCCTCATTAGCCTCTAACCTTTATTCCTACCCTTTGGTATAATAAATATACTTTGTCCCACCTTAGTCCTAACTACATTCCATCATTAGCCTCTAACCTTTATTCCTACCCTTTGGTGAAATAAATATACTTTGTCCCACCTTAGTACTTACTACATTCCCTCATTAGCCTCTAACCTTTATTCCTTCCCTTTGGTATAATAAATATACTTTGTCCCACCTTAGCCCTAACTACATTCCCTCATTAGCCTCTAACCTATATTCCTACCCTTTATTGTAATAAATATACTTTGTCCCACCTTAGCCCTAACTACATTCCCTCATTAGCCTCTAACCTTTATTCCTACCCTTTGGTGTAATAAATATAATTTGTCCCACCTTAGTCCTAACTACATTCCCTCATTAGCCTCTAACCTTTATTCCTACCCTTTGGTGTAATAAATATATTTTGTCCCAACTTAGTCCTTACTACATTCCCTCATTAGCCTCTAACCTTTATTCCTACCCTTTGTTGTAATAAATATACTTTGTCCCACCTTAGCCCTAACTACATTCCCTCATTAGCCTTTAACCTTTATTCCTACCCTTTGGTGTAATAAATATACTTTGTCCAACCTTAGTCCTATCTACATTCCCTCATTAGCCTCTAACCTTTATTCCTACCCTTTGGTATAATAAATATACTTTGTCCCACCTTAGCCCTAACTACATTCCCTCATTAGCCTCTCACCTTTATTCCTACACTTTGGTGTAATAAAAATACGTTATCCCACCTTAGTCCTAACTACATTCCCTCATTAGCCTCTAACCTTTTTTCCTACCCTTTGGTATAATAAATATACTTTGTCCCACCTTAGCCCTAACTACATTCCCTCATTAGCCTCTAACCTTTATTCCTACCCTTTGGTGTAATAAATATACTTTGTCCAACCTTAGTCCTAACTACATTCCCTCATTAGCCTGTAACCTTTATTCCTACCCTTTGGTATAATAAATATACTTTGTCCCACCTTAGCCCTAACTACATTCCCCCATTAGCCTCTAACCTTTATTCCTACCCTTTGGTATAATTAATATAATTTTGTCCCAACTTAGCCCTAACTACATTCCCTCATTAGCCTCTAACCTTTATTCCTACCCTTTGGTGTAATAAATATAATTTGTCCCACCTCAGCCCTAACTACATTCCCTCATTAGCCTATAACCTTTATTCCTACCCTTTGGTATAATTAATATACTTTGTCCCACCATAGTCCTTACTACATTCCCTCATTAGCCCTAACCTTTATTCCTACCCTTTGGTATAATAAATATAATTTGTCCCACCTCAGCCCTAACTACATTCCCTCATTAGCCCCTAACCCTTATTCCTACCCTTTTGTGTAATAAATATACTTTGTCCCAACTTAGTCCTAACTACATTCCCTCATTAGCCTCTAACCTTTATTCCTACCCTTTGGTGTAATAAATATATTTTGTCCCACCTTAGTCCTTACTACATTCCCTCATTAGCCTCTAACCTTTATTCCTACCCTTTGGTGTAATAAATATACTTTGTCCCACCTTAGTCCTAACTACATACTCTCAATAGCCTCTAACCTTTATTCCTACCCTTTGGTGTAATAAATATACTTTGTCCCACCTTAGTCCTTACTACATTCCCTGATTAGCCTCTAACCTTTATTCCTACCCTTTGGTATAATAAATATACTTTGTCCCACCATAGTCCTAACTACATTCCCTCATTAGCCTCTAACCTTTATTCCTACCCTTTGGTATAATAAATATACTTTGTCCCACCTTAGCCCTAACTACATTCTCTCATTAGCCTCTAACCATTATTCCTACCCTTTGGTGTAATAAATATACTTTGTCCCACCTTAGTCCTAACTACATTCCCTCATTAGCCTCTAACCTTTATTCCTACCCTTTGGTATAATAAATATACTTTGTCCCACCTTAGCCCTAACTACATTCCCTCATTAGCCTCTCACCTTTATTCCTACACTTTGGTGTAATAAAAATACGTTATCCCACCTTAGTCCTAACTACATTCCCTCATTAGCCTCTAACCTTTTTTCCTACCCTTTGGTATAATAAATATACTTTGTCCCACCTTAGCCCTAACTACATTCCCTCATTAGCCTCTAACCTTTATTCCTACCCTTTGGTGTAATAAATATACTTTGTCCAACCTTAGTCCTAACTACATTCCCTCATTAGCCTGTAACCTTTATTCCTACCCTTTGGTATAATAAATATACTTTGTCCCACCTTAGCCCTAACTACATTCCCCCATTAGCCTCTAACCTTTATTCCTACCCTTTGGTATAATTAATATAATTTTGTCCCAACTTAGCCCTAACTACATTCCCTCATTAGCCTCTAACCTTTATTCCTACCCTTTGGTGTAATAAATATAATTTGTCCCACCTCAGCCCTAACTACATTCCCTCATTAGCCTATAACCTTTATTCCTACCCTTTGGTATAATTAATATACTTTGTCCCACCATAGTCCTTACTACATTCCCTCATTAGCCCTAACCTTTATTCCTACCCTTTGGTATAATAAATATAATTTGTCCCACCTCAGCCCTAACTACATTCCCTCATTAGCCCCTAACCCTTATTCCTACCCTTTTGTGTAATAAATATACTTTGTCCCAACTTAGTCCTAACTACATTCCCTCATTAGCCTCTAACCTTTATTCCTACCCTTTGGTGTAATAAATATATTTTGTCCCACCTTAGTCCTTACTACATTCCCTCATTAGCCTCTAACCTTTATTCCTACCCTTTGGTGTAATAAATATACTTTGTCCCACCTTAGTCCTAACTACATACTCTCAATAGCCTCTAACCTTTATTCCTACCCTTTGGTGTAATAAATATACTTTGTCCCACCTTAGTCCTTACTACATTCCCTGATTAGCCTCTAACCTTTATTCCTACCCTTTGGTATAATAAATGTACTTTGTCCCACCATAGTCCTAACTACATTCCCTCATTAGCCTCTAACCTTTATTCCTACCCTTTGGTATAATAAATATACTTTGTCCCACCTTAGCCCTAACTACATTCTCTCATTAGCCTCTAACCATTATTCCTACCCTTTGGTGTAATAAATATACTTTGTCCCACCTTAGTCCTAACTACATTCCCTCATTAGCCTCTAACCTTTATTCCTAACCTTTGGTGTAATAAATATATTTTGTCCCACCTTAGTCCTTACTACATTCCCTCATTAGCCTCTAAACTTTATTCCTACTCTTTGGTGTAATAAATATACTTTGTCCACCTTAGCCCTAATTACATTCCCTCATTAGCCTCTAACTTTTATTCCTACCCTTTGGTGTGATAAATATACTTTGTCCAACCTTAGTCCTAACTACATTCCCTCATTAGCCTCTAACCTTTATTCCTAGCCCTTAGGTATAATAAATATACTTTGTCCAACCTTAGCCCTAACTACATTCCCTCATTAGCCTCTCACCTTTATTCCTACACTTTGGTGTAATAAAAATACGTCCCACCTTAGTGCTAACTACATTCCCTCATTAGCCTCTAACCTTTATTCCTACCCTTTGGTATAATAAATATACTTTGTCCCACCTTAGCCCTAACTACATTCCCTCATTAGCCCTAACCTTTATTCCTACCCTTTGGTATAATAAATATACTTTGTCCCACCTTAGGCCTAACTACATTCCCTCATTAGCCGGTAAACTTTATTCCTACCCTTTGGTATAATAAATATACTTTGTCCCACCTTAGCCCTAACTACATTCCCTCATTAGCCTATAACCTTTATTCCTACCCTTTGGTATAATAAATATACTTTGTCCCACCTTAGCCCTAACTACATTCCCCCATTAGCCTCTAACATTTATTCCTACCGTTTGGTATAATTAATATACTTTGTCCCACCTTAGCCTAACTACATTCCCTCATTAGCCTCTAATCTTTATTCCTACCCTTTGGTGTAATAAATATACTTTGTCCCACCATAGTCCTTACTACATTCCCTCATTAGCCTCTAAACTTTATTCCTACCCTTTGGTATAATAAATATAATTTGTCCCACCTCAGCCCTAACTACATTCCCTCGTTAGCCAATAACCTTTATTCCTACCCTTTTGTGTAATAAATATTCTTTGTCCCAACTTAGTCCTAACTACATTCCCTCATTAGCCTCTAACCTTTATTCCTACCCTTTGGTGTAATAAATATATTTTGTCCCACCTTAGTCCTTACTACATTCCCTCATTAGCCTCTAACCTTTATTCCTACCCTTTGGTGTAATAAATATACATTGCCCACCTTAGTCCTAACTACATTCTCTCATTAGCCTCTAACCTTTATTCCTAACCTTTGGTATAATAAATATACTTTGTCCCACCATAGTCCTAACTACATTCCCTCATTAGCCTCTAACCTTTATTCCTACCCTTTGGTATAATAAATATACTTTGTCCCACCTTAGCCCTAACTACATTCTCTCATTAGCCTCTAACATTTATTCCTACCCTTTGGTGTAATAAATATACTTTGTCCCACCTTAGCCCTAACTATATTCCCTCATTAGCCTCTAACCTTTATTCCTATCCTTTGGTGTAATAAATATACTTTGTCCCACCTTAGTCCTAACTACATTCCCTCATTAGCCTCTAACCTTTATTCCTTCCCTTTGGTATAATAAATATACTTTGTCCCAACTTAGCCCTAACTACATTCCCTCATTAACCTCTAACTTTTATTCCTACCCTTTGGTGTAATAAAAATACGTTATCCCACCTTAGTCCTAACTACATTCCCTCATTAGCCTCTAACCTTTATTCCTACCGTTTGGTATAATAAATATACTTTGTCCCACCTTAGCCCTAACTACATTCCCTCATTAGCCTCTAACCTTTATTCCTACCCTTTGGTATAATAAATATACTTTGTCCCACCTTAGCACTATTTACATTCCCTCATTAGCCTCTAACCTTTATTCCTACCCTTTGGTATAATAAATATACTTTCTCCCACCTTAGCCCTAACTACATTCCCTCATTAGCCTCTAACTTCTATTCCTACCCTTTAGTGTAATAAAAATACGTTATCCCACCTTAGTCCTAACTACATTCCCTCATTAGCCTCCAACCTTTATTTCTACCCTTTGGTATAATAAATATACTTTGTCCCACCTTAGCCCAAACTACATTCCCTCATTAGCCCTCAACCTTTATTCCTACCCTTTGGTGTAATGGAAATACATTATCCCACCTTAGTCCTAACTAAATTCCCTCATTAGCCTCCAACCTTTATTTCTACCCTTTGATACAATTTATAACTCTGTCCCACCTTAGTACTAACTACATTCCCCCATTAGTCACCAACCTTTATTCCTATCCTTTGATGCAATAGATAACTCTGTCCCTCCTTAGTACTAACTACATTTCCCCATTAGTCACCAACCTTAATCCTATCCTTTGATGCAATTGATAACTCTGTCCCTCCTTAGTACTAACTACATTCTCCCATTAGTCAAAAACCTTTATTCCTATCCTTTGATGCAATTGATAACTCTGTCCCTCCTTAGTACTAACTACATTCCCCCATTAGTCACCAACCTTTATTCCTATCCTTTGATGCAATTGATAACTCTGTCCCTCCTTAGTACTAACTACATTCCCCCATTAGTCACCAACCTTTATTCCTATCCTTTGATGCAATTGATAACTCTGTCCCTCCTTAGTACTAACTACATTCCCCCATTAGTCACCAATCTTTATTCCTATCCTTTGATGCAATTGATAACTCTGTCCCTCCTTAGTACTAACTACATTCCCCCATTAGTTACCAAACTTTCTTTCTATCCTTTGATGCAATTGATAACTCTGTCCCTCCTTAGTACTAACTATATTCTCCCATTAATCACCAATCTTTCTTCCTATCCTTTGATGCAATTGGTAACTCTGTCCTTCCTTAGTACTAACTACATACTCCCATTAGTCACCAACCTTTCTTCCTATCCTTTGATGCAATTGATAACTCTGTCCCTCCTTAGTACTAACTACATTCCCCCATTAGTCACCAACCTTTATTCCTATCCTTTGATGCAATTGATAACGCTGTCCCTCCTTAGTACTAACTACATTCTCCCATTAGTCACCAACCATTATTCCTATCCTTTGATGCAATTGATAACTCTATCCCTTTTTAGTACTAACTATATTCTCCGATTAGTTACCAACCTTTATTCCTATCCTTTGATGCAATTGATAACTCTGTCCCTCCTTAGTACTAACTACATTCCCCCATCAGTCACCAACCTTTCTTCCTATCCTTTGATGCAATTGATAACTCTGTCCCTCCCTTGTACTAACTACATTCCCCCGTTAGTCACCAACCTTTATTCCTATCCTTTAATGCAATTGATAACTCTGTCCCTCCTTAGTACTAACTATATTCTCCCATTAGTCACCAACATTTCTTCCTATCCTTTGATGCAATTGATAACTCTGTTCCTCCTTAGTACTAACTACATTCCCCCATTAGTCCCCAAACTTTCTTCCTATCCTTTGATGCAATTGATAACTCTGTCCCTCCTTAGTACCAACTATATTCTCCCATTAATCACCAATTTTTCTTCCTATCCTTTGATGCAATTGGTAACTCTGTCCCTCCTTAGTACTAACTACATTCTCCCATTAGTCACCAACCTTTCTTCCTATCCTTTGATGCAATTGATAACTCTGTCCCTCCTTAGTACTAACTACATTCCCCCATTAGTCACCAACCTTTCTTCCTATCCTTTGATGCAATTGGTAACTCTGTCCCTCCTTAGTACTAACTACATTCCCCCATTAGTCACCAAACTTTTTTTATATCCTTTGATGCAATTGATAACTCTGTCCCTCCTTAGTACTAACTACATTCCCCCATTAGTCACCAACCATTATTCCTATCCTTTGATGCAATTGATAACTCTGTCCCTCCTTAGTACTAACTACATTCTCCCATTAGTCACCAACCTTTATTCCTATCCTTTGATGCAATTGATAACTCTGTCCCACCTTAGTACTAACTTCATTCTCCCATTAGTCACCAACCTTTATTCCTATCCTTTGATGCAATTGCTAACTCTGTCCCTCCTTAGTACTAACTATATTCTCCCATTAGTCACCAACCTTTATTCCTATCCGTTGATGCAATTGATAACTCTGTCCCTCATTAGTACCAACTATATTCTCCCATTAGTCACGAACCTTTATTCCTATCCTTTGATGCAATTGATAACTCTGTCCCTCCTTAGTACTAACTATATTCTCCCATTAGTTACCAACCTTTATTCCTATCCTTTGATGCAATTGATAAGTCTGTCCCTCCTTAGTACTAACTATATTCTCCTATTAGTCATCAACCTTTATTCCTATCCTTTGATGCAATTGATAACTCTGTCCCTCCTTAGTACTAACTGTATTCTCCCATTAGTCCCCAACCTTTATTCCTATCCTTTGATGCAATTGATAACTCTGTCCCTCCTTAGTACTAACTATATTCTCCCATTAGTCACCAACCTTTATTCCTATCCTTTGATGCAATTGATAAATCTGTCCCTCCTTAGTACTAACTATATTCTCCCATTAGTCACCAACCTTTATCCCTATCCTTTGATGCAATTGATAACTCTGTCCCTCCTTAGTACTAACTATATTCTCCCATTAGTCACAACCTTTATTCCTATCCTTTGATGCAAATGATAACTCTGTCCCTCCTTAGTACTAACTATATTCTCCCATTAGTCCCCAACCTTTATTCCTATCCTTTGATGCAATTGATAACTCTGTCCCTCCTTAGTACTAACTATATTCTTCCATTAGTCACCAACGTTTATTCCTATCCTTTGATGCAATTGATAACTCTGTCCCTCCTTAGTACTAACTATATTCTCCCATTAGTCACCAACCTTTATTCCTATCCTTTGATGCAATTGATAACTCTGTCCCTCCTTAGTACTAACTACATTCTCCCATTAGTCACCAACCTTTATTCCTATCCTTTGATGCAATTGATAACTCTGTCCCTCCTTAGTACTAACTATATTCCCCCATTAGTCACCAACCTTTATTCCTATCCTTTTGATGCAATTGATAACTCTGTTCCTCCTTAGTACTAACTATATTCCCCCATTAGTCACCAACCTTTATTCCTATCCTTTTGATGCAATTGATAACTCTGTTCCTCCTTAGTACTAACTACATTCTCCCATTAGTCACCAACCTTTATTCCTATCCTTTTGATGCAATTGATAACTCTGTTCCTCCTTAGTACTAACTACATTCTCCCATTCGTCACCAACCTTTATTCCTATCCTTTTGATGCAATTGATAACTCTGTTCCTCCTTAGTAATAACTACATTCTCCTATTAGTCACCAACCTTTATTCCTATCCTTTTGATGCAATTGATACCTCTGTTCCTCCTTAGTACTAACTACATTCTCCCATTAGTCACCAACCTTTATTCCTATCCTTTTGATGCAATTGATAACTCTGTTCCTCCTTAGTACTAACTACATTCTCCCATTAGTCACCAACCTTTATTCCTATCCTTTTGTTGCAATTGATAACTCTGTTCCTCCTTAGTACTAACTACATTCTCCCATTAGTCACCAACCTTTATTCCTATCCTTTTGATGCAATTGATAACTCTGTTCCTCCTTAGTACTAACTACATTCTCCCATTAGTCACCAACCTTTATTCCTATCCTTTTGATGCAATTGATAACTCTGTTCCTCCTTAGTACTAACTACATTCTCCCATTAGTCACCAACCTTTATTCCTATCCTTTGATGCAGTTGATAACTCTGTTCCTCCTTAGTACTAACTACATTCTCCCATTAGTCACCAACCTTTATTCCTATCCTTTTGATGCAATTGATAACTCTGTTCCTCCTTAGTACTAACTACATTCTCCCATTAGTCACCAACCTTTATTCCTATCCTTTTGATGCAATTGATAACTCTGTTCCTCCTTAGTACTAACTACATTCTCCCATTCGTCACCAACCTTTATTCCTATCCTTTTGATGCAATTGATAACTCTGTTCCTCCTTAGTACTAACTACATTCTCCCATTAGTCACCAACCTTTATTCCTATCCTTTTGATGCAATTGATAACTCTGTTCCTCCTTAGTACTAACTACAATCTCCCATTAGTCACCAACCTTTATTCCTATCCTTTTGATGCAATTGATAACTCTGTTCCTCCTTAGTACTAACTACATTCTCCCATTAGTCACCAACCTTTATTCCTATTCTTTTGATGCAATTGATAACTCTGTTCCTCCTTAGTATTAACTACATTCTCCCATTAGTCACCAACCTTTATTCCTATCCTTTTGATGCAATTGATAACTCTGTTCCTCCTTAGTAATAACTACATTCTCCTATTAGTCACCAACCTTTATTCCTATCCTTTTGATGCAATTGATAACTCTGTTCCTCCTTAGTACTAACTACATTCTCCCATTAGTCACCAACCTTTATTCCTATCCTTTTGATGCAATTGATAACTCTGTTCCTCCTTAGTACTAACTACATTCTCCCATTAGTCACCAACCTTTATTCCTATCCTTTTGATGCAATTGATAACTCTGTTCCTCCTTAGTACTAACTACATTCTCCCATTAGTCACCAACCTTTATTCCTATCCTTTTGATGCAATTGATAACTCTGTTCCTCCTTAGTACTAACTACATTCTCCCATTAGTCACCAACCTTTATTCCTATCCTTTTGATGCAATTGATAACTCTGTTCCTCCTTAGTACTAACTACATTCTCCCATTAGTCACCAACCTTTATTCCTATCCTTTTGATGCAATTGATAACTCTGTTCCTCCTTAGTACTAACTACATTCTCCCATTAGTCACCAACCTTTATTCCTATCCTTTGATGCAATTGATAACTCTGTCGCTCCTTAGTACTAACTATATTCCCCCATTAGTCACCAACCTTTATTCCTATCCTTTTGATGCAATTGATAACTCTGTTCCTCCTTAGTACTAACTACATTCTCCCATTAGTCACCAACCTTTATTCCTATCCTTTGATGCAATTGATAACTCTGTCCCTCCTTAGTACTAACTATATTCCCCCATTAGTCACCAACCTTTATTCCTATCCTTTTGATGCAATTGATAACTCTGTTCCTCCTTAGTACTAACTATATTCCCCCATTAGTCACCAACCTTTATTCCTATCCTTTGATGCAATTTATAACTCTATTCCTCCTTAGTACTAACTATATTCCCTCATTAGTCACCAACCATTATTCCTATCCTTTGATGCAATTGATAACTCTGTTCCTCCTTAGTACTAACTACATTCTCCCATTAGTCACCAACCTCTATTCCTATCCTTTTGATGCAATTGATAACTCTGTCTCTCTTTAGTACTAACTATATTCCCCCATTAGTCACCAACCTCTATTCCTATCCTTTGATGCAATTGATAACTCTGTCCCTCCTTAGTACTAACTATATTCCCCCATTAGTCACCAACCTCTATTCCTATCCTTTGATGCAATTGATAACTCTGTCCCTCCTTAGTACTAACTATATTCCCCCATTAGTCACCAACCTTTATTCCTATCCTTTGATGCAATTGATAACTGTGTTCCTCCTTAGTACTAACTACTTTCTCCCATTAGTCACCAACCTTTATTCCTATCCTTTGATGCAATTGATAACTCTGTCCCTCCTTAGTATTTAACTACATTCCGCCATTAGTCACCAACCTTTATTCCTATCCTTTGATGCAATTGATAACTGTGTCCCTCCTTAGTATTTAACTATATTCCCCCATTAGTCACCAACCTTTATTCCTATCCTTTGATGCAATTGATAACTCTGTTCCTCCTTAGTATTTAACTACATTCCGCCATTAGTCACCAATCTTTATTCCTATCCTTTGATGCAATTGATAACTCTGTTCCTCCTTAGTACTAACTACATTCTCCCATTAGTCACCAACCTCTATTCCTATCCTTTTGATGCAATTGATAACTCTGTCTCTCTTTAGTACTAACTATATTCCCCCATTAGTCACCAACCTCTATTCCTATCCTTTGATGCAATTGATAACTCTGTCCCTCCTTAGTACTAACTATATTCCCCCATTAGTCACCAACCTCTATTCCTATCCTTTGATGCAATTGATAACTCTGTCCCTCCTTAGTACTAACTATATTCCCCCATTAGTCACCAACCTTTATTCCTATCCTTTGATGCAATTGATAACTGTGTCCCTCCTTAGTACTAACTACATTCTCCCATTAGTCACCAACCTTTATTCCTATCCTTTTGATGCAATTGATAACTGTGTCCCTCCTTAGTACTAACTATATTCTCCCATTAGTCACCAACCTTTATTCCTATCCTTTGATGCAATTGATAACTCTGTCCCTCCTTAGTACTAACTACATTCCCCCATTAGTCACCAATCTTTCTACCTATCTGTTGATACAATAGATAGTTTTGTATCTTTTTAGTCGTAACTAAATTCCTTCATTAGTTCCCAATCTTTCATCCTACCCTTTGGTGTAATAAAAATACTTTGTCCCACCTTAATCCTAACTACATTCCTCCACAGTTCTCAACATTTCTTCCTAGCCTTTGGTGTAATGAAATTTCCGTTCCTCCCTTATTACTGCTACTTTCCCACCTTATTACCATATTTTTTTCTACACTTTGCTGTAATAAGAATCCTTCTATCTCTCCCTTGGCGCTGCTACATTCCCAAATCCCTTCTCTCGCTTTAATCCTACACTTTAGTATAAGTATCACTTTGTAATAAGTATTACGTTGTCCCTTCCTTGGTCATTTTCATACCACACCTTAACCCTCGCCTTTTTCTATATACACTTTAACCCAATGGATTAATTATGTGACTAATTTAACTCTAGGGAAGTTCTCCCGCAAATGCGTCTTTTCTACTCAGACGTACGTCGATCTCTGCACACATGATCTTTAATCCTTTACTGCTTCCGATACCAGAATCGGCTTTATTGCCCGGCCTCAATCGTTACTATGTTTACAATCTTTCTCACATTCGTCATAGGCGAATATAGACAACGGAAGAAGCGACGTCAATCATTAGAAAGATCCTATTACGGAGAATGTAGAAGCCGACTGGGGAATATTATATACAGACCTACATAAGCCTATACTTGTTTATTTCTCTTTTTTCCCGTCATCACGCACGCACTCGCCGCACACTTTCACGTCCAACATCAGCTATACATTAGAATGCTGATTCCCAGACAGTATAATGTGTAAAATTTTTACAAATGCAAATTTGCACAATTAAATAACCCCATTAACCCCAATCGGTTGAATATATGTCACGTGATTAGCCCTGGAGCTACCAATTTCCGGAGCTAATTTGTTATTGATATGGAAATGTTTGAAAGTCCATTCAGTTATAACAATGTTGAGTTGATTTATTCACTCTATAACATTGTTGCATGTAGATAATGGATGCCGACGGATAAATAATGGCCTTATCTGTTTCCCTTGTATTATGTATCTGTCAATACATTTATTACCTAATGGTGACATCACATTTAATTTAGGACTGGCCTTGTAATGCGGATGGAAATCCAAAATCTCTAGAATTAAGAAACAAATATCTCACTATAGGGTTCCATAAGGCTATTTTGTTGTCCTATATTTCTATCCAGCTACTTTATTACTAAAAATTACTAAAAACCTTTAACTACATATATTTAATTTTAACCTCATTTTAACCTATTTAAACCTGCCTTTTGGTTATGGTTGTATCGGTTATGCCAATGGGGATAATTACTATGTAACTGAATTGAATATTAGGTTAAAGAATAACATATTTGTGGTTAGAAGTTTTTTGGATCTTATTTAATAATATTTAACCACAGTATATTTAAATAATTAGTACTTTTTAAATATAATTTTATCTAATTTAAACAATTCAATATATAATAACATATACAAAACTCACAAATTATTCATTTATTTACTCATACGCGTTTCAATGAGTAAGTCATCATCATCAGTGAGTGTTACTACTACAAACTCTAACTTACAACTAGGGTGAAAGTAAGGTTACACTTCCGTATTTATACAGTAGGCGTTGCCACGCCCACTTGTCAAAACAATAGTTACTAACCCTACTTTAAACATAATACATCAAATAGAAATTTTGTACCTAACTCAATAATTACAATAAACTTTGTAACATACAACATAATTACATAGAAACAAAATAGATAATTAATATTACACATTATTATTATGTCAAAATATGTAACCTAAAAGTTACTATAAATTTTATTATTATTTCTCTCCCTTTTGTACGCTAACTACAATAATATAGAATTTGGAATAGGACCTGACTCGTTGTTTACAATATTATTTTTATTCCTATTAATATACAAAGTTTCCCATGCATCCAATTCACTACACTAAACAACGTTTTTTTAACAGGGTTACATCGTCTACTTTAAATTCGTGCTCTTCCTCTAAACAATGCTTCGCCATCGCAGATTTTTCTGGTCTATTATATTTAATGTGGGAAAAATGTTCTTTAGCCCTAGTTCTAATATTTCTTTTTGTTTGGCCTATATATTTCAGAGGACACTCCCTACATTTCAGGCAGTAGATTCCTGACTTTTCTTCATTGGGTATGGCATCTTTATGGTTCCCTAACAACTTCTTTAGGTTATTTGCAGTGGCAATTGTAACATTCAAATTACTATATTTTCCTAGAGATTTTCTAATTTTATTAGACAGCGGTGGATGGTATGTTATTTTTACCCATTTTTCCCTTTTAAATCCCTTATTAACGTGCTTCTCTGATTTTTTATTGTCTTATTTTTCATTTTTCTATTTGTTGTATCATGTTTAAAGTAGGGCTAGTAACTGTTGTTTTGACAAGTGGGCGTGGCAACGCCTACTGTATAAATACGGAAGTGTAACCTTACTTTCACCCTAGTTGTAAGTTAGAGTTTGTAGTAGTAACACTCACTGATGATGATGACTTGCTCTTTGAAACGCGTATGAGTAAATAAATGAATAATTTGTGAGTTTTGTGTATGTTTTTATTTGTTTTTAACATAACCTCACAAGCTAAGCTCAAAAAAATTTTGTTTAATTCAATATATATTTGAAAAAATTGAGAGAAATGTCCTTTTTTGTTACATTCCAAATGCGCGAATAAAATCATTTCAAAATTGTAATGAGAAAGTTCCTTAGTATTTTTTTAACTGTTTTATTGATAACTGAGATTTGACGGATCTTAAAATTGGCTGCGCTGTTCGAAACTAGGCTATAGCTTATAAAATTACTTTTCCTTAATTGAGAAAGTGTATAAAGCACAGCGTACTACGGGATATTGTACCTTCATCTAGGATTGGCCAAGAAGCTAAACTCATAAAAGTCTTCCAAAATGGGCAGGAAAAGCAAATAATTTCTATGTTTACAGTTTTTAAAACAGACTATTTTTTCCATTCCTTCAGTTATATAACACTTTCCTAATAGGCCTATATATTTTGTTCAACTTTTCAATCGTTAATAAAATCCTTTCTATTCATCCACCCAAGTTCAAATACATTTTTTTAACTTGTAGTGGTGACAATTGCTATTAATACAGTTTTTTTCAAATAATAGTATAATAATTAAATTTAATGGCATTTATTTTTTATATGGCAAAAAACGTTTTACAAAAGGAGCAAGGTCTGTAATATAGTTATTTAGTCCCATTTGGCTTAAAATAAGTAATAACATATGATTCAACCACAGTACATCCCTAATAAATAGTATGAATAAAATATATGATTTCATAAAACAGTTGATTTTGTGTTATGGATTATGTGGTAGAACAGCTGTTTCAATGCATACTGTACTTTAATGTAGCATATTTTAATTGTACTTTAATGTAGCCTATTTTAATTATACTTTAATTTAGCTTATTTTAATTATTAATATTTATTTAGCTCCTACTATTAATTCATACTCTATATATATCTTGTACAAATTTCAATCGTTATTAAAATACTTTTTATTCATCCACTCAAGTTAAATACATTTTTAAAACTTTTAGTGCATAATACTTGATGCTAACACATTTTTTTTTAAATATTAAGTCATTAATTAGGTTTAATGAATTATTTTACTTTTACATGGAGAAAAGCTTTTCACAAAAGGGGCAAGGTATGTAATATAGGCATTCAGTCAGCATTTGGGTTAAAATAAATAATAACATGATTTCATAAGCCAGATGATTTTATGTTATAGGTTATGTGGTTTTAACGCATAGGTTATGTTACTTCATTTGCAATAATTGGAATTATTTATTAAGAAGTAACTAAAATACATTTTTTCTTTGTTAACTTATGTAGGAATTGACTAAAAATATATAGTTTATATTACTTGTTCGTATGACTTTTATGCGTCTACATACAATGAATATTCCTGTTTATGCAATACTTTGCGTCAGAAAAAGAAAAACTGTTATAGGACACCACAGATGATTTTTAATACTTTTGAATTCCGCCACAAAGGGATGTAGCGGGTTGAAGCCTCTTCTCACAACAGTTGAGAGCAGGTTATTTGAGGTATGTGAACCTGCACACGTGATACCATGATCAGGGGTTTTATGTTGTTTCCGTAAATCTACCTGCACTCGTTATTTTGGCGTGCATGACACATTTGGTAGAGAGATTTGCATAGCCCTAGGTAAGATGTAGCCTAAATGAAGTAAAAACATATCACTTCATAAAATAGCTATTTTTATGTTGTAGTATCTATTGTTAAGCAGCTGTTAAAACGCCAGATTTATTTTTCTGTATATATATATTATTAATAATGAAAGCTCCATTGACCAAGCAGCCGGCATTAATTACAAACGTATGAAGGATACATCTGTTAGGGAGTTAGCCGCCTCACCTCTGTCGAGCAAGTCCAGGAATTATTTCAATCAGATAACAGATGCGACGGCGGTATCTGTGCGTATGATACGATTGAAGAATAAAGATATTAAAAGTGAAGAGTGGCAAAGTTCCAGCCTTCCGTCTTGACCCCTGCCAAAACGCACAGACCCACCCGCTTGGGAAATCCACCTCCAGCTATGAAACCTCTACCCCCACAAATCCAACTTCAAACTCGTGACTCCCGTCCCGAGACGTGGTACTAGTATGCAAGAGTCTTTCGGCCTCACTATAAGGCTTAGACTGGTTACCGGCCTGCCACTGGGACGAGACGAACTCCTCCTGTGACAGCGGTTCGACCAATACTACTACTCGGTAACAATACAACCTTCGGAACGGCCAGGTTACTGTACCTATATACCCTGTCTGGTTAGTTCGATCCAGGTAGGACAATCGGACATTTATCCATTTTCGGGAGGCCTTACTTGAGAACCGGACCAACAAACTAGGGACTTGATCCTAGAGGGGAATCACCCCTTCCCCCCCCCCGTTAGACCTTGAAATCCGTATGAAGGATACAGGTAAACATTTTTCTAACACCTCAAGGTCTTACGTTCTGCGTGATGGGTATTATTTGACCTGATTTATTCACTCTAGTATAACCGTTGGAATAGATACGTATGGACAGTAAAACGGATGACCTGAGCTGTCATGTTTTGTGATAAATAAAATTCAGTATACAGAGACCCGCCCATCCATTCTAACTCTGTGATACCAAAACTCGTTTCAATCCTACTGACGTCACCATTAGGTAGTAAATGTAGTGACAGATACATAATACCGGGCAAATAGATAAGCCCAAATACAAGGAATAAATCAGCTTTACTGAATTAACTTTCAAAACATTTCCGAATCAAATTGCACTCGTTCCTTCCTGCATTCATATTCAATTCATTTCGATTGTTTAATGAACTATAAATTTACAGTGAAGATCAATGCCAAATAACATCAAGTTTCAAGGTCAGCTAAAAAGATAATAAAATCACTTTAAAGTGCTTTTATTTAAATCACGTTATAAACTTTAACAAAATAATAAAAGATTTTATTATTTTTAATGTGCTCATCCTCATTTCTGTGAGGGCGTATTTCTATATATTCGAGTACATTTTTCTGCCTTTTCTAACGTTACAATGTTCCTTTGTTGACGCGTTTCGGAATCACTCATTTTCAAAACCTTAATAGTATTTTTTTAAGTACTTAAATAGTACTTCTTCAAGTACTAAATTCTAAGTTTTGAAAAAGGAGTGATTCCGAAACGAGTCAACAAAGGGAATATTGTAACGTTAGGAAAGGCAAAAAATGTACTCGAATTTATACAAATATTCCTAACGGAAATGAAGGTGAGAACATTAAGAATAATAAAGTCAATAAAAGGTTAGTTTAATTAGGTGCAAAAGGCTCCTGAGAGCAGAACTGACAACATGAACCAGGCTAATTTGATTGGCGCAGAGACGAGGCCCTTAAGGGTCGCGACTGTCACAGGATGATGAACGAGACACACATTCATTACACCTGGATGTTGCCGAAACCAGGTCTGGGTGACGCGATGAGTCCGTCAGAACTTTAATCCTTCCATACCGTACAACTAAACAACTTTACTTACAAGCTGGCGTTTAGATATTGCTTTAAAAGTATCAAAAGAAATTTACAAAATTAGAATATTTTCAAACATTTAAAATGAATTTCATAGGGAAAACTTTATAAGTGTATCCTCTCATGATATGAATAAAAAATATATAAAAATATCATGAAACAAATTATATAAGCAAATAGTTTTTAAAGTCAATTCCTACTTAATTCAACAAAAACAAAATTTTAATTTAGTTACTTTTTTTTAATTATTTACAATTATTTTAAGTTAAGTAACATAACCTATGCGTTAAAACAGTTTTTCTACTAACATAAAATCAGCTGTTTTATGAAATCATATGTTATTACTAATTTTAAGTCAAATTGGACGAAATAACTATAACGCACACCTTGTCCCGTTAGTGAAAGGTTTTCTCCCATATAAAACTAAAATTATTTCGTTATTAAATTTAATTAATAAATTGAAATTTGAACAAACTGTAGTAACATCAAGTCTCATCTACTAGAAATTGTATTAATGATTTAAAATTTGAGCGAGATATTTAAATATATGTAGGGAGCGTGTGAACTATTAGAGGAATTGAAAAAATATATATGTCAGATCAGAAGTAAGTGTGAATATTATCTAAATGGAATTAAAAGTAAAACAAATTGCAGAGAAAGATAATTTAACGAAACCAAAGTAAAGAAGAATACACGAACTTTATTTTTAAATAAATAAAACCTCTAAACCACGAATAACCTTTATTTTAAACCTTATGTACATTTCAATTGCCCAGCAATCATCTTCATAGGTATTTAAAAAATACAACTAACTCTGGAGTCTTTTTAAATACCTCTGAAGAGGATTACTGGGCAATTGAAATGTACATAAGGTTTAAAATAAAGGTTGTTTGTATTTTAGAGGTTTTATTTATTTAAAAATAAACATTACACCACAGTTGCTTCATACAGTTATAATACACGAACTTATTTTTCTTTATGTACCCGTACAATGAGTTAAAATGAATAGCAAATAAAAAATTATGTTGACTGAACTAATTATAGGAAATATTAAATATTTATTATTTGTACTACTAATTTTATCTAGTTTCTTGTTTGTCATACTCTTTGATTCGTTGTGTGATGACCTCATCTTCTTAGAGTATGATTCAGTAGGCCTACTAATGGCAAAGTAGGCCTACTGAATTGCATTTAGCACTGTTTATCTCGTTCTAAAGTAAAAATATTTTGTTAAACAAACTAAATCTACTCTAACCCGTAATTTGTACCTATATTCTGGTGTAATATATTGTATTATACTGCTTTATAAATATCCGACATAATTAAAAGTTTGTGTGTATTATATTTCCATTTTTCTTCATTATTTAGATTTTAGACGTAATATATATTCCACACAAAAATAAACCTGCCAAAGCATATGGTATTTGGTAACACAGACAAAATATATTGGTGTTTACCAATCACAGATTTAAAATCTTGAAAAAAGACATCATTCACTTCATAATATACACAAAACGATTCAAATTCTCGTTTTTACTATCACAGCCCTATGTTACACTACATTAGATACAGAGTATCCGGTTATGGTTGCCTTGGTTATTTAACAAATCGAAATGGACTCTGCTATAGTTTTATGGTTAAACGTTTTATAAACAATCGTGATTTTTAAAAGTTTTGGGTGTGATGTAAAGTTACTTGTTAGATTTTTTCAAAATATTTGTGTCCTAACCAAGAGGTTTTGCGTTTCCCTACAGGGTTTCTTCATCGTCTAAGGATTTAGCAGTATAACATGGCATAAGTAGAGCAACCAGCTACCAAGTACGGGCGTTGTTTATGAGAACCGACTGTACTGCTGGGACGGCGGCAGGTTCTAGATGCTACCTGTAGAAACGAGCGAGCAAACATTTGTATATATGACTTACTTTAGACAGGACACGATTAGAGCAACCAGCTACCAAGTACGGGCGTTGTTTATGTTAACCAACTGTACTGCGGGGCCGGCGGCAGGTTCTAGATGCTACCTGTAGAAACGAGCGAGCAAACATTTGTATATATGACTTACTTTAGACAGGACACGATTAGAGCAACCAGCTACCAAGTACGGGCGTTGTTTACGGGATCCGACTGTACTGCGGGGCCGGCGGCAGGTTCTAGATGCTACCTGTAGAAACGAGCGAGCAAACATTTGTATATATGACTTACTTTAGACAGGACACGATTAGAGCAACCAGCTACCAAGTACGGGCGTTGTTTACGGGATCCGACTGTACTGCGGGGCCGGCGGCAGGTTCTAGATGCTACCTGTAGAAACGAGCGAGCAAACATTTGTATATATGACTTACTTTAGACAGGACACGATTAGAGCAACCAGCTACCAAGTACGGGAGTTGTTTACGGGATCCGACTGTACTGCGGGGCCGGCGGCAGGTTCTAGATGCTACCTGTAGAAACGAGCGAGCAAACATTTGTATATATGACTTACTTTAGACAGGACACGATTAGAGCAACCAGCTACCAAGTACGGGCGTTGTTCACGGGATCCGACTGTACTGCGGGGCCGGCGGCAGGTTCTAGATGCTACCTGTAGAAACGAGCGAGCAAACATTTGTATATATGACTTACTTTAGACAGGACACGATTAGAGCAACCAGCTACCAAGTACGGGCGTTGTTTACGGGATCCGACTGTACTGCTGGGACGGCGGCAGGTTCTAGATGCTACCTGTAGAAACGAGCGAGCAAACATTTGTATATATGACTTACTTTAGACAGGACACGATTAGAGCAACCAGCTACCAAGTACGGGCGTTGTTTACGGGATCTGACTGTACTGCGGGGCCGGCGGCAGGTTCTAGATGCTACCTGTAGAAACGAGCGAGCAAACATTTGTATATATGACTTACTTTAGACAGGACATGAGTAGAGTAACCGGCCACCAAGTACGGGCGTTGTTTATGTTAACCGACTGAACTGCGGGGCCGGCGGCAGGTTCTAGATGCTACCTGTAGAAACGAGCGAGCAAACATTTCTATATATGATTTACTTTAGACAGGACACGATTAGAGCAACCAGCTACCAAGTACGGGCGTTGTTTACGGGAACCGACTGTACTGCTGGGCCGGCGGCAGGTTCTAGATGCTACCTGTAGAAACGAGCGAGCAAACATTTGTATACATGACTTCATTTAGACAGGACATGAGTAGAGTAACCGGCCACCAAGTACGGGCGTTGTTTATGTTAACCGACTGAACTGCGGGGCCGGCGCGGCGGCAGGTTTCTGTTGCAACCTGTAGAAGGGAGCGAGCACACATTTGTGTACAACATGACTTAACCTACTGTCGTGACGTCACGCTACGGACGGCGTTTTTATTGATTTATCGTTGGCTTTAGAAATGTTAAGCTAATAGATGGACAGCTTTGTACATTTTGTTAAACATTATTCATAGTTGTGAATAAACGTGTATCCAGATGTGATATTGTAGCGGTTTCTTCACAGACGTTTATGGTTTTATACAAATTGGTACATCTTTTCCTTCTTACAAATATGCAATCATCGAATGACTTTAAGAGCATGGTGTATCTTGTATCATTTAAATCTTTGATTGTACAAAGCATGAAATTTATTACTGTTCTGTGCTAGGTAAAAATATAAAATTAGCCTAAACACTTAACAGCGGTTTGGAGTTAACTGCGTGAAAAGGTTAAGCTAATGAGTCAAATTGCGATTGCCATGATATTTACATAGAGCAAACGACAAGAAAATGACGGAGAAATTTAAGAATTGAAACTTCGCATATAAAGACAAATATTTAAGTGAAACTCGGCCTTGCATTCAATTGCACAAAAGGATAAATGCCCTAAAATAGACAACATAACTTTATTGACGGAAAGGAACACAGAAATAAGAAAGTATTTAATGAGACTTTATTGCTTTTATAAAAGTTATGATACGAATAAGATAATTGAATAGCAAGTGTAACCTAATCTATACGACCAACATCGTTGCACAGATATATGAAGCTGTAAGATTCCCTCTAGGGATGCTCGATCCAGTGATTTTAGTGAAAGAGCCAGGCTTGGATCAGTCACATACCACACTGATGACAAAAGACAGTGGCGGTGACATTATTATTAGGAAGTTACTGCAACACGTGCACTTGGGTAGTACCTTATATAATCTTATATAAAACTACAAAATAAAGTTTATTTACAGTATTGAATGTTTGTATTAACAAAAAGGGTTTTTCATATCTTATCCAAACTTAACCGAGATCTTCTGTCATTTGAAATGTAACCTCCCTTAGTCGCTCGCAAGGTACGGATGTGGACAGTTCACGGAAATGTTGTTTCAGTAGTTTGCATAAATTAAGATAATGATATCTCACACCTCGCCTTTTTATTTTATTCGGAAAGCTCATTTTATTTAGAAATAAACTCATACATACGGAATTAAAAACAAACTATAGCGTCTACGCTACACAACACTGTCGCTGTCCTGAAATCCGACACATATCGCCAACTCACACACGACGTAAATGATTACAACCAGTAACAGCGACAAATCAACCAATGACAGCCTCGGTTGAATATCAGTAACTATACATTCAGTAAATGTAACATTTTGCATCACAACAGAGAAAACCTTCTCTCCCTTCAGTCACATACATTGCACGATGATCGGCGCCTTGAGCCGAGCGGTTAGAGTAGATCCAGTGACAGCGACCAATACAATGACAGCTGCGGTAAAATATCTGTAACTGTCCAGCCAATGACGATGACGTTTTGCTCCGATCGATCCTTTGTCTCTGGAACTGGAATTTTCCATTTGTTACTGGTTCCACCAGCGACAAACGAATATTAGTGACAAAGTCACCGGGACAGAAATATCGACCATCCCTACTTTCCAAATGTTTCACTTACAAACAATCGCTAATGTTTTGATATTGCTGTTACTTTTACGCCAGTGAAAACATTTAATTGTCTTTTTGTAATAATACTTGTTTGTATCTTGTATTTGCTAATCCTGAAAACCTATTTCATCATTGTTTAACAATTTAATTAGTTAACAATTGATCACAAAATACAGACAAGGCAGCTTTGTTACTAAACAGAATTTACAACATAACTTTTAGTTACTTTTAGAAATCGTTTAAACTAAGATGAAACTTTAGATTGATATCAGTTAATTTTACTCGAGGCATTTATATCAATTAAACGCATCACATCCAAAAGAATATTATATGTTTATTGTGTAGAAAGTCGTCAGGAATTTTCGGAAAATATTAAAACTTGGATTAGATTGTCTGAATATTAAACATTTACAAAGATCAAATATAACCTCAATATAGAATATTAGCAAAAGTTTCTGAAATTAAGTTTCTTTAACATAGGGCAGTTCAGTGCAAGAGTGTCTGGTTAGGTAACTTTTTGTTTAAATAATTAAATGTTTGTAACCTCCTGATGATGATAACAGTGTTAGCGAAATGTACATCAAGGGCGTTTAAATATTTGTAGCAAGGGTTATTGTTGTTTAATTATTATGGATTTTGTTTCTAAATAAACAAGTAAACTTTACAGAACCTGTTTGACCAGTGGATAAACGTACACCTAGTCGGGGTCTAATTCATATAATAAATTTTTTGAACACTGTGGATTAATTTTAAGTAAATAAATAAATAAACCACTAACTACAATATGAGAGTACTTCAGAAGTGTTTACCATGTAATCGAAAAGTACATAAAGCAAAAGATTTGTATTTAGTGATTAGTGGGTTTTTATTTATTATTTACTAATTATCCTGTCAACCGGTTAGCTTACGTTAGTTTGTTTTAAAAAAATAAACTATTCAAATTGTATCTTCTATAAAAATTTTGTTCAATAAAAATTTAAATAATATTTACGGGTACATTCTGTTAGAATAGTAGAACTTCAGTATTGCGATTATCGTTCTAAAGGAGCGCCGTTCATTTCTGTAGATCTAGTTCTTTAAACGACAGAAATGAACTACGTAATAAAACGTTTATGTTATGGGTTTGGGACTATGGAGAGATTTCTAAGAAACGGTTTAAAGTAAAAGCAATAGTCACTAGAGTCAGTTTTCTCCTGTGACAAAGAATAGAATGATGTCTTGTAAATTAAAGAATATAACAGATTTTTTTGTAATCGGTAGTGCTAACTTTGATTTCTACTATAGTCAAGTTAAAGTCATAAAAGAAATGATTATTGTGATTATATTTTCTGTCTTTAAAACTAGATACTTTGATAACTACCGTTCTTTCGCTCTTTTAAATTTATAAGGAGTCACCAATAGAGAGTAGACTGACCTGATCACGTGGTACCATGATTTCTTGCCTGCACCAGCACTTATGTCTCTACCTTGAGCCTAACTAGATTCACAACAATTTTGCAGCCATACTGGCTTCCTTATTGCGCCGACCAAGAGCTTTGCGCTATTATCGGAAGCAATCACAAATGGAGCAATATATCTGACACCGAGGGGGTGTCACCTAATCGGCTTAGCGCGAAAAGCAGCGATAACTGTAATGTCCCGCACATGAAAAACTTCAACGGCTCTGATTAAACTGAAATCCCGTGGGAACAAACGCTTTCCTGTTAAATGCCCAGTCAGGTCAACCTTTAATACGTTGTTGATTGAGTTGTTTATCATTTGTAAAACATGTTTACATAGAAAACTTGAGCGTTTGGGGTTGGCTGAAACATCATTTCAAGCGAACACGGAAAGTATTTTTGAAAGTTTCTCAATTCGCAGGTTTCGCCCTCAGGGTAAGTTATTTACTGCAAAGTGAACTTTCTCCACAGAATTTATCTTTATTATCGACGATATCTTACCTCAAGTAATGTACGTCACCTAATTCCTTTTTGGAATATATGCTCTAACTATGTTCTAACATATTTTTTATATCTTTTCTACTTCTTTCCGGATTCAGTTTACACCTCTTTTTCATTCTCCTCCATCCGTTCCTTCTTTCTCTATTCCACACTATTTGGTTCATTCCCCACACTTTCACTCTCTATAGTCTCTTTCTTTCGTTTATTATTTCCGTCTTTTTCACTCTATTATTTCATCTTTTCATTTATCTCAAATCCTTTTAGCTTATGCGAAATACGTTTTTTTCACCCTGTTATTCTTCCGTTACTCTCATGTTCTTGTCTCAATGTTTGTTCTATCCCCTCTCTACCGTTTCTTTATACTCTTTTTCTTCCTTCTCTGTCCTTCTTTTACACTATATCGTTCTTTTTTTACTAAACGATTCTTCCTTCTGCTCTCACTAAACGATTCAATATCCTCACAAATTATTGTCAAACATTCCCAGACGTACGTTTTTACTTCGACAAAATATCCAAAAAACAGCATCATATGAAGATTTTTTACATATTTGAAATTAAAAATTTTGAAAAGGTTTTTCAACCTAAAGCCGCCATTGGTATCCCTAGCCTTTATTGCCCTATACTAATTACAGCTAACGGCCCCACTGAAATGTAGACGCTTATTGCTGCATGATCAGCAGCTACCACGAGTTTATTTTACATTATCCTAAGTATTATGGCAGGGTAGCAACGAGATGTTGATATATCGAGTGTTTACCGATTATAAATGAACCAGTATCCATATTGTCTCTCTCCTCTAATGATGTCGGATAAAGTGCCCCATTAGGAAACGGTCTTGTGCGATACCATTTGTCATCTACTATGAATAATGCAAGATAACCAAAGTTACAAATTTAGAATCCAGCTCCCCCTTCAGTTCAATGCTTTCGCGCCAATTAGTTTTAGGTTTCTCCCTTTTTTAAGGTAATGCCAGAGAGAGTACAACTTTAATAACCGTGAATGCTTTAGTTGCGACTAAGTACAATAGATTGTTCTGTATGACTTCTATAGAAGAAGGCCGTGCACACGCGAGACATGACGTCCTGCCATTCTCCAGAATAAGGATGTTCCTGTTCCTTATGGTAATCCTAACCCGTCTCTATTAGCAGAACTGAGAAAAGTGGCATGAAAGTTTGCGACTCACGTATATGAATTAAGGGCCCACTTAAAATAATTTGTGTTTTTATTACATAGCATACACAGTAGTAAATAAAATCAAATGATTATAATAGTAATACAATGAATATATTTAACCAATGTCACAATACAAGTTATAATTAAAATAATAACTACTAAACAATGTTATTTTGATAAGGCTGAATAATTTGATACATGTTGTATTTATAATAATATAGTCTACATAATTATACTATAATATAAATTACTTTAACAACTTGATTAAAAAAGATTTAAATATACGCTTTAAATTCTGTCAGCCCTTCATTAAATTATAAAATTCACTTTCATTTCCAGATGTACAAAAAAAAGGTTAGAGAAATGTAGGCCTATGTTCTTTTCTTACTTTAACAGAGCATACACAGCCAGATGAATCAGTTGCATAGAAAATGGCAAACTATTGGGATGCGTAGGCTTTACACACTGGATGCATTAGGCATAAACTAAGTATATTTCATGTAAAATTGCTCTCTCAACAAAATGGGCTCGTTTTGTGGTAATGGGCCTTAGATACAGAAATATACGTAACTTTGCTATTTGATTCTAGACACTTAGCGTGTCTGTTAATTATATTATAATTTAACGTCACTTAGTAGAAACAACTTGCATATTCACACCATAATTACACACTATATTCCTTGAAGCATTGTCTAGTGCTTGGGTTTTATGGGAATATAGACAAGTCAAATTTTGCAAAATAAAATATACCTATCTATGAAGAAAGCCTTCAAAAGCTCGGAAAATTTAATAAAACCTATGTTGACGCCCCACAGAATTTAAAATGTTTCAAATAAGGCCAAAAATAACTTCACTTCGCAAAACATAAAACTTTAAAATCACGTTTCTCAATGCCTTCTGTTAGTTCACACTCAACTTATATATATCCTTATACATCCTTATATATCCTTGTACAAAATTTCAATCGCTAGTAAAATACTTTTTATTCATCAACTCAATACATTTTATAAAACTTGTAATGGATGACACTTGATGTTAACAAAGTTTTTTTTTTAATAATAATTCATTAAATAAATTTAATAAACTTATTTTAGTTTTCTATGGGAAAAACTTTTCACAAAAGGAACAAGGTATGCACTATAGTTATATCGTCCCATTTGGCTTAAAATAAGTAATAACATGATTCCATAAAATAGCTGATTTCGTGTTATAGGTTATGTGGCAAAACAGCTGTTTTACTCTTTGGTTATGTTACTTCAGCGTGAAAAGAATAAATAATAACCTTTGCTAAGATAAAACAGCCTGTTAAATAAAGCTGCCTTATCTTGGTATAGCCTACGTTTCTGCATCGCCGCACGGAACAAGATGCCGTGTTTAACTCTTTAAACTGTTTACCACATAAATTTTAAAATAATTAAGTAGAAATTCTAAAACAGAATAACCGGAATTTATTCTGTTAATATCAAGATTAAACCCCATTTTAAGTAGATTCAAAAGCGTTTATTTAAAATAAACGATTAATAAGCCAAAAACGCGTCACAAAGCCAAAGATATTTGTAGTTTTAGAGTATAGAGGGCGTTAGAGCCCTCCACAAGGTCTGAGAGAGGCTGAATTGAGTTAAATTCAGGCAATTCGTATTTAAGGACTAGAAATCGAAACTGACCATGAGGTTGACTGTTGAGGTTGATACGTTGACATTGGTTAAATAAGAATTGCTTACGAAAAATATCTTAATTTTTCTGAATCGTTTAAAATATTAAAAATTCAGACATTTAAAGCGGTTGTGATAGTATTCCAAATTTTTACCAAGTTGTAATTAAATATCTATATCACCTTGGCTGTCTACAATTCCTAGCAATGTTAGATTAAGTATTATTATCAACGCGTTTCGGAAATCCTCCATCATACAAGGTGCAATTTAGATGCTTTTACAAGCTATACTTCGATGTATAGACAGAGAGTTGAAAGGTAATGAGATTTCATTAGGAATAGAAATACAGAGTGTTTCAAAAAGAATGACCCGATTTCAAAGTGTTATATTAATTAGAAATATTGCGTTACACTAAAAGATTGTACATTGAAATACAGTAAACTCCCTATTATCTGTGGGCGGATTAACTGGTTTGCGGATTATCCGGTGTCTGCCATTGTTTTACGAATATCAAATTTTTATTCCAGTCAGATTCATGTGTTTAAATTTCCAAACGGTGAATTACGACGTAAATACATATACATTGTACATATACATATACGACGTACTAATTTTTACATTGAAAGGGAAGCATCCCGACGCGGGCCAGCGAAATAAAAGGGGCTAGCAGACTACTGTATATAAGAGACTATGCCAAAATGCTTGAACGCCCGAAAACCTAATGTGTGTCATAAGATTGTAAACAAATGTCGTCTAATCTCGGCTATAAATAGTCTAGGACGAGACATATGCATTATCCATGTCTGTCATATACATTATCTATCTTTATGACTTTGTGACACACGTGACACAAGTAGACACTGTGCGACAAAATGGTTCTCAAGAAACTTAGATCGCACATTAAAGCTAAATCAATGCTCACAAAAAACAGACGTGACAGATTTTTTTGTTAAAAAATGAAAGTATTATGTGTAAAGGAAATTACATATGTACATACATACTTACTTTTGACATATACTTATGTACGTATTGTAAATAGTTAGACATAAAAATGTATATGTTATAATCCGTCAAATACATCGACATTTTAAATTATTTTCTGTATTTATTTTGTCCTCTGAAGATTATTTGTGAATTGCATTAATCGGGGTCATTATTTGTGTAACTTATGGTATAATAATCGATTATTTATCGATCGTTTTGCGTATTCTTTGTTCATAGCGGATTATCCGGGGAATTCGTTATCCGGCGTTGCAGGGCCACCCTATTCCACGGATAATCGGGAGTTTACTGTACTTGAATGGATAAAATGACGTTTACGAAAATATATCACAAACATTGCATATGTGTGTCATTAGCTGCTTGAATGGAAACGAGTAGTTCTAGTTCCTCCCAAAGGTGTATTCGTCCACTGAAGCTAGTGCAGGTGGTATAATGTTTCTTAACCCTTCGATATATTGGGCCTATGGAGAAACAAGAACAAGTTCTTTGACGTATCCCCTATAGAAAAGGGCATTCTGTTGTGCGGACTCCATGCTACGACAGTCTGACAGTACAGAATGAATTTTACTAAAATATGTCACAAATGTTCTCCAATACCTGCGTGAATAGCATATATATAGTCGATAGCTGAGTTCCTCCCACTCGATCCGCAAAGTGTGTTCTTCCACTGAAGATAGTGCAGGTGGTATAATGTTTCTTAACTCTTTGATATTATTAGTTAATGAAGGAACATGAAAAGTTCTTCGTCCTACCCCCAAAGGAAAAGTAACATGGTATCAAGTCAGGTGACTTATGAGGTCAAGAGTGGAACTTGAAATGGTTTCTGATGTGCGGATACCTTACATCGACAGACTGAAGGTAAATTCAGTCATTGGGGGATATCCTGAAACTCTAAGCCACGTCCATCGCAATCAATGCAGCTTTAGTTACTTGATGGCATTTCAATAAGTTAAAATCAGCCTTCGAGTGGGAAGCATCTCCTCTCTGTGTAACCAGTATAGTTACTAGATACGGTGTGAAACTCAACTACTAAAATATAACCAGGATAAGTAATGAATTTGTTTTAACTGCACCCAACATTCCCAATGGATTTACAGCATTTAATTACATGGCCCATTTTATTAGGCGCTATATTGGATGAGCGCAAGCTTGGCTTGTGTATTTGTCTCATGGCGTGGTACCACGGAACCCACAATAAAATGTTTGCGAACTTTTAAACATGCTTAGGGATAATAAACTTCCCGGCAGTAATTAATTACTAGTTGCGGACTATCATGCAGTAAATCCGGTCAATCGATCCTTTACTCTAAATCTTACTTTCCAACATTTGCTCAGAGAATTTTACTGTAAGAAGTCGTTATGTGACAGGAACCCACTCTGGTGGATGGCTACGCAACTACTTCAATTCCGTGTCTTGAGTCTGGGTTAGACAGGGAGACTGAAATCCTTAAGAATAAAAATACAGCACAAAAATACAATGTTGTAAATCTCTATATTCAAACTCGTGGCTGCTTGGCACCATTGGAAGCTCATCCTTCAGCACTTCAGATGTGACAAAGTGGGCTACAGTCTCCTAACAGTAACTGTATTGAAATGTTGCTATATTTTTATTTAGTACAATATAGAGATCTGTTTTATAAAGATCCCTCGGGTATATAAAGTTTTGTGAATTTGTCAAGTCAAAACAAAAACAATTAATATACTTAAAGTAACATAACGTATGCGTTATAACAGCTTTTCTACCGCATAACCTAGGACATAAAATCAGTTTATCGTTAAATCATACGTTATCACTCATTTTAAGCCAAATGGGACGGAATAACTATATTGCATACCTTGCCCCTTTTCAGAAACGTTTTTCTCCTATATAAAACTAAAATTAAATCATTAAATTTATTTAATGATTTAGTATTTGAAAAACTGTATTAACATCAAGTGTCATCAACTAAAAAAAATGAATTTGAACTTGAGTAGATGAATAAAAAATATTTTAATAACGATTGAAAATTTCAACAAGATGTATTCGAGGAGAGTGTCAACTTATAGAAGAAATTGAATAACCTCTCCTTACAAACTCAGCTAAACCTTTAAACACTGCATTAAAATATACCTATAAAGAATTCAGTTTGGACGTGTTTTGTTAGAAAAGGAAATACGTGGGCCATTACAGGCGCATGTGCGTGAGTAAAAATATGCACCAATCAAATTGTTCATTCTAATTTTTATGGCAAACGTAGTTTTCGATAATAGAAAATAAGGTAACCCATTTGGTAACCCAGTGAGGTAGAGAGAGCCACTGCAGAAAGTATTCATTATGGCAAGACAGTTATGAACTAGACATGAGATGGGATAAGGAGGTGTTCGTGCAGTCGCAGAGCTAGAGAGATGTGCTTGAGGAAGAAACGAAGTCTCAGAGCTCAGGTTATAAATAACCTGGTTTCTATCTCAGAAACACTCCTAAGTATGTAAATTATAAAGTAGAAAATAACGTCTACTTCAGATGATTGGACGATCAAAAGTGTTTTAAACAAGCCTGGTGGAATAAACGTGAACTAAACCAGCTAGTGAAACACTGCATTCATAACAACTGTCGTTAATAATACACAGAGCATGCTGTCGTCAAACGTTCTCGAAAGCTATAGAGTTGGTCTTCGTTACGTTTAAGACTGAAACAAATTTTCTATGAGGAACTTTTCGGTGATTGTAGTAAAACGTTACTCCATGTTAGGCTAATCGTGGTGAATTTGCTTCGAAGTATAAAGTTATTATAGCGAGAGATCGAATAACTCATTGTTGAAGAGCCCGGGTCGCTTTCGTTACCAACAAACGGGCGATCCCGCGACCACTCTACGTTCTTCTCTGGACGCCTAAGTCGGCAAACCATCTTTCCTTCAGTTCCTCTTATCTTAGCCCGCTCTATTCCACACTTTACAAATTCGAAATATTTTAGTCTTCTCTTACAAAGTAATGATTTTTTTTCAACTATTCTTTGAGCTTAGCTTGCCAAACTATGTTAATAACAAATAAAAGATAACTTACAAATTATTAATTTATTCATTCAGACGCGTTTCAATGACAAAATCGTCATCATCATCATCAGTAAGTACTGATACTACAAAATCCAACTTACAACTATGTGTTGTAAGTTACGCGTTTCAGTGACAAAGTCATCATCATCATCATCATCATCATCATCAGTGAGTACTGATACTACAAACTCCAACTTACAACTCTGTGTTGTAAGTTGGAGATTATAGTGTCAATAAATAATTGATAGAATAAATTATAGTTTGTGAGTTTGTGTACGCCTTTTATTTGTTATTATTGAATATATTGTTCCTTAAGAAGTATTCATGAAACGTTGGGTTTGATATTACTGAATTCAAACAATTTGATAACCTAAGTAGGAAAGCCTAGTGCTTGTTCTTGGATATAATTTCATTTACAATATGGTATTTGTGTTACAAAGATGAGTTAATTTATAAAGTTTGAGGTTATAGGCTAGTTTTCGTATATACTTTTATATAACACGGTACAATATTTATCCACTAATCATATGGACTCATGTCGCCACTTTCGGGAGCTCAAGTCTACTTGAAGTATTGTGTAGTGCTACTGTAAACGATAAAGAACCTACGTAAACAATATTTCAGATTTTTGACAGTTTCCCGTAATATAAATGTGTATAACCGTTCAGATAAATATGGTATACTATATTTAAATGATCGGAAGAGAAGACAACTCTTATATATATATATATATATATATATATATATATATATATATATATATATATATATATATATATATATATATAGTTGAATTTTTTAATCGTTATTAATATAAGTTTTATTCGTTCAAGTTCAAGCACATTTTTTTTACTTTTTGTGAATGACATTTTTTGTTAATACAGTTTTTCACATATTTTTTCATTAATTATATTTAAAATGAAATTATTTTAGTTTTTAATGGGAGAAAAAATTTTCACAAAAGGGGCAAGGTATGCAATATAAATATTTCGTCCAGCTGATTTTATGTTATAGGTTATGAGGTAGAACAGCTGTTTTAACGCATAGGTTACGTTACTTTATTTATAATAATTGTAGTTATTTAATAAACTTTAACTAAAACAAAATTTTTCTTTATTGACCTGAGTAAAGATTAACTTTAAAATATTTTTGTTTGTAGATCTTGTTTTAAATGTATTTGTTAACGTGATAAGCGTTCTAAATATGCGTCTAATCCTATAACACCCCTAAATCATTATCAGCTGCTCTAATCACACTTGTGGAAGGAACTGTACTAATTCTGACTTGTGCATTAACAAATGTCGCTTGTGGTAAGCTTATCTAACGGCCCTTCATTCGGGCCCAAAAAAAGTTTAAACACTTCTGACTTGTTTCACGTTAAAATATGGAGGATGTTTTCACGCGCCGGTAACTTGCAAATTCCACAGTCGGAAAGTTTCTGCATTATGTAAATTACATAGAGAGAAGCCATTCACATTATGAGGGTGTCCACTTTAATAATCTGCATTGTTAACACGGCTCCCTTTGTCGTGAGGAAGGGGACGTGAGATCCTCATTACATTTAGGGGATCATGCTGTCTGCGATACAACAGTTTGCGACCCAGGAAAGCTTAGTCTTTCTTTGCAGGGTTGGAGTGGGTAAGCTTTAATCTGTCGTAGCACCAATAATGAAATCGTATGAACTGTTCTCCTGTTTTAGACGATGTAATTTTCAATTCTGAATTTAAAATATTTTCTCCTTGAAAAACAATTTGTTGTAAGGGGAGTGGCTTTATTCACTTGTTGCTCAGTATGTATTGGTGTTGCATTGATTATATTTGTGTGTTCTACCAGATGCTTTCTAGCTCTCTATGATCTCAGTAGAGAGTAGGCTTAACGTGACCCACTCGAATGTCACGTCATGTCTATTTTATTTTAATCTGCTATATCGCCGTAGGAAGGCTGAATAACACAGCTATGCCCAAAAATATATTTTGCCTCAGAATAATTTTGTAAGGGTTACATCTGCAGCTGAATCCCTCGGGGTAAATCCGATCGATCGGAGATTGATCCCTTGGTCTCCGCTAGCACTGGCCAGTTCCTGCCTGGTCTCCTAAGACACGCGCTCAATCGCTTCACTAATTCGAATCTCGTACCTGAATTCATATTGTAATTAAAAGGGATCGGCAATATCAAATGCGTAGCGATCAGCTGATAATAAAGTTAGACCGTACAGGGCTGCTCTCAATCAAATCTCTTATTAACTACTTACGCTAACTATCGGCTCCTTGGGGGCAATATCAAATGCATAGCGATCAGCTGATAATAAAGTTAGACCGTACAGGGCTGCTCTCAATCAAATCTCTTATGAACTACTTACGCTAACTATCGGCTCCTTGGGGGCAATATCAAATGCATAGCGATCAGCTGATAATAAAGTTAGACCGTACAGGGCTGCTCTCAATCAAATCTCTTATGAACTACTTACGCTAACTATCGGCTCCTTGGGGGCAATATCAAATGCATAGCGATCAGCTGATAATAAAGTTAGACCGTACAGGGCTGCTCTCAATCAAATCTCTTATTAACTACTTACGCTAACTATCGGCTCCTTGGGGGCAATATCAAATGCATAGCGATCAGCTGATAATAAAGTTAGACCGTACAGGGCTGCTCTCAATCAAATATCTTATTAACTACTTACGCTAACTATCGGCTCCTTGGGGGCAATATCAAATACATAGCGATCAGCTGATAATAAAGTTAGACCGTACAGGGCTGCTCTCAATCAAATCTCTTATTAACTACTTACGCTAACTATCGGCTCCTTGGGGGCAATATCAAATGCATAGCGATCAGCTGATAATAAAGTTAGACCGTACAGGGCTGCTCTCAATCAAATCTCTTATTAACTACTTACGCTAACTATCGGCTCCTTGGGGGCAATACAAAAAAAACGTTACAAATCTTACTGTATGAATTTACTTGTGAATTTATTTGCGTTCTCCAGGACAGCAGCTGGTTTCACATGCCCTGTTGTTTTCTAAGAGCTCCTTGTCCTTACTTTCATGGACGTTCCAGTATCTTCACAGATCCAGTCATAGAGTCAGTCTTTCTGTCTATACATCTATCTGTCTGTCTGTCTACTTCTGTAACTAGCCTAGCTGTCTGTCTGATAATCGCTCTAACTATCTGTCTATCTACCTACCTAGGTTAGATGTTTGTCTTTCTTCCTGGCTATCTATCTATCTACATTCTAAACTACAGCTAGGTACGAGTAGATAAATTGTTATCCTAAGTGTTTCGCTGTATATACAGATAGATATGGGATTTGAACCTTATATTTCTTTGTCTATATATCTATCTGTCTGTCTACGTCTGTAACTAGCCTAGCTGTCTATCTGATAATAGCTCTATCTGTCTATCTACCTACCTAGGTTAGATGTATGTCTTTCTTCTTGGCTATCTGTCTATCTACAGTCTAAACTACAGGCAAGTATGAGTAGATAAATTGTTATCCTAAGTGTTTCGCTGTAATACAGATAGATATGAGATTTGAACCTTATATTTCTTTGTCTATATATCTATCTGTCTGTCTACTTCTGTAACTAGCCTAGCTGTCTGTCTGATAATAGCTCTAACTATCTATCTATTTACCTACCTAGGTTAGATGTATGTCTTTCTTCCTGGCTATCTATCTTTCTATCTACATTCTAAACTACAGGCAGGTACGAGTAGATAAATTGTTATCCTAAGTGTTCCGCTGTATATACAGATAGATATGGGATTTGAACCTTATATTTCTCTGTCTATCTATCTATTTATCTATCTATTTTCCCTAGCTGTCAGCATGTCTCTATCAATTTATCCACATATTTACCTATCTAGCTAAGTAGATGAAATGCTTGGTTTCTGTTTTGCTATCTATATGTATATCTGGCTGACTATCTAGTTATCTATCTGTCTTTCAGTCTGATTGATTATTTATCTATCTATCTAGCTTAGCCAGACAGCTGGAATATGTATGTCTAACAGTCTAACTCTCAGTCTATTTAAGTATGTATCTAAGCTACCTATCTATACAAGTAGATAAAATATATGCTCATTTGTTTCTCTGCGTCTGTATCTTAATGTATGTCTGACTGTCTATCTATCTATCTAACAGTTTTTAAGCTCATAGCTGCCCGTCTTTTTATCTATCTAACTATCTAGTCTAGTTGTCGGTAAGTTTGTATTTTCTTGCGTTTCTATCTATGTGTGTATGTTTCTTAGCTATCTATCTGTACAGGTAGATAAAATATTATCAAATCAGTTTCGCTGCCTGTGTATCTATCTGTCTGTCAATCCAACTATCTGGCTGCCAGTATGTATATTTTTATGTCTACCTATCTAACAGTCCTACCTTTCTGTGGAGTTTCCTGACCATCTATCTTTTTAATTATCTCTCTATCTGTCAATGTTATACAATTTTCGCAGTCTATATAGGTGTCTAATCTACCTATATGTATTTTTATGCATGTCTGTTCATATACCTATCTATTTATCTGACTATCATTCTGTTTGTATGCCTGTCTGTCTATATATTTGTCAGTCTTTCTGTTGTTCTACATAACTAGCCTAGTGGTTTGTCTGCTGTACGTCTATTTATTTACGATTCTATCTACCTACCTATCTAGTTAGGTGAATAAAATTTTTTCGGTATCTATATCTACCTGGTATATATATAATATTAGTTGCATTAATTTCAACTATTTGTTAGTTATTGTGCTCAAGTTATATTTTCTGCGTACTATAGGCTACTTCTCGTTAAGCCATACCTAGCAAGTAAATAACCTATTTAGTATCGCAAGAATAAGACATTAGCTGTCGCGGGCAGGATTGATGATACTGACGGGTCGTAGTTTGATACCTGTGGTCCGAAATATACAAAGAATCGTCTATGTTTCAACTTTGTAAAGAAACTTTTTTAGGTATTAAGAATCTTAACGTACAGCCTATAGTAAAATTGTATAATGAAGGGCTTTGTTTCTTTACAGGCTACTTGCATCAGTACATCCCTCATGGGCTGGAGGAACAGAACGTCCGACCGGAAGAGGTGATGGGCCACGATGGTGGTATTCCTATATTCCGTATACGAAGTGTAGAGGAGACGGAAGCTGCTCACGACCTTCTAGAACTTTCCAGATCCCTCCCTCCACTGCCGGCGCCCAGTGTGGTGACCGTCGCCGACGAAAGCTCGCCAGTCTACCGTCCACCAACGCCCACCGAAGTAGTTCATTCCAAGTACACCCGCGTGCAAGAACCGATTCCGGTGTACCATATCTACGAGAGCCAGTACGCTGGACCCTTACCGCCGCTCACGCCTCCAACGTCTGAATACTCTTCGGATGCAGAGAACAACAACCCGAACCACCAGATCACCGACTCCGGGCAAGCGACCAACGCTTCCGTTATATACACCTACGATGCGCTTTTAGTTTCTGACGGAAGATCGAAAAATAAAAACACCAAAAAATGTGCCCCACTAAGTCCGTCCTCTTCGGAAGACTGCCCGACAGCGGAAGAAGAATCTAAAACCGGTAAATACACATGCACCGAGTGCGGCAAACAGTACGCGACCTCATCGAACCTGTCACGGCACAAACAGACCCACCGAAGCCTGGACTCGCAGTCGGCCAAGAAGTGTCTCACTTGCGGCAAGGCGTACGTCAGTATGCCGGCGCTGGCCATGCACCTGCTGACGCACAAGCTGACGCACGGCTGTGGCGTGTGCGGCAAGCTGTTCTCCAGGCCGTGGCTTTTGCAGGGCCACCTCAGGTCGCACACTGGCGAGAAGCCGTACGGGTGCGCGCACTGCGGCAAGGCCTTCGCGGACCGTTCCAACCTGCGAGCCCACATGCAGACGCACTCGTCGGACAAGAACTACGAATGCACCCGCTGTCACAAATCCTTCGCTCTCAAGTCGTACCTTAATAAGCACTTGGAATCTTCCTGTCTGAAGGACAGCGACGACGAGCCATCCCAAGGACACTTTATAGACGTCGAGTAGCAGCAGAGGACCTTTTCGGTGATACAGTTCGCTGGTGTTCTTCCCGAAAATGTTAAAGCGAACTTAAACTCCGAAATGTAAACAAAAACACTAAGACATTTTAACTGACGAGGCAGACGTAAGATACAAACTAAGCACTTTGCGGTGCGAGATACAATTATTCCTATAGTATGTGATAACTTTAGCGGCATAGCATTCGAAAGGATACATCGGCTGACTTAAGGACTTCATTAAAAATAAACCAACACCACATTTGTCTTACAAATTGCCTTTATTCGCCATCAAATGAAGCATTTAATTCCAAAGAAACACAACATTTTGTTGGTCATTTTACTTTACTCTAAATCTAAAGAAACCAGTTTCATCGCTTCAGGAAGTCTCTAGCAAAGGTCCCCACATATGCTATTCATAAAATATAACTTTATAGACTTAAATTTATCTAACTTCCTATTGATAAAGCCTTTTTTATTTCAAAATTCAGAAAAATAAAACCTTAATTGTTATAGCTTAAATGCAACCACAATTACACTATTATAAAGTCATTGTAGAATTTTACATTGATAGAAAACCATACATAAGGCGTCACAACATCACTATATAAGTTTTACAGTAAGTTTATGTTCTAAATAATTTTCAAGGGTTCAAAACATTACTCATTAAAAAGTTACAAACTTTTAGTTTTATTTGTTTTTTTACAAATATTTCTCTACTAAGCTCTACGTAAATTTAATTTCAGATCTCGTCAAATAAAATAAATAAACTTGAAATGTATAATGTTGTATACTGACAGAGGCCTATTAGTAAAGACAAAACCTTTTTATATGTGGTTGTATGTAAGTAAACATTTTTTAAACTTTTAGTCTGTAATTAAATATAATATGTATCTACATTGCAGTAGGAAGATGCTGTGTAGATTATAATAGTATTATATAAACGTAGATATTTATTTAGTTGAATTTGTTTAATTGCCTACACTGGGTGAAATTTGAACCTTTTAAAGCAAAATACTAGGTGAAAGTTATTTCCAAACAAAAATACAGAAAAACGTAAATTTCAATAATTAGTGATTGAATGAAAACCATTTTACATTTTTATTGAATCTGTTTGATTTCGCGATATACGATATTATATATATATATATATATATATATATATATATATATATATATATATATATATATATATATATTATATATTACTTGATGTAAATAGTATATCTATTTTTTATAGAAAAGTATTTACTAATTATTTTGAAACCCCTCTAATTATTGCCCCTAAACTATGTAAGTATTATGGGAGGTCTAAAATAAAACTCATTTTTCAGCTTAATTAGTGAAAGTTGTAAGCCGTGATTTTAAAAAGACTGCAGAAAGCCATACTTGATTGGTGTAATGTTTTAGTGTCACTTTCCAACCACTTTAAGCAACGTGAGGTCAAAATCATTGACTATATATATATATGTATTCACTAACATAAGGTAAGCTGGCTTCTACAACTACCCCTGTTTTATATTGTAGGAAAACTCTCTCCGAACAGATTATGTATTGCTCATTATGTATTCAATGACAAACTAACTAGGTTTTGAAACCTACAGCTCTAAATGTTATATTTTATATTTTTTTAAGTCTTCTGTTCGGATCCTTTTGATTTCTCCTTCAAATTAGAGAGCTCAAAAATAAATTTTCCGAGTGTAATACATTTTTCAAATGAGAATATTTCGTTAAAAAATATTCATGTAATAAATGCTAGAAATGTGTTTACACATATGTAATGTATGTACTAGAAGTATTGTTCTTTTGTCATTATTTTAAAATGACATTATGTTGTAGATATTTTGCTTTTCTGTTCAAGGTCATTCAGTGTATGGCTTACAGACCTAGTGTACAGGTAAAATAGATAAACACCAAAAGCTGTAATGAGTAAACATATGGAAAACCAAAGTTTTAAACATATGCCATATGTGTTTAAAAACATTGCTTCTACTAGTTTTTTTAAATTATTTTTCCAACAGAGGAACTATAAAGGAGAGACTTCTTTAACTTTTCCTCTCAGAAAAAGGCTCTAAAAAGAAACAAACTAGGCTCTAGTAATAGCAAACTATTAATGAACGGTCTGTGTGTATTTTTTCCTTAAATTTTCGTTTTTTTTTTTGTATGAATGTGATTAAACTCGTAATGAATTTTCAACAAATTGAATTTTGCTAAATTTTTTTCTCATAATAAAAACAGCAACGCTTGTTTTTCTATCTCTAAGGTTCAAAATGTAGAGGCACTCTTTTAAACGTATGTGGCGAATATAATTACGTTTTCCATAATAAATTGATACTTATGTTTGTTAGAAAGGCAAAACAATACTTGAATTGTTAAACTTTAAATAATTGTATCTGTACTGTTTTATTTACTGGTTATTTCTACACGCAATTTATTAATAATATTAACATAATCAGACAGAGGTAATTAGTACATTGCATTATCTGAAGGTGTTGACATTATTAAATAAATGCGCGCCATGAAAACGATTAAACAAATAGTCTCGTGTATTTACGAGGCGAGGTTTTGCGTTTGTACTTAGTCTTACTTCACCGCGGTTTGTTCCTCATAGTTACCCCTATTATTGTCTAAAAGCATTAGAACCCAAAGTGATTTCGTTATTACAGTACTGTTACTAAATGAATTTTAAAGCAATTTTTAAATAAACGCTGCAAGGCTGATTAAAAAAATGCAAGCGCTCTTGTTTAAAAATTGCTTTTTTTGAAAGAGAACTGTAGAAAAGTTGCCGGTTAACGGCGCGCCCAGAAGACTCAAGAGGGGCAACGCAAATGGATGCTTCACTATTAACTATTCTCGTAGAATACATTATGTAGGTTGGACAACGATTCGTGTAGTACATAGCGTAAGTTACTCATTTTTTATAGCTAATATATATTTACAAGATATTTTACCGTTTTTGATATTTATCAAATTATGACGTAAAATTAGCCTATTTACCTGCTCAAAATATCATTTATCATTAAAAGAAAAAACAAAGTGAAAATTATATAAAAACTGTTAGAGTAATATTTGCTTTAAAGATAATATGTATGATATTTTATAGACTGTACTAATATTTATATAGTGTAGATATTTTTGGATATAACTTGTCGATATTATTGATTTTGTGTATTTTAAGAAATAATAGTGCAAGAGTTTAGCGAGGTTTGAAGTCGCTTGAGATTTTCATAGAACCAAGCAGTTTATCGATTTTTGTAGGTTATATTTGTCTATATCCAGAAATGTATATACATACATATTTCAATGGATAAAATATAAGTGCATGGTTTTCAAGAGTGTTTTATTTGTGTGTTCATTTATGTATGTATGTATATATATTTGATAGATTAATTTTAGTGATTAGTTTTGCATCCGACATATTTGTAAAGGGATATGCGTTTACCATGGTAAACTATTTTTAATAAATTTATTGAATGGTGCTTTAAAGATGGCGTGAACCAGTCACGGACTGTGGAATAGGTTAGGTTCTTGTTTGTTTGTTTATTAGTGGGGGTGCACTTTTGTGTTTATATTATTCTAGGAATTTACAATGCAAAATCCATATCACACTGTTAACACTTTTAAGAATTGTTTATTTCTAGTAGTTATGAAGTTCATAACGATCGTATTCATTTATTGTTTACTCCCTCGACCTCATTAGCGAATCCAAAACCTTCAAATATTTCCAAACAATGGGTTGAAATACCCTCTTATATAAATGAACTAAGTATAAAACTTTTACTTTATAACATATCTAAACAAACTAATATTACTCATATTTTACATACTGTATTTTCATCGTCGTGAATAATGTTGTTTTTCAATTCCTACTGTAAGTTCACTCTCTCTCTCTCTCTCTCTCTCTCTCTCTCTATATATATATATATATATATATATATATATATATATATATATATATATATATATATATATATATATGGTTTAAATTTTCAATCGTTAATAAAATAATTTTTATTCATCCACTCAAGTTCAAATACATTTATTTAAACTTGGAGTTCAATTAAATTTAAAAACTTTGATGTTTTTAGGTTGGATTCGGACTGCATGACTACATGTTGAGTGCTGATTCAAACATACAGTCATACAGTTTAAATGCAACCTAAAGATATCAACTTTTTTAAATTAAAAATAATGAATCATTATTTGAAATATATTTATATATATATAGTTTGAACTAGTAGTGACGGTTTAATTGTAATTATTATTTAATAAAACATAAATAATAACAATTTTCTTTGTTGACCTAAGTAGATATTTACTAAAATACTTTTAATTACAAATTTAAAATATCTTTAAAAACATTTATTTAAAAAAATGAGTTACCATGAGCTCCCACTTAGTCCATACACCCTGGTAATGTTTGTTTAGAAGCTAGATTTACTCCTCAACTTTCTCTCTATTCAATCTTCATTCACCCCTAAAGAGTTTCAAGTTGCTTGATTCTTGGCAATTGTTATACTGAAAGAAAGTAAGGGATTAAGCATCATGATATTTTCGCTCTTTACTCCTTTCTGTTACTGTTTTGCTTATATTTAAATATCCCCACAATTTGTTTGTCTTGAATAAATCAATAATAATTGGCTCGGTGAAGAGGTCGAGGGCAGTAAACAAGAGAAGAGTGAAGTATTTAAGCATAATAAAGAATTTTCTATTACACTGGAAATAGTGTACATGCTTTTTATTTTAAAAAATCTAGTATCGGTTTTATCTAATATTGCTTTCCATTCTATACAGTTATCAACAGGGTTAATATCTTTTTAATTATTAAAAAACTTTAAAGAAGCAATAAAGTAGGTTTGCTCAGAAACAGGCAGAAATAGACAATATAGACTAGATGACCGTTTATTTGGGCCATTGTTGGTTATGTAAATAGGATGTGTAATGCGTTGTGCGTTTTGTCTTTGTTGCAGCAACGAAGCCCTATTGTTTTATGTAGAATTGTGTTTGCCCAGCTTAGACGCCATCGTTTTGAGTAGAAACACACGAGCTTGACTTAAAGTGAGACACTCACGTATTACTAACCTATTGAAGGTGATGGGATCAATGGTTACTTTCATTTACATTTTCTGTTGCTCAGTTTCAGTTCAGGAAAGACTGGTGCTGGATTTGTCCTAAGTGTGATAAAGTATTGGTTTGGGTTTTACATATTTTTATGTTTCAATCTGCAAAATTAATCTTATTTTCTATACCTCACAGCCTCTTCCTCGGCGTAGGTCGCTCTTTACCAGCGATGTATAGCAACAGGTCATTTCACCTTTAGGCAAAGGTTAGAAAGATTCAATAACAAGAATTTTTTCCTTAAACTCCTTCTTAACATTATGGGTTATTCAATTCCTTCTATTAGTTCACACTCACCCTATATGTATCTTGTTCAAACATTTAATTGTTAATAAAATACTATTTATTTATCCACTCAAGTTGAAATACATTGAACTATTGTTTTTTTAAAATTGAAATTGAAGATAATACAATTTTTTTATTAATAATTCATTTATAAAATTTAATTAATTAAATTATAAATACTTTTCACAAAGAGGGAAGTATGCAATATAGTTATTCCTTCCCATTTGGGTAAAAATAAGTAAAAACATATGATTTCATAAAACAGCTGATTTTATGTTGTAGGTTATGTGGTAGAACAGCTGTTTTATGGCATGGATTATGTTACTTTATTTATATTCATTGTAATTACTTAATAAAAAAGTAACTAAAATAATGTTAATCCCTTTAACAATAGTTTATGTCTATCCGAACTTGAAATTTTGTAAATTTGTAAAACTTACTAAGACAGTACGTTTACGATCGATCCGAGACGATGCTGATGAAGATCGCCATATAGCGATCGAAATCGTTTTGTCTCAGCAATGTTTCACAAAATTACAAAATTTAAAGTAGAAATAGTCATAAACTATTGTTAAAGTGATTAATTAAGATTCACTGAACGTAATGGACTTCAAAATTCCTGAATAAATTGTTGTTGACCTAAGTAGGAATTGACTGTAAAACGTTTTTGTATGTAACTTTTTTTTCAATTTGTTTTTTGTATAGCAAGAAAAATTCTACAATTTAGTTTTTTTTATTAAATTATCCCCAAAAAACTTGATAGTAAATAAAATAGAAGTTAAAAGCAACAAATTCCTTGAAAATATGAAATATATAATAATTATTCTCTTAATATAATTTTTTTTGAAATTAAATATCATAATACAAACAAATAAATAAATTTTCTGTTTGGAATCAATTACAATCCTTACATTTGGCAAAATCGTGCCTTTGCTTTACAGTGCGTATCTTAGAGATTCGCGTTGAATTCGCCGCGCTACAGTATAATAGTGTGTTTTGGAAGTTTACGCTGTACAAAATGTACGAGCACAGATGTAAATTGTAAATCTATTATTGACGTAATAAGAGATATGATAAACCTTGTGCTTTACGTAGCCTTGAGGTTACAAAAGGGTTTTCTGATCTGGCTGGCTATGACGAAAGTACAGTCTGTTTGGGCTATGTCGGGTAACAGTTTAAGCAGTTGTAAAGGTCCGGCTAATATTTCTAGGTTAGGGTATAAAGCAAAAGCACGGACGACATAAGGCGGTGACGTTGCATATTTAACGAACCTGCGACAGTCTAGGTATCCGAGACCCAATGGTACCGCGACGTAGCTTCTGCAAATATCAAAGGGTTGTTTTGTGTAACATAGCCAACTTTACACGCTTAAATAGTTTATTACTGATTAAATTGTAATTCGCTACAAGGGTCATTGCGTAGTGAAACTTCGACGTTGAGTAGTTTGTGCCGCCAAGTTTCAAGTTGGTAAATTTTCAATAATCATCAACAATATTATATTTTATTTGTAATAATCAGTGATTATCAATGCCAATTAGTATTGTTCATTAATAACGTATTATAGATTAACTTGTTTAACCAATATCGTTGTGATTAATTGATTTTTTAATAAATGTTTTAATTAGTTACTATAATTTTGTTGCTTGGATGTTTCAGTAAGATACCATTCTTGTAACAATGTCCAAAATGAACTAAGGTGCCTTTTAGTGGCTATAGTTCTTTCAAAAATGTTATTAATGATACTTTGTGTGTAAAATAATGCCTCAACATTGAACATAACCTATTTTTGATTTAGTGAACTATCTGTTAGTAAATAATTCCTATAAAATCAGTGTTATTACTTCTTGGATGACATTGCAATGACCTATTTAAGCAGAATGAAGGGAATACTATTATATCCATTAATGTTTAACCATTTTAGGCCATAAACACAGGCACAAGTTAGATAATTGAAATTTTCGATAATTAAATACATTAAAAATTGAAAAAGTACTTATTGAACTTATATATGAGTATACATAATAAGTATTTATTAAGTTCCTTCTATTAGCTCATACTCTCCTGATAAATATCTCGTACAAATTTTCAATCGTTAATGAAATACGTTTTTATTCATCCAGTCAAGTTCAAATACATTTTCTTTAACATTTTCTATACTGGATGACAATTGATGTTAATAAAGTTTTTTCAAATATTCATTCAAATATTTAATTATAAAAATTTATGGATCTATCCGGATTCGAACTGTAAATGTTCATGTTGAAAATCTAGCTCGCTTTGGCACCGCGCCAACTTTTCTATACCAAGAAATGAGTTTCTCAAAGACGTATATGAATTTTTTTCCCCTATCTGGTTGTCGTCGGAACCTCCATTGTACAACCTTAAACTGTTGCTATGGTTACCACAAAATATCATAAATACAGCTGTAGGGTTATAAATGAATGAAACAAATAAAATAAGCAAACTAGTGAGATGCAAACAATGATAATATTTTTCTTTCTTAACTTCAGTAGGAATTTACTTTAATTTTTTTTTATTACTTGTTTATGGAATTAGATAAATGACTTATAAACGTGCGGCAAAAGAAGTTACTTACTTCTATTGAAGGCCTTTACGGGCATCGTGCCGCACAAGTATTATTAGCTCTCACATTATAGTCAACTCGATTTATGTGAACATTTTCTTTAAAATATAATTAACTGTTTGAAAATCCATACGAAATATTGAAATGAGGTTTTAGGCTATACAAAAATATGAGGCTCCTAGTCGGGGAAGGGGTGTTCTCCTGCGTTCCTGGTAATGAGTAAAATTATAATATTCGAACCAGGAAATTTCTAGACATTTAGTTGTCTTTCGTCCTTTTTAAATCAAAAGGGATCGAACGTTTTGAAAACATGGACACACAAATTTGGACAACAACCGCCCAGTCTTTCCAGAACCTAAAGTGTTTGTAAAAAGTCAGAATTATCAGATGCTCAAACATTGAAGTGTTTTTTGTGGAGAGTGTACTTTTGTGTTACGAATTTGCTTAGACAACCAGTTCAAATTTCTATTTCATTTTGTTTTATGTAGTGATAAAGTAAGTGTTTTTTTCTTTTTATTTATTGTAATAAAACTTATTGTAATCCATGGCAGGTAAGGGTTTCTTTTTTCTTTACTTTTTACAATTGTCAATGTATATACAAACACACACACACACATATATATATATTTATTTATTTATATATATATTTATATATATATATATATATATATATATACTTTTATATATATATATATATATATATATATATATATATATATATATATATATATATTCTTCAAAATTTCAATCGTTAATCAAATACTCTTTATTCACATCCATTCTAGTTCAAGTACAACTTATTTAAACTTGTAGTGGGTGACATTTGATGTAATACAGTTTTATCAATTATTAGTTCGTTAATTAAATTTAATTAATTAATTTCTCTTTCTATTTTGTCATTTAATGTTGTGATTATGTCATAGGTATATGCATATTTATACTAACTGTAATTATTTAACCAAAAGTATCTAAAATACAATTTTTCATTGTTGCCCTAAGTAGAGTTGCATATATATATATATATATATATATATATATATATATATATATATATATATATATATTCTTGATATTTTACGTTATCCATTGTTTTTCCGTTGCACTGACTTTATGAAGTTAATATATTACTATTGTAAGCAATTTTATCCACCATTAAGTGCAAAGATTTTACCTTGAGTGATGAGGCGCCTTTCGGTCACTTGACCATTGTCGAATCACTGAAAAAATTGAGAAAAAGTAATCAGTGATTCGACAATGGTCAAGTGACCGAAAGGCACCTCATCACTCAAGGTAAAATCTTTGCACTTAATGGTGGATAAAATTACTTACAATAGTAATATATTAACTTCATATATATATATATATATATATATATATATATATATATATATATATTACATGATGCTGTAGGGTTTTAACCAATATTTATGGTTTTGGAACGTTATTATAACGACTTTAATATTATGTAGCGTGTATTTTGAGTAATTTATCTTATAATTCATCTAAACACAAATATAAACCTAAAACCTAAAAGACAAACATTTCGTCTGCTTTGTGGAGTTCCATCTTCCGCGGCTAATCCACCGGCTTAGAAACTTGTTTCCAACACAGAATCCATCGTCGGTTCTGCGGTCGATCGGATTCCGTTGTTGAATAATCCAACCGTTTGTTTAATTTCCGCCGACTCGACGCTAAAATTAGCCAATTTCGGTGGTTTTTGTTTTCACAAAACTTCCGAAAATGAAATGTTTCAACAACATCTACGTCCCGTATTTATTCATACAGCTTCGAGCACGGCTGGATTACGCTTAACCAAACAACATATAATTCCTACTATACAATGCGCAATACAACATAAATATGTATCACCCAATGGCGGTCTTGTTTTTTACGCTGTATTTAAGTGATTACGAACAATTTCTCTATTTCCTAACACAATTAGAATAAAATATACAAACACACGAACGAAGAACATGTATTTTGAAAAGTGTTGTACAACTTGAAGTTTTTGTATACACACTTGTTTGTTAAATTCACCTGGCAAACAACCCTACTTACTGATATGACCCCTTTAGCACTGGCCAAGTGAATCGTTCAAGCTAAGCTTTAAGGACAAGATTGACTGCTCAGGTGTATGTTATTGTGAATCTATGATCTTTTAATGTTTTTTGTATACTGTTTTTCAATTCCTTCTAGTAGCTGAAACTCTCCCTATATATATATCTTGTTAAAATCTTCAATCGTTAATAAAATACTTTTTATTCATCCACTCAAATACAAATACCTTATTTTAGACTTACAGTGGATGGCAATTGATGTTAATAAAGTTATCCCATTATTAAAGTTCATGAATTAATTTTAGTTTTATATGGGAGAAAAACGTTTCACAAAAGGGGCAAGGGATGCAATATAGTTACCCCGTACCATTTAGCTTAAAAAAATTGATAACATATGATTTCATAAAAAAAAGTTGATTTTATGTTATAGGTTATAGTAGAACAACTGTTTTAACGCATAGGTTGTGTTACTTTATTTATCTAGTTAGTAATGATTTAATAAAAAGTAACTCAAGTAAAATTTTTCGTTTGTGTCTTTTTGCCCGGACTCGTAGCACTAAACAAAGCACTAACCAAGTGCGAAACGCTTCTGCTCAAAAATATCAGTAAGTAGCGGTCACCTGTTAAGTTAAATAAAGTGTGTTTCTCGGTGTTTACAAGGTCAAGGGTTGCACTAAACAAAGCACTGACCAAGTGCGAAACGCTTCTGCTGAAAAATATCAGTAAGTAGCGGTCACCTGTTAAGTTAAATAAAGTGTGTTTCTCGGTGTTTACAAGGTCAAGGGTTGCACTAAACAAAGCACTGACCAAGTGCGAAACGCTTCTGCTGAAAAATATCAGTAAGTAGCGGTCACCTGTTAAGTTAAATAAAGTGTGTTTCTCGGTGTTTACAAGGTCAAGGGTTGCACTAAACAAAGCACTGACCAAGTGCGAAACGCTTCTGCTGAAAAATATCAGTAAGTAGCGGTCACCTGTTAAGTTAAATAAAGTGTGTTTCTCGGTGTTTACAAGGTCAAGGGTTGCACTAAACAAAGCACTGACCAAGTGCGAAACGCTTCTGCTGAAAAATATCAGTAAGTAGCGGTCACCTGTTAAGTTAAATAAAGTGTGTTTCTCGGTGTTTACAAGGTCAAGGGTTGCACTAAACAAAGCACTGACCAAGTGCGAAACGCTTCTGCTGAAAAATATCAGTAAGTAGCGGTCACCTGTTAAGTTAAATAAAGTGTGTTTCTCGGTGTTTACAAGGTCAAGGGTTGCACTAAACAAAGCACTGACCAAGTGCGAAACGCTTCTGCTGAAAAATATCAGTAAGTAGCGGTCACCTGTTAAGTTAAATAAAGTGTGTTTCTCGGTGTTTACAAGGTCAAGGGTTGCACTAAACAAAGCACTGACCAAGTGCGAAACGCTTCTGCTGAAAAATATCAGTAAGTAGCGGTCACCTGTTAAGTTAAATAAAGTGTGTTTCTCGGTGTTTACAAGGTCAAGGGTTGCACTAAACAAAGCACTGACCAAGTGCGAAACGCTTCTGCTGAAAAATATCAGTAAGTAGCGGTCACCTGTTAAGTTAAATAAAGTGTGTTTCTCGGTGTTTACAAGGTCAAGGGTTGCACTAAACAAAGCACTGACCAAGTGCGAAACGCTTCTGCTGAAAAATATCAGTAAGTAGCGGTCACCTGTTAAGTTAAATAAAGTGTGTTTCTCGGTGTTTACAAGGTCAAGGGTTAGCGCGAGCTGTTGACTGTATATGTTACTAACACAGGTACTTCAAGTCACCCCTTTTCTTAACTCACCACCACTACGCCGTGATTCTAACTCTACAAATATTATTCAATTTATATTTACTAAATTTTCTTTCCACGGTAAAGAGGATTTATTTGAATTTTCCTTTCTCCTTATACTGTCGTCCAATTTGATTATATGCACCTTTTAGATTTTTACACACACACACACACACACACACACACACACACACATTTTCGTTCCGGAGTACATAGTACATCCCTTCATTAACTATTATATATATATATATATATATATATATATATATATATATATATATATATATATATACCTAAAAAAGAAACTTACTTTACATTTTTAGGAGTCAAATTTCGAAAGTTGTGGTCTTTCTAGTTTCAAGCACTGAGCTCCATATACAAGAGCAAAATACTTGAAAATAGAAGGACCACACCTTTCAAAAGTCTGCTCAAAAAATATTGAGCATGATATTAGTTCAAGTATAATTAAAGAGTAAGCTCTAAGTAAGTGTCAGTTTAATACCATTATTTGGTTTTGAAATTTATTGTTCTTTCTTTTGAAAAATACTAATGTTTGTTTCAAAATGAAAATTGTTATCAAAATTGTAAGAACCAGAGATATTATATCTTAGGTTTTGTAATCAGATTCAATTTTTCACACTTTTGTCGTTTAGTTTATTAAAAATATGCTGGTTGTCGGGGTAATTCGTATACATTTTGTATTGTATTTGTAAGATACATTATTTATTATTAAATGCTGGAAGGAAACATTTGTACTTAATCCATACAAGTATACAATTACATTGTAAAATGGCTGACACGTTACAGCTGTTCTGCGTGTAGCTAGTACAGAATTGGTTTCCTACACAATATGCACTAGTTTGCGTTGAGGTTAATTAAACAGGCCGCTTGCAGTTGGGTCGTTAGCGCCAGGTGTTTGCTTCATACAGAGCACTGAGATTCGTTGCTTTTAGTTATAAAAATTAAGATTATTTTTTTTATATAGTACTCAAGAAGGAAATGCGCCTATAACATAGGGCTTACAGAAAGTTTTAGTTTATTATGTATTGGTGGTAAACTAATAAAAACACTAAAAAATTTAATGAATTGTTTAATACTTTGTTACTTTAAACAGTAAATAGCTTTAAGTAGTTGAGTATGTAAAATATGAGGTTTTTGAGATCACTGTGTCCTGAGATATATTTTTTTTAATGTAAAAATACCATATTAAATTAATTTCACTGCTCTTTGTTAAATAACCTTATTTAACAAAAGTGATTTATATTGTTAAAGTGATTTATATTGTTAATTTAAAATAATTTTGGTTGATTAATTTTTTTAAGAATGAATTGTTATATTAATTTAATATGGAGTTTTAAATTACTCGATTGTTTTAGTCGATATACTAAAAACTAACACAAGTAACAATAAACCCAGGACGATAATGCAAGATAATTTGTTTATCAAATAATAGCGATATAACAAAGTTATAAAGATTAACTGCCACGTTTCCATTGCAATACCATCTTCAGAGTGTAGATAAAATCAAGACAAAAAATATTTTTTAGTACAGTCACTATGAGATATAATTGTGTAGGAAAACGAAGCCCCGCCTACCAAATCTGCACTGCTCCAATCAGCGTTAGTAACTAATAAACTGATCAAAGATGTTCAGACGTATAGCTTTAACTACACACATAGAAATAAACTAATAGTAAACCTAATAATAAAAATAAACATTGTTAGATATATTGGAATTAAGATAATATAAACGAGTTAGCGATATTATCTGCATTAATTTAATTATAAATAATTTCATGACTGTTCAACAATTTTATAAAATTTATATTTTGTGGTATATCTATAAATTCTATTGCTAATTGTATTAATGTTATTTTTAAAGTAATTCAATAAGGACGAAGTGTCCTTTCTTGAAAACTTTGTAAACATAAAAAGTTGACTAATTTGTTACTATTATGCTAATACGCATGCGCTGTATGTAGGCATATTCATGTCTGCAAGGTACTTCCTGTGAGCGGCTACCCCCAGCGTGTCTACATTCACCGCTAGCACTGAACCTGTTAGGTTTTCGTCCAGGTCCTTCCGCCCAAACTATCTGCCTGCTCTGTAGTTCAATTATTTATCTTCTATGAATTTCATTCTAGCAAAATTATGTAAATTAAAAAAACTGTTATCAATTTGTTTCAAGATAATTTATTTTGTTAGCTTTTGACAGCAAATATGTACATATATTTAAGTTTATGAAGTCAGTTCAGTGCAGTTTTACCACTAGCCTCATCGTCAGTTCTCTGCGAAGAGAAAGTCGGTCTGCAGAGTCTTGTGTCAGACTCTTTTATCTTGTCTCCACTGGTACATTGTAGACGAATATTTCATTAGTTACCACGATTTGCTATTACATTTGCTTACGATTCCCTTAAACATGTCTTTTTAATGAAATTATTAACTGTATTTAAACTTTATTTATTCCCCACTGTAATGCAGAGAGTGGTAGGGGGCTCGTCAAGGCAGAGTAGCATCAGTTGCCATATTTTTAAAAAGATCATTGACCTAGACACTGGTGTCGTCGCTTCCAACCCTGCTTTTGAAGTACATTGAAGGGCACAATAACTAGACAATTTTGCAACGCTACCTCCAACACTACATGCCCTACAATAGCGCTTTACAAGTGATCAGTTGCTCTTTTATGAAAGCTTTCGTAGACATCTGTTGGGGGATAATTGTTACAACAGCTGTTGTAACCTGCCAATTGTTTAACGCTTTAAATTTGTTACTTTTCTCCACAAGCTGCTTGCTTTCTAATGCCAATTAATTTTTATTTATATATTTTTAATTGATTTTCGTATAATTGTTTATTTAGCTCCTGTATTAAGTTTTCTAGAAACAAATTTCAGATCTTGAGCAAATCTCCGAATCAAGAATGATTAGTCTTAGTGAGCTTGTATAGACGAAGGTAGCTCGCGAGAATTGTGGGAGAGAGTCTGAAGAGTCAGACCAAGCTGAATAAGGAAAATTACTTGAGTCAAATTTAATTTACAATCGATATCCAAAAGGCATTAAATTCTTTTCATATTCTAAGCGTATTTCCTTCTTTGAGTGATTTGTAAACTAGAGACTAGCGACCACCAACACCAATTAACTATTTAGTTGTTTGATTAGAACATACGTCTGACTGTACATAAGTCTTGTTATAACCAAAGAATTGTGAACAAGGAATAATGGCAATAAAATAGCAATATTATGTAACCACTTTCTGGCACTTGTTTTATCCTTGTGTTCTATCCAGATGGCAGAAAAGATGAGAGAAAAAGAAGATGAGAAAACGATCAAGGTAAATTTTTAACTACACTTTAATGTATATTAGTTTATAAGGGTAACCCATTTGTTAGACCATAATATACGGACAGTCTCGCCTGTAATTGAGACATCATCAAGTGTTATAAAATATAAAACTTTCATTATACTAATTTATTAAAGAAATTTGCACAAAATATTGTTTGAAGTAAAATCTCTTATTATAACTACTGGATTCTTCTAGCTTCTAGGTTGTGGTAGCGGCGACACCCCATCCACAGACGTGTACGAACCGGCGAAGCATGGGGGGTACTAAATACTGCTTTAGGATTCTGTTAATCACAAAAATGTGTAAGCTTTGGTCTAGTCCTCTGGGTTAATGGCCTTCAGCGAAATATTTATTTTATTTATTTTTGTATTATTATTAAAACTGGTCTTATTAGATCAACCATTAACCTTTCTTGCATTATTGTACCCTAAATTCTCATACAGCTAAAGTGCCCATTAACTCTTTAGTTCTTGTCTGGACATTTCCATTTACTTATATTAGAACTAGCACAGCACAACACTACACTACACTAACTCAAATGGTTTGGTTCTCTTCAATCTTTTAATAATGTACTGATTATCCACAGGTTGAAGAGCCCTTGGATGAAGATGAAGTCTCTTCTCATTTTTTTTGGCTATTTTCTTTATTTCTTCTGTTATCGCCGGGATATTCAAATCTCGGTGAATATCTTAGTTTTTCAGATACCAAAGGGCATTAACCATATTTATTATTTTGGAAAATCTAAAGAAATTCTATATTAGATTCTTTTGCTCATCCCTACAGTTGGCTGCCACATAGAAAAATATAAGAAAAAAATACATATAACAAAATACTTCCTAAAGATATAATCTATATTTAATATGAAAAATGACATTGCTAAAAATAATTTTGAAAATCAGTATGAACTATTATAAACAGAGAAATCATGAATATTGAATATAAAACATATACAATACAAACTAAACAACTAAAAATCCTTTTCATGAAAATCTGTTGTAGAAGAGTTTGAAAATTAAAAAATAACCTTTTGCATAAAAGCATTTTACTCTCGCTCTTCAAAGAAGTTTATAAATGTTTAGAAGAATATATCGATTCCAATGGATGAAAGCTATAATATGTTATAAAGTTTAGCTACTGCGCTTAACTAGATGTAATACGTTCGTAAATTACAGAGTTAAAATTTTGCTAGGTCTTGGTTGGGTAGAGAGTGTGTCCTACCTGCTAGTCTTCTCTGTTACAGAGCAAAGAAAATTTCCTTAACTAAAACAAACTTTAAAAAGTATTGTAAATGCTTGTTAAATTACAGTATATAGTGTTACACGTCTACTGTGCTTCCCAGGCGCGAGTGGGTCACTATACTACTGGAAACAATCCCAGCTTTCACCAATATTTCCTTATATACTTATATAAATATTGTTTACGCTTTACTTCTTCTGTACAGAAAATAAAAACGAGTAAAATTGTTTTTTTTTAGTTTTTTCAGAGTGTAAATAGATTATTATTTCAATATTTCATTTGTTCACTGGTTTCATTGATGTCACTCTCTCTATTGCAAAAACACAACCTTCTTCATCTTTGCATTTACTCTACCTTTTCTTGTGTTTAATATCACCCGTCGTCTGTCGCATTTGGTTCATAGTTCCTTCAACAGGACTTCAAGCTTGATTCTTTTTCTCTTCTTTATCTTGTTCTTCATCTAATTACTGGTTACTTTAATTCCGTTTAATATCATTTGCATTTGCCGCCCTTTGTCTACAGTTCCTTCAACAGACTGTCAAGCCAAATTCTTCTTCTGGATCTAATTTTTCGTCTAATTCTCGATCTTGTTATCATGCAATTACTTTTTGCTTTTCTTGCGTTTAATATCATACGTCGTTTGTCGTTTCTGTCTGCAGTTTCTTCAATAGAATGTAAGGTATAATTTTCCATTTCTTCTTTATCCTGTTCTTCATCTATTTACTTCTCACTTTTCTTATACCTAATACACTTTCATTCGTTACTTTCTGTCTACAGTTCCTTCAACAGACTGCCAAGCCTAATTCTTTTTGTTTTCTTTATCTTGTTCTTCGCACATTTTCTTCTAACTTTTCTCAAACAACCACCCATTTTTCATCAGAAACTATCAACTTTTGTCACCATATTCCCTCTACTAATTTTGTAGATGTAGATTTTCTTTTATTATTTGTTTTAATTTAGTTCGACTTATTATTATTATAAGAAATTTTGATATTATATTAATGTCGTCATTAACAGAATATTATTATTTTTTTAATTTATATATTGTTTCAGTTTCTTTATTTTCTTCTTGTTCGAAAAAAAAGATTTTACTGGAAGTTGTGAATAGTTTTTCCAGTTGCATATGTAAGTAAGTATAGCTCTTCCTATTCTATACATTTTCTTTAATTGTTCCACATTTCTTAATCAATTTTGTATTAATTTTTTAATAATGTCCCAGAAACATTTGGTTATTATTTGCTAAATATGTTTTTAATAATAACATTGCTCAAGACACACCTTTCGTTATATCAAATGGTGGCTGTCTTAATTGTCTTGAATCCTAAATCTTTTGGTTATGGCAGACCTGCGAAACGCGTCAGGTGGTTTTAAAATAATTTGCTAAGAACCTTTTAGTTTTAAATATAATGAAGGCATATATTTGCTACGAAATAAATGTAGCTCGTTATTATTTGTAAGAAGGCATTGCTATGACTCTTAAAGTAGTGGCATAACTGCTTGAAGGTCACGATGTTGCAAAAAGGAAGATCTTAAAAGTCTGCTGTGAAAGGAGAATGAGAAGCTAATTGGATAGGAGTAGACGACTATTGATGTTAATATCGATTTCGTAACAAACAACTCGTGTTTCGTGGTTTAAAATATTCGAAAGGTTTTGGGGCCATAAAACAATACAACACCAACAACAAAAGTACAGACAAAAACATGCGTCGCCACGTAGCTGGTAGACACCTTTCTTTTGTAGCAGTGGAGAACGTCTGCTTTATATAAGGAATTCTGTAAACGAAGGATTCTCTACTCTTAGGACCAGGTTGTCTTTCCTTCTTCCTACAGTTTCCTGTAGCTCATTGGTTCCCAAACTGGAAGGCGTGAAGGCAAGTGAAGGGGCCGATAGACCATTTGTAAAATAATAAGCAAATTCTCATTTACCTTAAATTTAGAAACACAATTTATTTAAATTTAAAACTAAATTTACATCTTAGATTTTTTTCACATAAGTAATTTTATTTACCATTATGTCCAGAAAATTGTAATGAAATATATGCATTTATAAAAGAAATATAAGTAAAGGTTGTGCAAATTTTGTAAACTTGAAATATAACCAACATGCCAGCTTGAAAAGAATTCTAGCATTTTCAGGATTTCTTTTAATAAAAACAAAATATAGGAACAAACTTGATGTTGTTAATGACTTGAGTTGTGCCCTCCCTAAATACAACCTCAAATAGCCATGCTAGTGAAACAAATTTACACTCTATAACAGATCTTTCTCTTATCAGTTAAAATTTACCTTGCAGAAAAGTTATAACATTTTCTTATTATATTATGTACTCAATAAATCGATAAATAGTTTTAAAATTAAAAAAATATATATTTATATATATATATTTGTAGTTATGCAACACTGTTTTCTTGTATACCTTATCACTTTCAGTGATATATATATATATATATATATATTTATATATATATATATATTTATTTATATATATATATATATATATATATATATATATATATTTATATATATATATATATATATATTTATATATATATGTGTGTGTGTGTGTGTGTGTGTGTGTTTGTGTGTGTGTTTGTGTGTGTGTGTGTGAGTGTGTGTGTGTGTGTGTGTGTGTGTGTGTGTGTGTGTGTGTGTGTGTGTGTGCGTGTGTGTGTGTGTGTGTTTGTGTGTGTGTGTGTGTGTGTGTGTGTAATACTCCTTTTTTTATATGCCTATACCATTTATTTATAGTGTTTAGTGTAGGGGGCGTGGGAGGCTTTTATTTTAAGAAAAGCGGGCGTGGTACCAAAACGTTTGGGAACCCCCGCTCTAGCTAGTAGCCACCTAAGACCTCCGTATAAAGTTGGTCTCACGTTAGCCCATGGCCCATGGTCTCTTATACCGCTGTCCCATTTTATGTCTCAAAACAGTGAGTCTTATACTCTTGCTATCTGTAAAACATTTTCATGTAGATAATTTGTTACAAACCCTTACTTTCTATTTCCTTTAAATTGCTTTTCATACAACGCATACTATTTTTGTTTGTTCACACTTTTTAAAATGGATCGACATTTGTTTGTTCATATGATGTTTTAGATCGTCAATAATTTAATCGTGTTTTACTATTTTAACGTGTTTGTCCTTAAAGACAACTGTTTACCTAACCTTTATTTATTCGTTTTCGCTACTTCAATTTCTTCATCATGAATGTATTTTATTTTAATCAAAATTTATATTTATACTTTTGTTTATGATTTATTCATTTGTGTATTATATATGTATGTGAGTTAAAACTTTATTAGTTTGTGTTTTTTCACCTTTCAGCAGGTTTCTGTATTCATGTTTTATTTATTCATTTTCTATTCTAATACAGACTAATTCTTTCTCTTCTGTTCCCTTCACATATTTTTACGTTGCTCTATTATACTTTATTATATTGTTCTGTATTTGTTGTGTTGTTTAAGTCGTGCGAAATATTTTTAAAACAGGTTTGTTGTGTTATGTTGCATTATATTGTGTGTTTTATTGTAATTCTTTAGTTTTGGTAATTTATCCTTATTATTGATACTTTAATAAAACGTGTCAACTGTTACATCAGATAAAAACGGCATTTATTTTTTCCATTTGGCTCTATCAACACGAGGTACAGATTAAGGAAAAGGATAAAAAATATATCAATCAAAACAAATTATATATAAATGTAATTACAAATTTTATTGTAACATAAAACTGTCACTACCACCTGCTCGGACTTTAGCTTAGAATTAACAAGGCAGGTGAATCCAAAACTCACCCTAATAGTCACGAGAGGGTGACTTCGAATTAACGTCCCTTGCAGTCTGCATTTCAATACATTAATTAACAAAGCTAAACCTGGCGCGAGATACTTTCCGCCCTGCAAGGAATATAAAGCGATTGGAATTGCTGCATTTGTGTTTTACACAGTTCATTTCTATAACGGCCATGAGAGTTTTAATGAAACGCGCTCGTATCACTTGCTTTCAATTGAAAAGTGGATCGTGTGAGGTGATTCTGCTTTTTATCATTACTAGCGGTTTAATTTCGGTTTGATTGTGCTGACGTGTAGCAAGTGGTTTCTCCATTTTCCTGTATGTTTTGTTATAAACAAATAAATGTGTGACAAAGGTAAAAGTTGATGGATCAGAATGGTTGCCAAAACAATACTGAACAATAAAACGATCAAGAGGGAGAATATACAAGAACCCCTTTAAAATATTGTATTACAAAAGACTCCTGAGACAACATTTACGTGTTTAGATAAGGAGAGTGAATAGATTCTATTTACGAAAGCGTTTTATTACTTTTGCTTTATCTATAAGCTAACAATTCCATAAACTGGGATCGTGTACAACTGCCGACTAGTGGCATCAACAAACGCATTCATAGGATAGTAGTAAGAGCATTATTGCGTAGGTCTATTATTGCAACTATAGACGACCTATATGGTGGAACGACTATAAGAAGAACAGGAAGGATTATTGTGCAGGCCTAGCCGTTCCGCTATAGACGACCTATAAAGTAGTGAATACACTTAGAGAAGAACTAGAAGGATTACTGTGCAGGACAAGTCGTCCAGTTATAGACGACATGTGCCATAGTGAATAGACTATGAAAAGAACAGGAAGGAATATTGTGCAGGGCTAGTCGTCCGGTTATAGACGACCAATATCATAGTGAATAAATAGTCTATGACAAGAACAAGAAAGATTATTGTGCAGGCCTAGTCGTCCGGCTATAGACGATCTATGCCGTTTTGAATAAACCATGAGTAGTACAGGAAGTATTTTTGCGAGAGATGGGTTTGGTCTACTGAACACTGTATATATTTATCTAATTTTATAAAACACAGTTTAAGATTTAATTCTGTATCTTTTAATACACTCTATAAAAATGTTTTAAAAGCAGCTCTACTGATTTTTCTTAATTAATTCATAATTTAAAGTGAACATCATTTTGAATAAATTCAACTAAAAAAAGATTCATTTAATATGAAAATTTGTCAAAAGCAAATCTCCAACCATCGGTGGCCGTTGATGGTATATGCAGGATTTTTTCACAGAATCTAATCTAAAGGAATATCATTTTCCCGTTAAATTTGTTCTCCTTCCTAGCCACTGCCTTCGTGTTTCTATCCACATATATTCTACTCGTATGTAGCAATGGGTCGATCCAATAACTTTAATGGATCGGCGATTAAGTAACAGTGCCAAGTAGGATCATGACTTTTACCGGTGACAATACTAAGACTGCTCCGTATGTGTTAACAACCGTCGGGCATACCATACTGGTGAATTGATTCCATATCTCGTTTTTAGAAGGCTAATTTTATTAAAAAATAAACTCCTACGAAATTAAGAACAAACTACAGAGTGCGAAATAGTGTTTACACTACACAACCCTGTCGTGAAATCTGACACAAATCGACCCCCCTCACACGGCGTAAATTAATAGAATTAGTGACAGCGACAATAACCAATGACAGCCGCAGTAAAATATGAGTAACTTTTCAGTCGTGACAGCGACATTTTGCCCAATCACAACTGAGACCATCCCCTGTCTCCCCTTCAGTCAACGACACTCCACAATAATCGCGCCACGAACCGAGCGGTGACAGCAGAACCAGTGACAGCGACAAATCAACTAATGACAGCCGTTTCATCCAGTGACAGTGACAAATCAGACAATGACAGCTGTTTCATCCAGTTATAGCGACAAATCAACCAATGACAGACGTTTCATCCAGTGACAGCGGCAAATCGACCAATGACAGCCATTTCATCCAGTGACAGCGACAAATCAACCAATGAGAGCCGTTTCATATAGTGACAGCAACAAATCAACCAATGACAGTTTTTCAGTGGTAGGGACAAACCAACCAATGAGAGCCGTTTCATCCAGTGACAGTGACAAATCAACCAATGAGAGCCATTTCATAAATTGACAGTGACAAATCAACCAATGACAGTCGTTTCATCCAGTAACAGCAGCAAATCGACCAATGACCGCTGTTTCATCCAGTAACAGCGGCAAATCGACCAATGAGAGCCGTTTCATATAGTGGCAGCAACAAATAAACCAATGACAGTTGTTTCAGTGGTAGGGACAAACCAACCAATGAGAGCCGTTTCATCCAGTGACAGCGACAAATCAACCAATGACAGCCATTTCATTAAGTGGCAACGACAAATCTACCATTGTCAGCCGTTTCATCCAGTGATAGCGACAAATCAACCAATGATGGTGACATCAAGTTTCATCCAGTAATTGCGACCTTTTGCCCAATCACAATAGAGGCAACTTCCGATCGATCCATTGTTACTAGTACTGACACTGCCATATTTTGTCACTAATATCACCAGCGACAAACGAATATCAGTGACAAGACACCGCGATATAAAATATCGACCATGCCTACTCGTATGTTTGCATCACGTGTCCTGATGTGCATAAAAAAATCACATATCTCTCAGCCACTGTTTTCCTTACTGTGTTGTCTGTAAATATTTTAATTATTATCTTATTATTTTAATAAAAATTAAGACTAATATGTCCAAAATAAATGTATCTTGGGAAAGATTTATTTTATCTTGGGTAAGTCTTTGAGAAGTAAAAAGGTGGAAAAGGCAATCATTAATTATTTTCCGCAAAAAGTAGTTGATTAATGATTAAATGCTATAAAAACATTTATACAATAGATATCATACACAAATTGTCTTGCTGAAATATTACCAATCACAATGTCCCTTCTTCCTCTAAAATGGTTGTCTTTTATGAAACCCATCGGAAAACTTAGAGCAAAATATTAATGCCAAATGATTAAAATTTAAAGGTAGTCATTTGAGAGGTTTGCTTTGATGCGTTACCTGCAAGCCTCTCTTGTCTTTCTCGGTAACTTGTTGATCGTATTATTAATGGATCAACTCGCACGAATAACTGAATCAACAAGTGCTATACACTACTTAAGCAGATTATAAACACAACGGCTTAAAATTGTAACTGTTTATTACTTTTAAAATAATTTAAAAGTAGATACCAGTAGAAAAATAAATATTTAATTGAATAATCTCAATATTTTAGGAAATATGATGCCGAGTAGTTGTAATAAGATAGTGTATAAAACTAACCGAGATTAGGGTGGGGCGTAACAGTACGCCAAATAGTGGGAGGAGCTTGACTATAAGTTTAACAAATTAATATGGAACCTTGCAGATAAAACCATCAACAACGAAAACAACGTTAGTCTAAGCGCGACTGTGGAATATATTTTTTTTAACTATAATTCGAAAAAGTACTTAATCTAGATAACTTATAGGTATCTTGTCTTTTTAAACTCACAATGATCACTTGTATGCCATAGGAGTAAATTAATTACTTTATGAAAGAGATCTAATTATTTTAGTTTTAGGCAGGAGTATTGTTTTTACGATCTAAATTGTTTTATTGAATTAAACAAAATCAATAATTCTTAATTTTTCATACAACATTATTTTTCATTCCATAAAGACAGTCCTGTCATGGTTGTGGCTATTTTTTTGCTATTGTCAACTCAGTCAATAGTGTGCTAAGTTATAACAAACTCATTTTTAGGAGTTTATTATATTTTATTAATCGGTTTTCCTCCATTTTAAGTAGGCAGAATTGAATAATAATTTTTTTAATTCGTGTTTGGGTATCTAACATATAAACCGAATGCGTAAAGAAAACTTGTTACAAAATAGTTTAATACGTTCACTTGTCCATCCAACGCCATCAGGGGCGGATCTAGAAAAATATTTTGGGAGGAGCAGGTAGGGAGGAGGAGAAGTTGCCTAATGAGCCAGGAAAATATTCAGGAAATATGGTAGCTATCGTGTAAAATCTGTCTTCTGTCTGAGGGAAATAGTTATACTGTTGCATTACACAATCATTGATTTGCTTCAATTACCATATATTTGCAATATAAACCACCTATTTATTACATTGTGGGGGGGCGTATTTAAAATGATTATATGGATTAATGTGGGGTTTTAAACATATTCTAATTAATAAGTAAGGCAAAATGCAAACATCGGAAACGACATTTTACACTTATATTGATATTTTATAGTTTGAAAATGTTCACTTTTCCATATTTTCGGGGAGTTTGAATCTCAAATCCTCCTTATATATCCACCACTGAACGCTACATATCTTCTACGTTGTCTTCCCCATTGTGGCAAGCTGACAGAGCAGGTTGCATGTATAGCTGTCGTAGAGGATTTGGGGACTTCGCTCAGAATGATGATCGAGCAATTTGCAAGAGTTTGAAGTTGCACTGTATTTCTGACCCTCTTCTTATATGTAGGACAATTTTGTTTTCAATTGATATGAGAGAATTTCTACTTTTAAAATAAATGTTGGGTTGTGGTATTTACGACCCCAACTTTAGAAGATGATCGGAACTCAGTTTAACGCGTCTCATAAACTCAACCTTTTACATTTGTACTTTTACAACATGTAAAGTGATAGCAAGTGGAACTGAGATTTATATCACTTTACAATGAAACTAAGACTGCTTGTTACGAAACATTTTATTATCCCTTGTAAGAGACGTTAGACCATTAAGCTCTCGTTCTGTTTCCGTAAACGTCAGAGAGATAAATGTGGCGCAAAAATCGATAGCTGTAGTTTCTCCAGCACAAGTTACAACCTGAGTCAAGGATGACCTAGATTTGCAAGTAAACATGCTTCTCCCACCCTTTCCTTTAATAACAATGGGTGACGTCACTCTCACAGCTGTTACAGCTGAAAGATTTATTAAATCATGTTATTCAGTTCTTTGAACAGTTCGTTCGCCATGTTTGCATTGGCGTACTTACACTGCCACCGGTATTTATATTTGGATATATTTTAAAATGTCTTTTTTTACATTTTTCGATACATATACAAACGTAAGGGTTTGGATTTTATGCCGCCAGTAGTTGGTACTGCATAAACAGTTTTTTAGTTGTATCCTGCGAGGCTCCTGGTTTAGGTACGGTTGCTTCGTCGTTCATTATAAACCCATGCTAGAATATAATTACCGCTTATCCGGACAAGATCGATCTGGTGATACAGATAGTCCTCAAGGACACACGTAATCAATCTGGTGATACAGAGACCTCGGGGTCACATGAGATAAATCTGGTGATACAGATAGTCCTCAAGGACACAAGTAATCGATCTGGTTATACAGAAAGCAATCGGGGTCAGATGTGATCAATCTGGTCATACAGTTAGTCTTCATGGACACACGTTATCGATCTGGATCTCATGGACATTCGTAATCGATCTGGTGATAATTATACTCCTTGCGGCCACACGTGATTGATCTAGTGTTACAGAAACTCCTCAAGGACACACGTAATCGATACGGTGTTCAGAGACACTCATATTCGATCTGATGACACAGAAAGTCCCGAGGGACAAACGTAATCGCTCTAGTGATACACAAACTCCTTAGGGACTCACGAGATCGATCTGGTGATTTAGAAAATCTCCCGGGGCACACGTGATCCATCTGACAATACGGAAAATCCCAAGGGACACAAGTGATCAAGAAAACTCCTCAGAGACACACGTGATGGATTCTGGTGATACAAAAATCTTCAGGAACACACGTGATGGATCTGGTGATACAGAAAATCCTCAGGGATACTCTTAATCGATCTACCAATATATTTACTCATCAACGACACACGCGAACTGGTGATACAAAAAGACCTTAGAGACTGACGTGATGGATCTGGTGATACAAAAAGTCCTCAGGGATACGCGCGATCGATTTGGTGATATGAAAAGACCTCAGACACACGTGGTGGATCTGGTGATACAAAAAATCCTAAGGGGCACAAGTGATGGATCTTGTGATACAGAAAGTCTTTAGGGATACGCCTAATAGATCTATCAATATATAAACTCATCAGGGACACACGCGATCGATCTGGTGATACAAAAAGACCTTAGAGACTGACGTGATGGATCTGGTGATACAAAAAGACCTTAGAGACTGACGTGATGGATCTGGTGATACAAAACGTCCTCAGGGATACACGCGATCGATCTGGTGATACGAAAAGACCTCAGACACACGTGGTGGATCTGGTGATACAAAATATCCTAAGGGGCAGAAGTGATGGATCTTGTGATACAGAAAGT
>JBAIZL010000001.1:308796061-308853561 GCA_036971475.1 Prosapia bicincta | reverse complement strand
CACTGATGGCTGTCATTTCCTTTATATATTTACTACGTCAATTTTATTTTATACTCGTTATGGCTTTAAAAACAATGACTTGCAATTAAAAACCTAACTAATCCTACAATACTATTTTTTAAACATATTCCATTTATATCTTAACTATTACGTATTATTGGGTCAGCTGTGGAAGTACCGTTTATCAAGTTTAATTTGTTTATTTTCCGATAAACCTTCCGTAGCGGCTAACTATTGCGTGGATTCCACATTCCAAACTACCTGGCAAGGTCAATGAGCTGGCTTGTAAACATTCTAATACAACAATTCTACTTATCATATTAAACGGGACGAACCTTGCTTTTTAAATTCTCTATCTTTGGAGTGTACAGTTTATAAAACTGGCTTGTGTCTCGATTATCGAAGTCCACTTGATAAACCCTGATTGCTTCTGTTATTCATGCAAAGTTTCTATTGTTGCGACCTTGATCGTCAGTACACAAGTTTTCTTGTTTTATATTGTACAGTGATAGTCTGATCTAACGACCCACTATTTCATGCACACTAATTTCTTGTTTGATTTTGCAAAAGTCTGTCCGCGTATTTGTTGTACAAGTTATTAAGGTTCGCCTGCTATCTTCCTGATTGTTGTTTGATTTACCCCGCTTGTTTGATTTAAGCAGTGGATGTAGCTCGGCAATGTTTGCTCAATATACACAAAGACTTCCTGAATAATACTTTTGTAATGTTGATTTAGTTATTAAATAGTTTGTTTTACATTTTAAACATTTGTCCCTTTACAAATATGTAGCTAATCTTAATGTCTAGATTTAACTACTGCTTATTCTTGTTTTTACATTAAATCAGTTTATGAATCCTTCTGACAATTTGATTCCTGCCTAACTTCGCTTATTGCTCGCGTACTGGTTCAATTATTGAACAATATTCTAATTAGGCATTTCCGTATTTTTAGGATTATGATAAGTGTAAGGGTCACATTCTAGAACCCTTTACCCGTCATAAAACTTCTTAACGTTTTTAACATCATATACAATTTTACAGAATACATTACACTATATTTTATAATTATTGACACAGTTGATTTGATTAACGGTAACAAATCAAGTTATTGTTCCTGAGTTTGCCTTTTCTTTCGTAAACATTTCCCATTAAACATTTTTGGAAATTCCGTAGAACATCTTATTGACTTTGTCCTGTTTTAGATACATTCTGGTACGTCCGGCTTATTTTGTTGCAAGGAAAGTTTTTATAAACTCGTTCCCCGCCCGTCCACCGGATACTTCATTGTGGCCTTGTTTACAAACACAAGTGATTGCCCTTAACCTTGAGCCTTTGTTTACATTTGTTCGACTCGCTGGGTATTTCATTCAAACATCTGGATACTTTATTATAAATTATTTCAACCTAGACAATTCTGGTTTATTTAAAAGTACAGCGGTTATTTATTTGTACTGCCTTTCTTGATAGTATTTAGTTTTAAAATATTTTTTTAATCATTCATAAAATCTTTCATTAAACACGTCTGAATAACTGTTTAGCAATTCTGGTAACTTCAACATTTCTTGTTTATTTACTATGCAATGATTATTTGTATTTTCCAATTTAACCGTATTTAGTTTAAGATACGTTCTACGCGTTCTGGTTTTCTTTCGGCGTTTTGTGTTACGCCATTGTGCGTAATTCCTGTATTTTATTTTTATTTTTGATTTATTTTTACTTGGTTTATTTTGATAATTTTTATACTGGTGAGATTTACTTCTAAATTTATTTTTAACAAACAATTTGGACTTCGTTTTCAAGCAAGATTGATTAGAATTAAAGTGCTTTGGAACTCTTGTTAAGTCTAACGGATTTGTTTCCCGACAATTAGGTCTTTCCCTAACTTGTTGGAATTTTATTTGTTTCGGCTTGTAGCCATTTTTATTTAATTCGTTGAATCCTCCCTCGTCATTATTTAATTTGTTTGTTGTAGGCTTGGTTAACCCATTTTTTGCTTTATTTAATCCCGTTAGCTTACTTGATTCCGTTCTTTCACAGTTTAATAATTCACTCTTCCTCGAATTTTCGCACAACTTGTTATTTAAATTTTTGGTAATCTCGTTCTTAACCTTATTCGTTGACAATTGTTTTAATTTTATTTTCTGTTCCCCGCTTGTATCGGTGGAACATTTTACATTTTTAGTCATATTTTTGTTTCGTGTTTGTTTATTTTTTAGTTTGTCATCGCCTAACTCGCACAAGGACCCATCTTCCTGATCCTTTCCCGTGAACAGCCCCTTCTGCACGCTATTCACTATCGGGCACTCCAATGTCGGCTCTACAGGTGTTAATTTGCCGTCGTTAATTTGCCCGTCTATAGAAGACGAATCTATTATATTTATTTCCTGTTCCCCGCTTGTAACGTCGGAACATATTACATTTTTGTTAGTATTTTTGTTTGTTATTTTATTAATTTTATTACATCCTATCTCTTGTTTTATATTATTTTTATTATTATTCGATACAAGAAACTCCTGGTGCAGCAGATATCCATCAATCTCGTACGTCATGAACGATCTCTCCATGTTTATCCGGGCTTTTAACGCACACAAAGTATTTGCTCCCAAGATGAGGTCAACCCGTAGATTGTCCACAATCAAGAAAACAAATTCCTTTGTGTGTCCGTTTAATGTTAGAGGTAGCATTGTTTGTAATTTGACCCGTTTACAGGTTGACCCTAATGCTGTGACTATCGCTACATTAGCTATAGGTAGCTCATAGAATAAATTCCCGCTTTGTTTTAGGGCTATGTATTTTTCTGTTTTAATCACAGACATTTGGGCACCTGTATCAACTTGTGCAATTAACTTATGGTCCTTAATTTCGCACTCTATCACTGGACACTGGTCTATATTCTCTAGTGTTATAACCGAGTCAATTCTTTCCTCTAACAAATCGTCCCTAATAGACATGGAAAAACCGCCTAGCCTGATCTTATTATGATGGTAAACCGGCTTTTCCTTCGGTCTCTCGCTCTGAATTATTTTTGGTTTCTTATTGCTTCGGATCTCTAACCTGGTTAACTTATCTCCCTGATTGTTGCCAGAGATCCCTATATTTAGTTTTTTGGCCTATGGTCGCTTGGTCCGGGGATAGGCGATTTAGGATGAGGGTTTTTAGGATACTTGGTCTCTTGGTATTTTGCGGTATCACCATGGGACCTTGGGTTAGGGTTAGGTTGTTGGTTTGGAGCAACCTGCCTCTGTTGACTTCTTTGAGCGTTCCCATTACCATTGCCGTTGTCAGTAACACTGTCTAGCTGTTGTAGGAAAACTATCGCTTGTTTGATGTTACTTGTGGGGTTCCCCACACTAGCTAGCTGAACGTTACTCCCAAAGTGTTTCATTAACATGAAAATTAGATGGTTCTCTGGGATTATCGGGTCTAAGTTTTTCGCCCTGTTTACCATCATAATAAAATACTCTGCCATAGAGTATGGTCCATTATTATGGTAGCGCCCTTGATTTATCTGTCTGCGTACCCTATCCTGCTGGCGATAACTCCAGAAATGCTCCGTGAATTCCTGCCTGAATTCAGAATAAGTTTCTGTATTGTTCTTTATGGCTTTCCACCATGCATCCGCTGCCCCTTTCAAATATCGCTCTACAATTCTTAATTTTGCAGTCTCGTCCATAGTATTGTCTATTTCAGAAAATAGATCTTCTATTTCCCCTAGGAATGTCATTGGATCTTCCTTGTCATTCCCCCAGAACTCAATCCTACGGTACGTAGCCTCCCCGTTCCTGTCTATTACCCTTGGTAAGCAAACTTGTGTTACTATTCCCGCTCCAGCTGTTTGCTTTACCTTTGCGACTTGTTGCTTTACCGATTTAATGTCTTCTTGGATATCCTGTACTTTCTCGTTTAATTTAGCCGTTTTTGTTTCCGTTTTAGTTTTTAATCTCTCTATTTCCGTTTCATGTTCGCTTAACTTTTCATATATATGACTTGTCTTAGCCTCATTTTCTTTTTGGTAGTCATCGAACTTTCCCTGGAAAGCCTCCCATAAATGTCGTCTTTCCATTTTCTCTTCCTCCCTCCATTGTTTTTCTCTGTCCTCTCTCTCCTTCTCCTTTTGTTTTTCTTTGTCTTCTCTCTCCTTCTCTCTCTGTTTTGCTTCCTCCCTCTCTTCCTCTCTCAATCGTTTCTCTTCCGCCTTCTCTTTCTCTCTCAATTGTTTCTCTTCCTCTCTCCATCGTTTTTCTACCTCCTTCTCTTTCTCTCTCAATTGTTTCTCCTCCTCTCTCAATCGTTTTTCTTCCGCCCTCTCTTTTTCTCTCAATTGTTTCTCCTCCTCTCTCAATCGTTTCTCTTTTTCATCTCTCTCCTTCTCCCTTTGTTTTGCTTCCGCCTTCTCTTTCTCTCGCTCTTCTTTGTCTTTTTCCTCCTTTGCCTTGAAATAGGCCATCAATTTATCTATCTCGGGTTTTGACATTTTGATTTACTATTTAATATTCAATTATTTATTTATGTACTTATTCCTTTCTTTTCGATTTGGTTTAGGCCAGATGGTTCCTACCCGCTCTTTCGACTAAATCCTTATTCAAATTCATTTATTTATTTATTTTATTAGTACGCTCTTGGATTTGTTCAATTTATATTATTATTTAAAAATTTAATTACATTATTCAAAACATTTTGACTTCATTTATTTAAACTATCTCGATTCATTTCTATTATTTAATTATTCAATTTTGATATAGGGAACCTGTTCAAAGTCCCTACCGTCCGGGCGCCAATTCTGCAACGTCCCCCCCAGCTTACCTAACCTCTACGTCCCTACCACCGCAGCACAACGCGGTCGTCTGCTTGCGTTGTTTAAAACCTTTCTTGCAGAGTACTAAAAATTAATTGTTTACAAGAAAACATATTTATAAACAACCAAGGCTCTGCCTATCACCCTGCTGGTAAAACCGTGCTAAACTCCCAGAGTTAAGTGTATGTTTCCTGCTCGTAGGGCCAAACCCACAACAAGCCTATTCCCGCTGACTACTATTTAAAATACATATAAACCCTCCTAAATAAGTTTATCAATTGTGTATGGTCTCAGTATAGTCACACATGTCAAATAAATAGTCAGCTGGAAAGAAACACATTTAGAATAATACACATAAAAAACACAGAGTCTTACCACCTGATGATGATCTGCAGAAACAGCAAGGGAACGTGCAAAATATGATTGTGTTTAAAAATACCTATTTTAAAAGGCTCCTGTGTCCTCTTAAACACAATCTGCCAGTAGATAAATCTCTGGACTTTTATTACAAAAAACCAACTAATCTTTAGACTAGCTCATGAAATTAGTAGAGAGAAACTCTTTAAAACATTAGGCTTTATCTATTGCCATTCAATGAAATTTAATTAAATTTGTTTACTGATTTGATAATCATTTTTATATTAGTTGGAAAAAGCTAAACAGTTTTTATTGGTTATTTGACACAGGATGGAATGCAAATAATCTTGATTTTTATGACATATTTAACTCTATTTATTGAAATAAAAAAGAAAATTTATCTTTTAAAGTATTACACAATTATATTAGCAAAACAATTCACTGAGTTACTTCTCATTTCTTATGCTTTGAAAAATTATACTTTGCATATAGATTGATAACATAACATAACATAAAATTATTTTCAAAATTACACATAATAATATTTTATTTACTATATGGAATTGGTAAATTCATAGTTCATGACCTTTAACTTTTAAATTTATAATATTTGAAAATTTCTCATTTTCTTTAAATAAACGGCTTATGGCCAAAAACCTTTTGTAATTTTAATATTCATTATTTTAAATATTCTGAGCACATAAATTCATTTACTTAGCATACAATTTATTAAAATTCTATAAAGAGTGAAGTCATTGTTTTAAGCTTGCAAATTTGTTTGAATTTAATAAAATTAACTAACTAAATTTGACGTGAATGATTTCGAATAAAGGAAATGACTTGCCAAAGATGTTCTTGCCGGTCCTTGGGGTCCCTCGTCTGGATTCCCTGGTCCTTGGACACCGGAAGTCGCCATCCCTGGTTCGTCGGTGGTGGTTTCCCTCTATTCGAGCGTCCTGGAGGCTGAGTCTGGAGCCTTCATCCTTGGTGGTCCTGGATGTCGAAAGCGCTGAGGTTATTGTCCATCTGGCCTGCTGACGGTCTCTACTCGCGGTCCAGCATAGCGTCCCGCGGCACCTCGTGTTAGAAAATTTTTACAGACTGTCTCTAAAAGCTTAGAGACCAAGTATATATAGCGGTGAATTTAACCTACCGCACCCCGCCTGCAAGTTTGCTATCGCTCGATTTATTCCTTGTACAGGCAAGTCGGGCAACGAATCTGTTTTAGCTTGCATAGTTTGATAATTAATTTTAGAACACTGAAAAATGTCTATTTTATTTAAACGGCTGTAACTTTTTTGTTTCTTAAGTTTTTTGAATTCTGTTTTCTTTAATGTTCATTCTAGGTTATTGTGGTTCTTTTGAAATGTCGATGAAAGTTCTACGTGGTTTGGTTCGAAAAATAGCTTTTTTAGGCACTTAGAATTTTTTCGCTTCACTCTCGATGTTCAAATTTAGTTAGTTATTACAAGTTTATTTTATAACATTCTTTAATTTAGCTTAACTATTCTATTTACTGTTTTATTTAATTTTTCCCTCTATAATAATTGCATAATTCCCTACTTGCTTATTTTAAAAACAGCTTTATTTCTAAAAAACAGGAAATTACTTATTTCCCACTTGCGACGGTCTTTCACCCCGTTGCAACACACACACACACACACACACACACACACACACACACACACTACAACAGACCTAGCAATCGTCACACAGATAAACATTTCGAATAAGCATCGCCGACCATAATCAGCCCTGTGCTAACGCTTGCCAATATCTGTCAGAGACCCAGTCACTAGACTTTATTTTAAAATGCCTAACACGGAATAATATATATATACATTTATTTCTATTACTATATATTTGTTGAGGTTTAGGGTCGTCACGCATAGGATGCAATAGACGAGTTATTCGATACGTAATCTCAGTGGCTAAGCACCGGCATCGTCCCACTCGTGCGGGTGGGGGCGTCACTGAAACTTAAGAGACTCAAAATTTGTACATCGGATACTACTTACTCACCCAGGGAGTTTGCATTTCATAAGTGTGTATATATGTGTATGTAAGTGATTGGATGTGTGTGTGAGTGTGTGTGTAAGAGAGAGAGGGAGAGAGATAGAGAGAGAGAGAAAGAGAGAGAGAGAGAATGTGTGTGTGTGTGTGTGTGTGTGTGTGTATGTGTGTGTGTGTGTGTGTGTGTGTGTGTGTGTGTGTGTGTGTGTGTGTGTGTGTGTGTGTGTGTGTGTGTGTGTGTGTGTGTGTGTGTGTGTGTGTGTGTATGTGCGTGTGGCTAATTTAGATTAGATAGGATTCTTACTGAGTATAACGAGAAGTGTCTCTTACATTTGAACCTCTAAAAATTGTTATCGAGTAACTGAAACTTACGTGATTTCGTTTATAAATCGTATATATGGTTACTTATTGTCGGTCCTAGTTATTTTGTACAAATAAATTCCACCACTCTTGAATAAGTTTGTTTGTTTCTATGAATTAAAGCTAAAATTTAAAAGTTCCATAACTCCTGATAATACAACCAAAGCTCTTGCACGTATATTAATATTCAATACATTTCCAATAACACGAAGTAAAGCAATTAATTCCACGTATTAGTTAGGAATGCTTTACCATTTATTCTTCCATCTCACGTTGTAAAATAATTATTTCCAATAACTTACATTCACGTCGGGTAAACATGTTAGTGGCGCTGTTACCATGGCAACAACCCGTTGCCTGTTTCTATTAAATCGACCTGAACAACACTGACTGACAGTTTGTAAATATGCCCTCCACGGCTCGTGTTTTAATTACTTGCAGCGCATTTATAGCGTGCGCGATATCAGCAAATATAGTGAGTCTGGGACCTGTCTTCATAGAAACGTTATGTTGTTTTCTTACCCAAATTAAAATTTTAAGCATTTTATAAATAGAAACAACGGTTTTTTAGAAGCTGAAGTTATAAACGCAGCCGTGAAAGAATCAGATTCTGTCATCGAGCCGCCCTCAAAAATACATCGATTGTAAAACAATTCTCTTTTGAAATATGCCGAGTCAATAAATAATATAACATAATTACTAAAAAACTTCATATTTTCTTCATTTTTTTAAATCTCAGACGCACTTTTTTGTGATAGTTTCATTGTAAAATATTGAAACATGATTTTCTATAACGTATTGTCAATTTCAAGTCATGTTGAGGCAAGACAGAAGGTTGGAAGATGAACAGAAGTCTTCATATCGGAAACGCCCTGTTTGTTGAGCATTACAAGTTTTTTATCCGAAGTTGCTCTTCCGCCACTTCTTTTTATCTTTCCTCCTACTAAAGCAAGCGTTTTCCTCTTTAAAGATATTTATTTCAACCTTTATTTATTTCAATCTAATATATCTGAAGTTTGAGTGATCTGATATCAGTCCACTATGATCGAAACCAACAATTTATACATAATTTCCTTTTCCCTGATTGTGCATTACTTGACTTTAATATTCTTTAACCTACAGATATTTACATTATATATATATATATATATATATATATATATATATATATATATATATATAAATATAAAATACGTTTTCTTGTTTAATAATTTAAAACAACACAGGTTATTCAAATACAAGAATATTTATTATTTTATATCCAAAGCTTTTCGTTGGCAAACAGTACCAACATCATCAGGAATGAAAATTAATTTTCATTCCTGATGATGTTGGTACTGTTTGCCAACGAAAAGCTTTGGATATAAAATAATAAATATTCTTGTATTTGAATAACCTGTGTTGTTTTCAAATATATATATATATATATATATATATATATATATATATATATATATATATATATATATATACATATATATATAACTTATATATATATCAGTTGTTAAGTTATTTTGCTTTTTATATAGTTCTTTAATTTCATTTTTAATCCAAATTTTTTCTTGCAATAATATTAGTTTTTTGTGCTGCTGTACTTTTATTTTTTATGTAAATTTTAGCATATTTAGTTATTATATTATATTGTATACATTTTTTGTTGAAGAAAATATTACAGTTATTGTTCATTAATTGTATTTTCTTTTTTTATATAAGTTTAGTATTTTAGTTGTATTAAAATTATTTTTTTTTATAGAAATCATATTGCAATCAATTCAGCACAGTACTAACATTAATATAAAACACCGATAAATTTCTTATTCTAAATTATTATAAATATATATATATATATATATATATATATATATATATATATATATATATATATGAATTTATGAATATTAATTTTTATATCATTATCGTATATAAATTCATATACTCTTGTGTCAATTTGAGCGTCTAAAAAGTGAAAGTAAAGTCATTCACAGCAAAATTCAAATAACTTCCCCTTATTTCATTTTTTGATATTTTAGTTTATAAAATTGGTTACATATAATTTATATGACTACAATACTTGCACATAATTGATTTATGTCTGAGCGCCCGGCTTCCTGGATTTATGTCTGAGCGCCCGGCTTCCTCGATTGATGTCTGAGCGCCCGGCTTCCTGGATTTATGTCTCAGCGCCCGGCTTCCTGGATTTATGTCTAAGCGCCCGGCTTCCTGGATTTATGTCTCAGCGCCCGGCTTTCTGGATTTATGTCTGAGCGCCCGGCTTCCTTGATTTATATCTGAGCGCCCGGCTTCCTGGATTTATGTCTGAGCGCCCGGCTTCCTAGATTTATATCTGAGCGCCCGGCTTCCTGGATTTATGTCTAAGCGTCCGGCTTCCTGGATTTATGTCTGAGCGCCCGGTTTCCTGGATTTATGACTATTGATGATGTCTTCTTTTATCGATATGTTTGCACTTCAAACAAACTTTATTTAACGACTGCCAAAGGTAAATATTCACATTTATTCTACTGTGAAACTGCTACATTATCGAGGGATGTATTAAAGAAATTGAAATATATCGTGGCTGTCCTCCATCTAGACCTCCGATTTACGCCACTAGCCATGCGTGATTTTACTTTCGACCATTACTATTTGCAGTTTACAATTCGAGTGACCCAAACGTTTATAAAACTATTTCTTATTTAATTATATTTTTTTTTATTTGTGGTTTTTTTGTCATGCATAGGACTCTGTTTATCTCTCAAAATTAATATTTATAAACTGACATCTGAATTAATATATATTTGTTTCATTATTTTTATTTCACTCGTTTTTATTATATTTCTTTATGCAGATTATTTTTATTCTGTTATCATTGTTTCACATTACGCTTTAAATTACAATGCCTATGACGATTCTACGATAGTAGGTTCTTGAATTATTATTTTTATTTCAATTTATCCATTCTTTTGTGACATTTCTTACTTATAACATCAATAGTTTGATTATCTATTATTTTCTAATATTTATGAAATAATTTAATTATTAGCCCTAAAATATATGTTTACGTGGTTCAGTGTTTATTTTATCATTTGATAATTTATTTATCTGACATTGATTTTTTTTTTTGATATTTATATTAATTTCGATATTTCTTTTGAATTATTTTTACCAACTTCCTCTTATTCCTTTCTTATGATTCAATTATTTCAAAAATATAGTTTATCCAGCACAAGTCTGTTTTTACCTCCAGTTTAGTCTGTAAGTTTTGCTTATATCTGACCTTCACGCAGACCAATTTTACTTTGAGTTCTAGATATTTCTAAACTGCATAGTTTTGATAACATAATTTTAAATAATAATATACAAAAAGATAATGAAATAAACATTTTTCTCCTAATTGCAGGGCAATACTTGACCGTCTCAGTGTTTCCAGGATAAAGCTTTTGTCGCACGACTATAAAGATAGGAAATATGCCATTTCCACTTTCCTTTTAGAATAATAAAAACATCTCATACAAACAAACTCATCAGTTGATTACGCTGGCATATATTGACTTTTTTCAGTTGAGCATCAATTTTTTTTATTTGATAATTTTATGTTTATACGAAAGAGTACGATTTGCACAGTTTTATCCGTGCTTTGCCACTTCAGAGTTAAGCGTCGGAAGTGAGAACACAAAGACAAAAGAACAATACAACGCAATAAACAGACAAAAGCTCAAAGGCATATCAAAAGAATAATTTAATCAGCAATTCAAAGCTTTTACAGAACAATAAAGGGCAATTCCTCATGGATATTTATCAATCTCAAATTATTTGCATGTAGGGAGCGACTACAAAATTCCTGTATAAAGGTTCATGAGAGGTAGGGGTCCACTTATATTTGCTTAGGAATGTAGACGGAGGTTACATTGTTCAAGATTCCTGTGAGCCAGTTTTACCTTGATACATTTGGTTGAATCTAGGAATATAGTTACATGTTATACTGTCCTAGGTTCCTGTGAATTTAATTTCGCTTGATACGGTTGGTTAAATCTAAGAATACAGTTACATGCTATACTGTCCTAGGTTCCTATGAATCCATTTTAGCTTCATGCGGTTGGTTGAATCTAGGAATATAGTTACATGCTATACTGTCCTAGGTTCCTATGAATCCATTTTAGCTTCATGCGGTTGGTTGAATCTAGGAATATAGTTACATGCTATACTGTCCTAGGTCCCTGTGAACTTAATTTCGCTTGATACGGTTAGTTGAGTCTAGGAATATAGTTACATGTTATACTGTTCTAGGTTCCTGTGAATTTAATTTCGCTTGATACGGTTGGTTGAGTCTAGGAATATAGTTACATGTTATACTGTTCTAGGTTCCTGTGAACTTAATTTCGCTTGATACGGTTGGTTTAGTCTAAGACTATATTTACATGCTATACTGTTCGAGGTTTGCTGTGAACTCATTTTAGCTTAATACGGTTGGTTGAATCTAGGAATATAGTTACATGCTATACTGTCCTAGGTCCCTGTGAACTTAATTTCGCTTGATACGGTTGGTTTAGTCTAAGACTATATTTACATGCTATACTGTTCTAGGTTTGCTGTGAACTCATTTTAGCTTGATACGGTTGGTTGAGTCTAGGAATATAGTTACATGTTATACTGTTCTAGGTTCCTGTGAACTTAATTTCGCTTGATACGGTTGGTTTAGTCTAAGACTATATTTACATGCTATACTGTTCTAGGTTTGCTGTGAACTCATTTTAGCTTAATACGGTTGGTTGAGTCTAGCAATATCGTTACGAGTTACATTGTTCTAGGTTTCTGTAACCATTTTGCTTGATACCTATACCACAATAGTTTACCCCTACTCTAAAATTTTCTGGCAGTTACGTTCTTGCAGTAGCTATGCTAAGAACAAGTCTTTCACGTTTTCGAAATTCTAAATATACTTCGTATTTTACACTTTACAAACAATTAATTGTAAAGTATTCTTATCCCGAACCAACTTTGTTCCATCTAGACTACGCGTGGTAACGATTTTACTATATTTGCTACTACAGACTAGACGAAACGATATGTTTTGTCCATCGAAAACAAAATTTTCAAACGCAATTAATAAATGTAACCACCACATATTTCCTATTCATACAATTACACCCAATATAATTACAAGTGCAAGATATATTAGGGGTGAAGATAAACTAAGGTTGATCTATCCTTCTCCTCACCCTCTCTGTTGTATCTTTCTTTCGGCTTATTTCTTTTACTTTCTTCCGTTTATATTTTCCCTCTCTTCCTTCTCTCCGTTTTTTTGTTCCGCCTTCCGTCTGTTTATATTTTTTTCCGTTTGGCTCCCTTCTATTTATCTTGCGTATTTCTACCGACCTCTTACTTACCTTTCATTGTCTTCCTTCCTTCTGCCAGTTTTCTTTTGCCTTTTTCCTTATATCCTTTGGCGTGTACTTCAGTTAGAACTAGAAAGTTCTTACTCTTTACCTTGATTCTGTTTATTTGAACAATTCGTTCATAGTTTTTAAGAATTAAAAAAACATTCAAACTTAGGGTGAAAATAAAGTGGAAAAATTACAAAACACACGAAACAATTCGTCCGTAACGAATATTTAACGAGAGCATCAAAGCAGCAAAGTTTAACTGGGCGTTTTCAATTCGCTGGAAGCGTTTTCCCTGGGCTTTTGCTTTGCTCCAATGGAACATCGACCGCCAACGAACACTAAGGGAATTATTTATGCAAGAACCTTTAGTTATTACCTCGTGTTGTTGTCTAAAATTACCTTAATATATGAGTTGAAGTGAAGTTGATAAAATTATATGTTTGAGTAGAGTTTTCTGCCATTACTAACGTTTCAATATTCTCCTCTGTTGACGCGTTTCGGAGTAACTCCATTTTCAAAACTTCAATCGTACTGTTCTTCTAAACTTTGTGTTCGTCTTTATATAGCGTTAGCCACGCCCCCCTTCCAGACCTCACGTCCTATTTGTGCACGCCTACTCTTGCGTCCAACTCCCCTACTCTTGCTTCTTACATCCAACTACTTTATAATTTTAAACTCTTAATATCAGAAAACTGTACTCAAACATATAGAAATATCCCTAACGGAAATGAAGAACAGAATATTGAATGATAGAAATGATAGAATTAGTTCTGATCTGGTAGCGAAGTAATTACCTTGGTTTTGCGATGAAAGAAAAACAGAAGTTTTTTCCTATTCAGTATGACTACAACTATAAAGACCAATCGTAGCTAGGTGGGGCTAGTGAATGTATGTAGGGATTCCCTTAATGTTATAGACGGATATTGTTCTGCATTAAATTCTGGCGAGCAAATATAAGTTAATTTATAAGTTTTATTTAAAATTAATGAACAATCTTGGACAAATTATGTTTAGTAATAATTTTATATGACCGGACATAGTGCTGATAAAGCACAAACATTTTATTCTGTGACACGGCTAGTAACCGTATATATGCTAGCCTTAGTAATAAGATCCTTATGAATAATTTTCAAGCGCAGCAACGAATGACGGCGACTCAGCCAATCAGTCAAGACCCGACAATGCTTGTGCAGAATACATCTATGACGCAGGCACTTGTGCCGATGAATCAATCAATCGGCCCACATATGTCCCCAGAACAACAGCTCCACGCTCTTCAAGAGCAAGTTAACTTCCTAGTGAGCCAAGGGAAAACACTAGAGAATCAATTAATGCAGGCTAATAATGTAATTTCAACACTGCAAGGGGAAAATCAAAATAAAGACTTCAGCCTACGCGCTGTAAGTACCCAACTAAGTGTGAAACGTAATCCAGCCCAGGTTAAAGAACGCTCCGGGCCCTACTCTCCCTTTAAGTATCCTACATGGGATGAAGAAGAGGAAATGGTAGAAGGAGAAACAGAGTGGATACTTAACGAAAACAGAAAAAGAACCAAATCTGCCACCCCAAAGAAAGATTACAATAATAAAGACCAAACCCAACAGAAAAAAACCACCAAAGCAGTTAAACCACCACCAGTGATCATCTGCACTGACAGCATATCCTTACTGAACAAAGCCTTATATGGCATCAACCATAAACTTATGTGCATGAGTGACAATAAAGTGAAAATGAATGTTGATAACAGTGATGACTATAGAAAAGTGACAGAGATAATGAAACTGGAAGGATTTGAATGGTACTCTTTCGAAAATAAGCAAGAAAGGTGCATTAAAGTGATGGCGAGAAACCTACATGTCTCAACAAGTGAAAACGGTATCAAAAGTGATCTCTTGGATCAAGGATTTGAAATCTGTGATGTTAAGCAAAAATGTAGGGTCACTAGAGATGAAGAAGGTGAGAAGCAATATAAAAAACTTCCTCTCTTCATGCTAACTTTTAGTCCCAGAACTGAAATGAAAAGGATTTATGAAATCAGATACATCTGTAACATGAAGATCTCAATTGAAGCGTTGAGAATAAATAAAATGATTCCTCAGTGCAAGAGATGCCAAGGGTTCGGGCACACACAAAACTTCTGTAACAAAACTCACAGATGTGTTAAATGTGCAGGCAGGCACCCTACTATAGATTGTACGAAACCTAGAAATGTAGAAGCCAAATGTGCTAACTGTGGAAGTAACCACCCGGCCAACTACAGGGGATGTGAAGTACCAATCAAACTCCAACAAATGCGTGAAAAGCTCATCAAAAAACCAGTACACACTGAAACAGCAGGAAACGCGGCAAGGAAACAGAAACTGACAGACCCAAGAAATGCCAAAAACCTGACTTATGCCCAAGCACTGAGCAGCAACAGACAAAGTACAAATGAGCAAAACATCACTACTAATCAAAACACCAACAGCAATGAGGTGCTGAGTATGATGAAAAGCATGATGCAGAAGTTTGAGACCTTAGAGAGATCAAACAGAACGCTATCAAACAAATTAAATGCCCTCGGAAGTAAGATTCCAGCCAATAAAAACAAATCCAAAAAATAAGTATGGATCATACAAACATACGTGTTGGTACCTGGAATGCAAACGGCATTCTAAACAGCAAAGAAGAATTCTCACTCTACCTTTATGAAAATAAAATTGACATCTGTTTCATCTCAGAGACTCATCTCTCTAACCAACAATACATTAAAATAAATGGATATAATACCCACCATACCACTCACCCAGACAATCGGGCACATGGAGGAAGTGCAATCTTCATCAAAAACAACCTGAAGTACAATGAGGATCTCAACATTCGAAAAGAGGAAGCTCAGTTGACTGTGTTAAGCATTTCGTCAATGAAACAAAACTTCAAAGTGGGAGCAGTCTACTTCCCCCCGAAACATAACCTAAAAGAAGACGATTACACAATGATAATCCGACATCTAGGAGAGAGATTCGTCCTTGGAGGCGATTTTAACGCCAAACATTCCTTATGGGGTTCCCGATTGGATAATACAGAAGGGAGAGAACTTAAAAATGCAATAGAAAAAACTGGATGTAAAGTACATTCAACTGGGAAACCGACCTACTGGCCTACAGACAGAAACAAGACCCCAGACGTTCTGGATTTTTTCATAACCAGAAAATTTGCGGCAAATTTCATTACCTTGGAGGACAGCTATGACTTGGACTCGGATCACTCATCGATCATCATGACATTGAGCGAAACTATCATCAAAAAGTCAGCGAAACCGACTTTATGCAATAAAACTACGGATTGGGAAAGTTTTAAATTACAACTGGATCAGGGAATTACCCTCGACATTGACCTGTCTACTGGGGATCATCTTGACGAGGCGGTGACAAAATTTACCAGTCTTATTCAACAAGCAGTGTGGGATAACACTAGAACAATTACTCATAAAACACCTGGATACAACTACCCTATGGAAGTAAGAAACCTAGTAAAGAACAAAAGAAGAACCAGGCAAAAATGGCAGCGTACAAGAGATCCCGTCGTTAAAAATCATCTCAATAGAGAATCCCAACAAATCAAAAGATTGATCCATTAACTGAGAGAAGACTCTGCAAACTCCTTCCTCGAGAATCTGTCTGCAGACAAAAACACTAACTATTCCCTCTGGAAAACAACGAGAAGACTGAAAAGGAAAATCCATCATGTACCACCCATCCTGAAAGAGAACAATGAATGGGCAAGATCGGACCAAGAAAAAGCTAACACGTTTGGAGATCATCTTGAAAACATCTTCAAGCCGAATGAAGCCACAAATGAAGAAGAACTTCACCTAAACACTAATAATCAGTCTAAAATTATTAAAAAAGTGACATTAAAAGAGCTTAAACGAGAACTAAATTACAACTTGAACCCGAAGAAAGCCCCAGGATACGATTTAATCACAGGACTAGTGCTGAAAAAACTGACAACAAAAGGACTAAAAATGTTTTTATTATTAATAATTGCGTCCCTTAGACTTATGCACGTCCCTGCAACATGGAAAGTGGCGGAGATGATCATGATCCTGAAACCCGGCAAAACAGCAACAGAGGTCAAGTCGTACAGGCCGATATCACTTCTACCCATAATGTCAAAACTCTTTGAAAAGCTGCTTCTCAACAGGCTTAAACCTATCATCGTGGAAAAGAACTTACTGCCCGACCATCAATTTGGATTCAGGCGAGGACACTCTACGGTGGAACAGGTGCATCGACTAATTGACATCATTGAAAAAGCACTGGAAGGTGAGGAGGTCTGCTCGATTGTCTTCCTGGATGTTTCACAAGCCTTCGATAAAGTTTGGCATGAAGGCTTGATTCACAAACTCAACATGTTTCTGCCAGCCCAGTTTGTGAATCTACTGAAATCGTACATATCGAACAGACTGTTTCGAGTATACCACGAATCTACGTATTCTGACTTCAAGGAAATACAAGCTGGAGTCCCACAAGGCAGCGTATTGGGACCAATCCTGTACTTGCTGTACACCAGTGATCTTCCGCAAACACCCAACGTCATCACGGCCACTTTCGCAGACGACACAGCAAACCCAGCGACAGCGAAAACCGTTCAAGAATCGACAACACGCTTACAAAGATCAAACGATTCAGTTGAGGCTTGGACCAAGAAATGGCGCATCAAACTCAACGACCAGAAGGCAGTCCATGAGAACTTTACAAACAAGAGGATCCCAAACCCTCAGAGGCTCGAAATGAATGGAAGTGTTATCCCATATCATGATTCAGCTAAATATCTCGGCATGAATCTTGATGCAAAAGCCAAATGGGTCGAGCATGTCAAAATAAAACTCACAGAACTCCAGACTCGCTACAGGCAAATGTATTGGCTACTCGGTCGAAATTCACGGGTATCAATATACAACAAACTATTGGTATATAACCAAATCCTCAAACCGGTTTGGACGTATGGTATACAGCTTTGGGGCTGTGCCAGCAAATGTCACATACAAGGGATACAACGCTTCCAGAACAAAGTACTAAGAAACATCGCCAACACTCCTTGGTATGTGCGTAACAGTGACTTGCATTGCGATCTTGGTGTACCCATGGTCGAGGAAGTCATAAAACAGAACGCTATCAAACACGTAAATCGGCTTACTCAACACGAAAATCCTGAGGCACTGAGACTTCTCGACAACAACCACCTGACAAGACGACTCAAAAGGACAAAACCATTTGAACTCGTTGAACGACAAGAGTGACAACAATTCTCTTCCTCACGCCGGTTGGCTTCCAACATCAAACAAGATACAATAGAAATCAATGGATTCTTTGTAATAAAAGCTAAAATCTAATTATCAAATGTAAATTAATGGTTGGTCAGAAATGACCAGTTTTAATAAAAAAAAAAAAAAAAAAAAAAAAAAGGGATTCCCTTGGAAGAGTAATATTGCATCACATGGGCTGGCGTGGAATAAAGTTGCTCGCCCTTTTTTACTTAACTAGTTTTACTAAAGTTTTACTTAACTATATCATAGGCCAAAAAAGTTACAGACCTCTTATTATTATTGAGACCAGAGTTTTGTTCATCTACTCTATAACTGCAATACATTAATTTAGCAAACAATAAGGATACCGATTAATAACCCTTATTAAAAATTGAATATATACTTTAATTAAACATTTCAATAGTTTTTTCAATCATTTACAGTTTTTTACCAATAATTTGATTATTTAATAAATACACAAAAACCTCTTAACCACAAACTTTCTTTATTTTACCCTTATGTACATTTCAGTTACAAAGTAACCATCCTCAGAGGGATAACATACAAAGACTCAGTCTTACTTTGTAACTGAAATGTACATAAGGGTAAAATAAAGAAAGTTTGTGGTTTTCGTGGTTAAGAGGTTTTTGTGTATTTATTATTAAATTCAACCACAGTATATTCCTAATAAATAGTAATTTGATTACTTGTTGCAAATTTTGTTTACTGAAAGGTTAATATTGCAAAAAGACTTGGCTTAGCGATCAATGTTGACTATAACAAAGGTCCTGTCATTCATTAACTTGCTTCAGAGAAGCTTACAATATAACTTCACACGCATTCTGTGCTGCGCAAACTGGTTAGTTGGATCTGGTGCAGCTTAAATCATGCATGAAATTGCAGGTCGAACGGCTTAGTTTCAAGTCTCGTCGGAACCGTAGAATCTTATCCGTGATGGGTTTGTTTATTTATGGAATATCTGTGTGCGCTCGTTTGTTTCCACCTGGTTTTGATTTGACGATAGGGAACCAGTGTTATGAAATAATCGGAATACATGTTTAAAATAGAAATACTTAAAATGTGGACAAAATAAGGTTAGTAAAATCACTATAGTGGTAACATTTGGCAAATACTGATTGAGCTACGATTTATGTAGTTTTTACATAACGTCGGCTACTTGAAAATGCTTTAGAAACAATTAAAAAGTATTTTAAATGTCGCAAACCTTGGAGCTGTTAAAATTTTAAAAACATAACCTCAATTTCCAAACGCCCGTGACACTGCACAAACTCAATGCTTTGTAAAACAACAGGACACTGTAGTGCTTTACTATATTACAAGGTTTCCGTTTATGATAGATTTAGTTTGTAAGCTAGTCATCAGAACGTCTCAACGTGTATTGTTTCACCCGATCAAAGCGGATATAGCACACTTTACCTGTACGTAGGAAACCTAACCGGATACGTAATATAGTACAGTATAATGCAGACAAACTAGATATAGTACAGTAGTTGCGGAAGATTCCTTGATGTGTGTTTTGAAAAGTGAGGCTATGTTTGAATGTCCATTATATTTGATTTAACCATTGTTTATTATTTGCGGTACTCAAATTAACTTTTTCCTGTTTAGAATTTATTTTTAATTAGGATGTTCATAGTTATAACTAATAAAAGTATAAAGAAAATATAAATTATTATTATTATTATTATAAGTGTTGTAACGTACGAAAGTGAAGTATGGCAAAGATCGATCGGAAAATTTACTGAAATACTGAAAAGAGTACCAAACGAGAGAATAAAAGATATAGAGCTACTGGATGTCACACACACACAATATTATAGGAGAAGATGCAAACTAAACCGTTGGTGTGGTACGATAATGCACATCGGAGGAGTGATGAGTGAATAACGCCTAGTAAAGCGAATCTCTAAAACGTCACCACAATGGCTCCTTTATAAATTCCATAATGCGTACATTTGGATTGTAGTTTCGGTAGATACCAAACCCCAGCAGAGCCTAACATGAGCTAGCAATTACAATACTTTGTAGACTGGCAAGCTTTCTTCCTTATTGATTGCTGACCAATAAACAGGCCTCTCTTAAACATCACCACAATGGCTGCTTTATGGATTCCATTAATGCATACATTTGGATTAAATTTCCGGTAGATACCAAACCCCAGCAGAGCCTAACATGAGCTAGGAATTACAATACTTTGTAGACTGAGAAAGCTGTTTTCTTCCTTGTTGATTGCTGACCAATAAACAGGGTAGAACTAAATGGCTTATTTATGGATACCATAAGTGTGTACACTTGGACTGTAGTTCCGGTAGATAACAAACCCCAGCAGAGCCTAACCTGTCCTAGCAATTACAATACTTTGTAGACTGGCAAGCTTTCTTCCTTATTGATTGCTGACCAATAAGCAGGCCTCTCTAAAACGTCACTACAATGGCTGCTTTATGGATTCCATAAATGCGTACACTTGAATTGTAGTTCCGGTAGATACCAAACCCCAGCAGAGCCTAACATGAGCTAGGAATTACAATACTTTGTAAAGTGGCAAGCTGCTTTCTTCCTTATTGATTGCTGACCAATAAACAGGCCTCTCTAAAACGTCACTACAATGGCTGCTTTATGGATTCCATTAATGCGTACACTTGGATTGTGGTTTCGTTAGATACCAAACCCCAGCAGAGCTTAACTTGTCCTAGTAATTACAATACCTTGTAGACTGAGAAAGCTGCTTTCTTCCTTATTGATTGCTGACCAATAAGGAGGCCTCTCTAAAACGTCACTACAATGGCTCCTTTTTGGATTCCATAAATGCGTACACTTGGATTGTAGTTCCGGTAGATACTAAACCCCAGCAGGGCCTAACATGAGCTAGGAATTACAATACTTTGTAGACTGGCAAGCTTTCTTCCTTATTGATTGCTGACCAATAAACAGGCCTATCTAAAACGTATGAGTGAAAAATACGGCAAAATATAAATACAAGAACAATTTGTTGTATTATAGAATTGAAAGCTTTTCGTCAGTAAACAGCATTAACATCCTCAGGAATAGTAAAGAATATTATAGGTACATAGTCTAGATTTGCTAGATAGATATAGGCTCCACGTGTGAGGAGTCTATCTAACTTATGTAGACTATGTATAATATTATTTGTTATTCCTGATGATGTTGATACTGTTTATTGACGAAAAGCTTTCAATTGTATAATACAACAAATTATTCTTGTATTTATATTTTCCCAATTTTTTCATAATTACAGAAGTAAACAAATATTATAAGTTTCGTTTATGTGATGTTAAATAAAAGGTTCAACATTCGTAGATTGGCGTCTTAATACAATGTAGGCTCTTTGATTTGTAAGTAGGACTTTTACGGGGGCTATATCATTATTTATATACATCTTCACTTTTCAACTACCTCGCGCAATCTGTCTATCCTTCTTATTTCTTCCCTCTCCCCCTTCTCTCTCACCCACTCTCTCCACAACTAAATTTATTTATAACTTTATACATTCTGTCAGTCTGTTGGGGTGTAAATTATACTGAGCGTACTTTCATGGTGCTATAAAATGCAAACAACCCCTACTTAAGGGCGGTATTTATATGACGTCACAGTTAAAGTTACCAGATATTCGGAGCCGAGGATTTATGGTATCTAAATTTAGTTTTATCGGGAGTTTGCTTTTATATATTTGCGTAAAAACAAATCTTAATAAAAGCGAATTTACTCCATAACAGTAAAGCTGGTGTTCATGGCGCTCGTCGCTAGGGTTGTTTGGAAAGTGCAATGTTTGAACATATTTCGAATTTATTTTATGGCAGTCATAAGGGCACACCTTGCACGTTTACTGCTCCTAAACCAATAACAAACAGTTTAGCCAATTCAAGCCGAACGTACTGCCTACATCTGAATCTTCGTCTTTAAGAATTATTCGAGAGAACGACTCTACCTTCTCGATGTTCTTTCCTTTATTACTTGGTGCGGTCGAACTGCGCAAGGTTATTTTAGAATTCTAGAACTATCCTAACTAATTGGTCGAAGTGCGCAGGTGGATAGGTCGAGGTAGTGTCGAACTGCACAAGGCCATTTTTAGAATTCAAGCACTATTGTAACTGGTAGAAGTTCGCAGGTGGTTAAGTCGAGATAGTGTCGAACTGCACAAGGTCATTTTCAGAATTCAAGAACTATTCTAACTAATTGGTAGAAATGCGCAGGTGGTTAAGTCGAGATAGTGTCGAACTTCACAAGGTCATTTTCAGAATTCAAGAACTATTCTAACTAATTGGTAGAAATGCGCAGGTGGTTAAGTCGAGGTAGTGTCGAACTTCACAAGGTCATTTTCAGAATTCAAGAACTATTCTAACTAATTGGTAGAAGTGCGCAGGTGGTTAAGTCGAGGTAGTGTCGAACTGCACAAGTTCATTTTCAGAATTCAAGAACTATTCTAACTAATTGGTAGAAATGCGCAGGTGGTTAAGTCGAGGTAATGTCGAACTTCACAAGGTCATTCCCAGAATTCTAAAACTATCCTAATTGGTAGAAGTGCGCAGGTGGTTAAGTCAAGGTAGTGTAGAACTGCACAAGTTCATTTTCAGAATTCAAGAACTATTCTAACTAATTGGTAGAAGTGCCCAGGTGGGTAATTCGAAATGGTGTAGAACTGCACAAGATCATTCTCAGAATTCTAGAACTATCTTAATTAATTTTTAGAAGTAAACAGGTGGTTTCGTCGAACTACGAGGCCTACAAATTGTATCGTATGGTGAAAATGTAAAAAGGAAGCAAAAATGTAAATAAAAGTCATAACTTAAAATGAACCTTATAACCTTACAGTGAACATAATAATACCTTCCAGTTCCAGAGCAGTATCCATTTCTATATCTTCGACTCACGTCAGGGAAGCAACACTGTCCAATCATGAGAAATAGTTACTTAGAGAATTTTAATACACGCGAAATCGGGCTTTGACTGCAGTGACGTCATCAGCGCAGAGCAACCGTAGCACAATCCCAGAGGCCTGTAAATATTTGTAGGATATTAAAGACAGCGAAGGGAGGTAAAACGTTTGGGGAGTACAGTGCAAAACAAACGCTTGCCAGTCATTATTTTTATCCCAGGGAAACGAAATTTGGAATACGACACGGCCTGACGACCAATATTTTGAAAGTTTTATATTAAATTTGTACCGTCACCCTTGAAAGATTTCTCAATAAATATCACTTCTTCTAACTGTTTTTGAAACGTATCTAAATCCACATGACCTTGAGAGTGAATAGTTCTTTAGAACTTTATATCAGATGCACAGCGTAATTAGTTCTTGGGGTTACCTTTGTTACAGAAAATTAATAGTAAATACAATGTAGTATTTTCATGTGCTACCCTAACCATCTCTGAACTAGATTAATTTTATCTCTAAATCGTCTATGGTTATATGTAAATATTATCTCTAAATAGTCGTATGGCCTGAATTGTCAGGGATATATTATATGTCACTCCAATTTTATTCTGTGTTAAGATAAAGTAATATAAACAAACATTTTCGAAGTCAATTGTTACTTAGGTAAACAAAGAAAATATTTTTAGCCACTTCCAAATGCTCGAATTTAATTTTATTACATAAATAAATATATGTTCAAATGTTAAAGATTTTATGTGTTACCTTTATATTCTATAATTTAAAACCTTACCTTTATTATTAGGGATGGGCCGATTCCTAAAATTTTCGATTCCGATTCTAACATTTTCCTTTCGATTCTCGATTCTTTAGTCGATTCTCGATTCTTTCAAGTTATATTAGCTTACATGCTAGTTCTCTAATAATTAATTTAGTTAACATCTTGGTCATACGGCAAAACCTTTTAAAAGTTCTGTTTTAATGTAATAAGTTACAAAAAACCTTCAACCTTGATTCATCAATAGGAATTTTTAAAAGCATAAAAACATATCAGATAAAAGTAATGACTTATTTTAGAGTTATAAATGTAAACTTTACACTATTTTATGAAGTTTGAAAAAATACATAAGCCTATTTGCATTATCACTCAAAACAAAGAAAAATTAAAAACAAACGAACAACATAAAAAGTAAAAAATTAATAGAAATATGGCAGTTTTTAATATTTAAAAGTCTGGCAGGTAATGTACATTACTGTTCAAAAACACAAGCATTTGAACACATTGTGGGCCAAGCCGATTTCGTCGCTTGTCACATTATAACTCCTGAATTTGAGATAATGTTTTCAGCAAACACTGTCGCGGGTGGGGCAGACAGGTATTTTATTGCCATTGCACTCAAATGAGGGTATTTGGCACTTTGTATTGTCCATTACTTCCCAACATCACAATCTGGACTGGGTAATGGTTCCCCCAGATAATTCTTTACTTCTTCTTCTACTGTCAATACCCCTGGGGTACCTTCTTCCTCAAAATTCTGGATTAGTAAGGCATACCTTCTCCACATCTGGTGGGACCTTTTTTCTGCAGGTGTCTGGAACAAGTGCAACTGATTCAGGCCTATTTTGTATTTATTACTCAGTCCCAGTTGATTTTTAACCGACTATCACTTGTAGGTCCTCTGTCTGAAGATAAAGTTTCTTCAAGTATAGAACTTTTTTGTTGATAAATTTGGGCAAAATGAATGTTGTTAAGTGCTTTTTCATATTTGATGTATTATGTGAATTTCCACCCTTAAAATTAGTTTTTAAAAGATTTACATCTGGCTTTAGCACTGTCTTCCGATTCCAGATCGTAAAAAAACGACATAACATTTTTTATCTTTTAAACTCATGTTACTAGCCTAGTTCCTTAAAACACAAATGAATAAAAACTAGGCAATAAAAATAAATTTAAAGATAACAAAACCACTAATGTTTTCAAAATTTGACAAACCCTTAAAAGTAAGTCGGAAATATTGACTAATTATTTAGTTGTAAAATAATCATTAAAAACGGACTTGGTTGAAGTTAAGTACAAACATTGATACACTTAGATAAACTCGTCCTTACTAGGATGTAAATTATAACGTAAATTCCTTAACAAGTAAATTATTTAGTTTTAATACTTTTACTTAATGTGAATCTTGGATAGTATTTATTGGACCTGTAGCATTACTTATCAGAGATAGAATATATTATACTTTAGTTCTATATACAAAATATTTATAAACTCGCAATTCAATCACATGTGACACGTGTACATATCTTAGTGATAAGCGCCAAAACGTTTTTATCGCCAGTCAGCTTACTATGTGGGTAACCGGAACATGAAATTGTGGTTTTGTTGTTTATTGTTTACACAAAACACAAAAAAATATTAAAACAGTGTTGCACAGATAATAAAATTTAATTAAATCAAAAACAATGTCGGGTAAATTGGTCCGGCGTAGTTTATTTACGTTTCTTTTACGGTAGGAAAAAACTATGTTGGGCCAGTTGGTCCGACACGTATTTTTATAAATATTATGATAAGGAACGTATATTCATACTTAGATATGATAGGGGAACAAAGTATAAGAACACATTATTTAAAAGTGAGCTTAAAATATTGGGCCGGCAGCTAAAGTATTACGGTGCAGTGACGCGTTCGCTTTGTTTGTTAGACTACATGAACTATTTCAACTGTAAGTTTATATTACTGTACATTATTTTGCTACATTTGTAGCTACTGTGCGGATCTTTTATCATGTAATAAATAGTTTCATTTGCTATTACAATCGTAAATAAAGAATAAAAATATGGTACAACTCACAAAACTTTTTTTTCATACGCGTTTCAACGACTAATTTGTCGTCATCCTCAGTGAAGATACACAAATTAATCGAGTTTTTACTGTACTTTTTGTGTGTTTTGTTTTGACATTTATGAATCAGTGGAAGTAAGACACGTGGGGGGGGCAGAGAGTGTGTGTCGAACCTGCTCTAGTGAGAGAGAGAGAGAGACGAGCGATGTCAAACGACCAGAAATGGTTACGATCTTGATTGTTGTTGCTTCATAAATAATAATATTTTCATTTAATTTAATCATTTAATTCATTCAAATCAACTAATACATAAATAAGATATAGTTGGTAATTAATTATTTTTCCAATAAATTGCTCCACACACATATTTTAATAGTTAACAAAATAGGAATCGGAATCGACACTTTTATGAATGAAGAATCGAGTATCGACGATTCCTCGATACCACTAGAATCGACGATTCCTGGAATCGAGAATCGGAATCGGCCCATCCCTATTTATTATAGTCACACTTTCAGGTTTTTAATAATTCAACAATCATATAAATTTAATATCACCTACATTTATTTACCTGACATTCAGTTTTTACAGTTTATGCCTTATTAAAACTGAAATATACATCAGTGTCTTCTGCTTGGAGATGTTGGGTCAAGCGGAGCAATGAAATTAAAATCGCTGAAAACATAAAACAAAAAGCTCAACTAAACAACAACACACTCACCACAGTGAGGCAACACCACAGTAATTATTAATACAAACAGTCTGAATGACAAAATCAATGATTATATAATAAATAATAATATAGTGCAACTAAATACAGACCCAACAGAGAAATATCACAGAACCATCAACCAACTAATTAATACATCTAAATACATTATCAACAAAAACAAAAAATCCCATCTAAAACAAATCCACCCTAAGGCACCTACCATCCACGCTCTTCCCCAAATTCACAAACCCAACGTCTCCATCTGAGCCATCATCAACTACCAGAATGCCCCTGCGCATAAATTAGCTAAAATCATGAGCAAAATAATCAGACAATCCATAAACTTAAACACACATAAAAAACAGAACAAATCTCATAAATAAAATAAAAGACATAAACATACCACACAAATCAACACTACTATCACTCGACATAACAAAAATGTACACCAACATACCCATACCCGAAACGCTCAACATCCTAGAAACCCAATAGATACAGAACAACACACCTAAAACCCACGTTACCTAAATCATAAACATCCTCCAAATCATCACCAAACAAAACTATTTCACCCACAACTCAAACTTCTGTTCACAACCAGATGGCCTACACATGGGAAGTCCTATCAGTAGTGTCCTAAGCGAAATCTTTCTACAACACATAGAAAACACCAAAATACTCACAAACAATACACACGAACACAAAATTATTTACTGGCACAGATACGTCGATGATATAATAACACTATACAGAGGCAACTCCCGTCAATGCGAAAAAACTCCTCACCTACACTAATAAAACACACCCAAAACTCTACTTCACTTTAGCAATTGAAACCAACCGATCCCTAAACTTCCTCGACCTAACCATAACAAAAAACCACACACAAAAACACAGCTTCAACATTTACAGGAAACTCATAACGACAGACACACTTATCCACAACACCTCCAACCCCCCTATCCAACATAAACACGCTGCCTTCAGATCCATGCTCCACAGACAGTCCCAATGACCACAGAAAACATAAACAAAGAACTAGACACAATTAAATATTTATCACACAAAAATGGATACAACACCACAATAATAGACAAAATATAGTACAAAATACAAAAAACCACTAAAATTAACACTACAGACAGGGAAAACAAATACATCACATTACCATTCATAAACAAAACAACAAACAAAATAGTCCGCAAATTTCATAAAATAGGATACAAAATAGCATACAAAACTAATAATAAGTTACAATACAAAATACAACACGACACCAACAACAAGGATAAACTACAAGCACCAGGCGTATACAAACTGAACTGCGACGAATGTAACAAATTCTACGTTGAGCAAACCGGTCGCAGCTTTAAAAAAAGAGTCGAAGAACACAAACAGAACACCAACTCAACATTTTGCAACCCCATAAAGGATACAGGACACAAATACACAGACATTTACCATAACCTAGAAATCCTACATATCAACAAAAAACGACCACATCTCAACACACTAGGACAATACGAAATTTACAGACAGACAAAAACACAAAGTACAAACATATTAAATGAACACATACAATACAAATCACACATACTCATCGATACTATCGAAAATCTGCCTTTAAAACCTTCACCGCTTGACCCAACATCTCCAAGCAGAAGACACTGATGAAGATCGGCACATAGCGATCGAAAACATTCTGTCTCAGTAAGTTTTAACAAATTTACTAAATTCAAAGTTCGGATAGTCATAAACTATTGTTTAAGTGATTAATAAGATTCACCGAATGTAATGGACTATAAAATTCAAGAATTAAATATACAATTGTTAAGTCCTCTCTGTCGGTCATTAGTATGCTACCTTTGTCTGTTATTTACTTAATATTTCGAACTTGTTATTATTAATTTCAATATTAACTAGTTTTATAATATGCCTCAAACCTTTATGTTATTATATATATATATATATATATATATATATATATATATATAAATTATAAAGAGAGAGAGAGAGAGAGAAAGAGTGAGGAAGCATTTGTAACTAATTTATAAACTTATAGTTGGACTGTAAAGAGACAAACAAGAGAAGTTTGCTGAAGGTGCTATTCGTGTTGGTTAAATAAGGCCTTATTTAATTATAAATGTAATAAAATTCCTAATGTCAAGAATAAAGGTATGTCAAGAAGGAATGTGTTTGTAAATGCCCATAGTTATGAAGGGATAAAACAACCAACAACAATTACCTACAAATACGAATACAACTTGGTGCCAGAGTACTTTAAAGTTACACGGTTCCAGATCTAGCACAATAACACCAACAGACTTGTTGGGAAGCAGACAATGTATCCGCGCTAATCGGATCAAGTAAGAGGATTTCACTACAACACACAGACAATAAGGCGCTTATGGTATCTGTCTATACACACTGCAAACTACATCCGTTGTAGCTTCATCCAATGCATTTGTTTTACAGTGTTGTCATGCTATTTGTTTACATCGACACCTGGAAATAAACCTCTATTGATTGGCAGCATCCATGTTATCTAGCCAGGAATATTTTGATACGCTTTTAGAAATATTCCAAAAACACATTGAATTAGCAGTAATTAATTTTTTCCAAAATATGGCTACATAGGTTTCCAAGTAGTCTGGAACTTTATAAAAAATAAATTGCATAAAATATACACAACAGAATGTTAAAAAGATATAGATAAACAAGTGGTAGGTAAGTAGGTAGGTAGGTATATATATATGTGTGTGTGTGTGTGTGTGTGTGTGTGTGTGTGTGAGTGTGTGTGTATGTGTGTGTGTGTGTGTGTGAGTGTGTGTGTGTGTGTGTGTGTGTGTGTGTGTGTGTGTGTGTGTGTGTGTGTGTGTGTGTGTGTGTGTGTGTGTGTGTGTGTGTGTGTGTGTGTGTGTGTGTGTGTGTGTGTGTGTGTGTGTGTGTGTGTGTGTGTGTGTGTGTGTGTGTGTGTGTGTGTGTGTGTGTGTGTGTGTGTGTGTGTGTGTGTGTGTGTGTACAGAGAGAGAATAATCTGTGGTCTGGGTTAAAACATATTTTTCATGGCTACCAGTAAAGATTTTTACTTAAACAAGTATTATAAACAAAATTGTTTTAAGTCAATTCCTACTTAGGTTAACAAAGAAATATTTTATTCTATTTACTTCTCGTTAAATGATTAGAATTAATATAAATAAAAATATCAAAGTCTATGAGTCACAACAGCTGCCCTTCTACATAACCCATAACATAAAATCAGTTGTTTTATGAAATCATCTGTTATCACTTATTTTAAGTCAAATGATCCGAAGTAACTATATTACATACCCTACCCCTTTCGTGAAAAATTTATCTAAAATACAAAACTAAATTTATTGAAATTAATTTATAAACAAATATTTGAAAAAACAGTATTAACATGAGGTGCCATCCACTAAATATTTTTTAAATTATATTTGAACTTGACCAGAAGAATAAAAAATATTTTATTAACGATTTTCTTAAAACAATTTAACTGTACGTATGAAGTACGTCAGATATTTAAGTAGTGGTGCTAAAACGTGAATGGTAAACACGTATTATACTGAAGCATTGCTGTAACATTGCGACTGGGTTTTTTACGTTGGAAGCTTGTTTTCCCCGTCCACTCGGCAATCCCTGATTCCATCAAATACGCTGTTAGTGTGTTTCTCGGGTAAACAGTGGCGGGTTGCGTCCTGCTGACGTATTCAAGATATGCATTGTTTACACACTCCTAGCTATCTTCCTCAGCCAATCAGCAGCGTTAATGGACATAGCAAACAAAATACCCCCCCCCCCCGGTCGTTATGTAATATGATGCGAGTGAGCCATTATTCGCTTGCTCTACTTCTCTCATAACTTGCCAGCATTAAAAGCTAATTAAATCGATACTTTTTGAGGTTTTTATGTGGTTAACTCTGAAATTTTAAATAATTAGATTTGAGATTCTGGTGAAGGGCCAACTTGTCCGAAACTACTCTATTGGACTACTAAAGTAGAGGTATTTCGTGTGATGGTTCTCGTGGCGCTTCATGAGTGAGACACGTGAAGGCTGAAATACAACACCCCAATATGCCTTCACGCGATGGACAACTCGACTACTCTGGATCGATACTTGTACAGAACGATTATACATCTATATTGCAACCTAGGATGGCCTTGAAACCAGGTGTTAGCAAAGACATCCATCTTTATGATTGAGGATGATGCCACCACTAAGTATACAGTTCTTATTCAGGAGACCTTATCCTGAATTTTGTAATGTTCATTGTAAATTGTAACTTTTACTCTACATTTTTACTTTTACTTTGTAGGCGGATCAGTTCGACACAACCCTCGATTTAACCACCTGCACAATTTTGCCAATTAGTTAGAATAGTTCTTGAATTATGAGAATGACCTTGTGCAGTTCGACACTACCTTGACTTAAACACCTGCGCACTTCGACCAATTAGTTAGGATAGTTCTAGAATTTTAAAATGACCTTGCGCAGTTCGACCGCACCGAACGAAAGAACATCGAGAAGGTAGAGTCGTTCTCTCGAATAATTCTTAAAGACGAAGATTCAGATGTAGGCAGTACGTTCGACTTGAATTGGCTAAACTGTTTGTTATTGGTTTAGGAGCAGTAAACGTGCAAGGTGTGCCCTTATGACTGCCATAAAATAAATTCGAAATATGTTCAAACATTGCACTTTCCAAACAACCCTAGCGACGAGCGCCATGAACACCAGCTTTACTGTTATGGAGTAAATTCGCTTTTATTAAGATTTGTTTTTACGCAAATATATAAAAGCAAACTCCCGATAAAACTAAATTTAGATACCATAAATCCTCGACTCCGAATATCTGGTAACTTTAACTGTGACGTCATATAAATACCGCTCTTAAGTAGGGATTGTTTGCATTTTATAGCACCATGAAAGTTCGCTCAGTATAATTTACACCCCAACAGACTGACAGAATGTATAAAGTTATAAATACATTTAGTTGTGAAGAGAGCGGAAAAAGAAGGGAGAGAGGGAGGGGAATAGAAGGAGAGGGAGATTGCGAGAGTGGGGAAGAAGAGTAAAGATACAAATAATGGTATGGCATCCTTAAAAGTCCTACTTACAAATTACAAAACATCCGTTGAACTTTTTTTTAGCATCACTAGGTAATATATATATATATATATATATATATATATGTATATATATATATATATATATATATATATATATATATATATATATATAATACGTTTTCTTGTTTAATAATTTAAAACAACACAGGTTATTCAAATACAAGAATATTTATTATTTTATATCCATATTATTATTTTGGATATATAATAATAAATATTCTTGTATTTGAATAACCTGTGTTGTTTTAAAATATATTATATATATATATATATATATATATATATATATATATATATATATATATATATATATATTGTAATGTTTTTATATAAAAACATTAAAACAAAAAAGAACAACAATTCGAAATATAATAGAAGTAAATTAAAAATGGACGACAAAAAGAAAATGTAATCAATGGAGCCATAACCTAAAAAAAATTATTATAAAATATTAAAACCAAGATGGAGGCTAGTATAATTATGAAACAGCTGATGTTTTCCTAATATAGAAATCTACAAGACCTAAAAATTATTGCATAGAGCATAAAACTTAACTGTCCAGGTAAGGACATGAAGATCAAATAATCAGTGGGTTAAGTAACAGATGTTTCAACAATTGACAAAGTTTTATTTTTTCTCTAAAAATTTTCAATTAAAAAAAAATCATTGTTAGAGAAGCTTGCATTGGAACTGGAAGCAAAAACGTAGTTGACCAAAATTTTATTTAAAGGAAGAATTCAAGCATAAAAAACATAGCGGTGAAATATTTGTTTATAGAAATAAATTTAAAAGGCTAGAAATTTGGACAAAAACTTTAAACTTCAGATAAGTAATTAAATTTAAGAAAGATTGTGAACCATTATATTGTAAATTCAAAATTAATAACCTTAGGCCTAGGTGTTTCTTTTATAAAATTTATTACAACATTAATTGCATAAACTAAATTTTAATTTGTCATAACACCCACCAAATAACCTGAAAGAAAGAGTCTTGTGATGTTTAACTAAATTAGGAAATAGAGAAAGTGTAATAAAAAAAAATATTGTAACTAGAATAAGATTTTAAAAAACTAAATTAAACAAAAATTAATCGAATTATAAGAAAGTGTTTTATTTATTACTATAAATGGTAAGTAATAAAAAATAAAAGTAATAGGAATCTAAATTTTACTGTTAGGGTTACAATTATTTTGTAATTCTAACTGGCGCCCAGCAATTTATTATTTTCTAAAGATTAGTATTATTAAATTTTGTTATTATAAAGAAATATAATTAAATTCTAAAGAAATTATTCAAAAATATAAATTATTATTAAAAAAATTACAATTGGCACACGAACGTGGGGCTCGATTATTGTGAGAGATAACATTTATTCTAATAAATAAGAAAAAGAGCACATAGTAAAAAATTTAATAACAATAAATTGAGTAAATTTATAAATAATTTGGAGGTTGTAAGTTATTAATCATTAAATCTGAGCACAGTTAAATTTAATTGTTGAACATAATTTAAAATAAAGAAATTTTGAATTTTTGTTTGTGTGAGAGGTAGCAACATTTCAGGTATGTCTGACGAGGAGAATAGATCTGCATATAATTTGAAGGGGGGGGGGAAGCAAGAAAGACTGAAAAAGGGGAAGAGTTAAGAAAAGTGAATAAAAAAGGAAGGAAGAGAATTTAGAAGAGACAGCAAAGGGAAAATATGTATATTTAATGGAACGGGAGGAAATTGAACAGATAGAGATGGAAAAGGGGAACAGTATAATAATAAATTATTATAAAAAAATTACAATATATATATATATATTGTAATTTTATATACAATAAAATATGTATATTGTATATATATATACATGAGCTGTGGGAACAAAAACATATTTGGTTCTAATTTAAAAAACTTACAATAAATAAATGTATGAATTATGTTCAAATCAGGAAAATGCCTTTAATGAATCCTTGTTTCTATAAACATTCAGTTATCATTAGTTGATTTACCGCACCATAACAAACAGATTTGTATATGCTTGTCTATTCCTTAACGTACTTTAAATGGCTTTGTTCAACCTTTTGGGTTATATTATTTTATTACTTAGACTGTTTAATATTGAAATGAATACTTTTAGCGTGTTTGAACGGAAAAACTGTTCGGGATAAACATCAAGTTCGCATCACGCTAAAATCGCCATGTTGTAACACAATTACATACACTAGTTGTATAGGCTATATGTGCTTCATACCACGGACGCTAGAACCACTATTTTAGTTTCATTCACGTGATAACATATGATTTCATACAACAGCTGATTTCATGTTATAGGTAATGTTGTAGAATAGGGTTGTAGGTTATGTTACTTTATTTATTGTACACTGTTAGTTACAAATGTAATTAATGAATATTTTTATCATTTAATAAAAAACATAATTTAAACTTCAATAAAATTTCATATTCAGTTTCATAATTTTATTTTTATTTTTTAATCGAAAACACCCTTTTATAATTTCATAAATCACTTGATTTTATGTTATAGGTTATGTGGTAGAACAGCTGTTTTAACGCAAAATTTATGTTAGTTTATTTACATTAATTGTAATTTTTTAACAAAAAGAAACTCAAAAATACTTTTTTATTGTTTACTCAAATAGAAATTTACTTTAAGAAATGTTTTTTTTTTTTGTATGACTTGTTATTTTACATAACCTCTGAATTTATAATAATACTGAAACCAAATTAAATTTCAGAGATAGTAAAATACCACATTACTATGAAACAACTAATTCCACTCTCAATTTTTAACACTATATGTATAACTATCACTGAGATTAAACACTGAAAAGCTAAAACATTGCTACGCAATTAAACAGCAATGCTTCAATGGCGAGTGGAAAGTCCTTCTAAATATCAAACCTTCATGTTGCGCCCAGAGCAAATATTTACCATGTTTTGTATTATTGCCTGGTTCTACTCAAACACCGAGTAGTGTCTATTTGCCGGCTGCGCCAACGAGAATGCAATATCTAGTGGTGGGTATTTTATGTGTAAAACTGCTACAACTAGTTGAAACACTCCACTAAGCAAAATGTCTCTGTTGTCAAAAGGCTACTCAGTACGTAACATTTAATATATCTTCTCTTACAACCTAACCTAACCAAGTACTTCTAACATTTAAATAATCGACCCTACTTTAAGTAGTGTAATTCAATATGATGTTGTAAACATTGAAATTATTTTGATAATAAACTATAAAAGAATTTTTAAATCATGTTTAACTAAGCACTTGAATTAGGCGGTAAATATATGAGAAAACTGTTGAAAATCTAATCAAGGATATTTATTTTAATAAACCATTGTTTCGGGAACCTGTCCGTTGTCCTTATCAAGTCTGAAAACAATAAAACATTTCCTATAATTACAGATACAAAATACTAGTACATTCATTGCAATAATTTAAAACTTTATAAAACTCAATAAAATTTAGTCAAACAATTATTGCAGTAACCCACCAAAGTAGGCGAGAATCATAATATAATCTAAAAAATTAAAAACACTTACAAAACTAAGAGAACAACATTTACATTTAAACTAGGGATGGGCCGATTCCGATTCTCGATTCCAGGAATCGTCGATTCTAGGTGGTATCGAGGAATCGTCGATACTCGATTCTTCATCATAAAAGTGTCGATTCCGATTCCACACGATTCCGAATATTTATAAAAATACGTGTCGGACCAACTGGCCCAACATAGTTTTTTCCTACCGTAAATGAAACGTAAATAAACTCCGTCGGACCAATTTACCCGATATTGTTTTTGATTTAATTAAATTTTATTATCTGTGCAACACTGTTTTGATATTTTTTGTGTTTTGTGTTAGCAAGAAACAACAAAACCATAATTTCATGTCCCGGCTACCCAAATAATAAACAGACTGGTGATAAAAGTGTTTTTGCGCCAATCACTAAGACACGTAAACGTGTCACATGTGATTGATTTGTGAGTTTATAAATATTTTGAATATAGAACTAAAGTGTAATATATTCTCTCTCTGATACGTAATGCTACAGGTCCAGTAAATACTATCCAAGATTCATATTAAGTAAAAGTTTTAACACCAAATAATTTACTTGTTAAGGAATTTACGTTATAATTTACTTCCTAGTAAGGATGAGTTTATCTAAGTGTATCAATGTTTGTACTTAACTTTCACGAGTCCGTTTTTAAGGATTATTTTACAACTAAATATTTAGTCAATATTTCCGACTTACTTTTAAGGTTTTGTGAAATTTTGAAAACAGTAGTGAAAATCATTACAATACGTTATAACAAATATGTGTGTCGGCCCGTAACTACGGACAAAAAGCTCTTAGAATAACATCATGTTTTTAATCCCGTCGGCGTTTATCTATCAAACTAAAACCATCGTAATTACATCTGTAAGTAGTGTAAAGCTTGTTGTTAAATACTGTGCCTTAATTTTTCCAAAAGTAGCAACACCAGCAGAGTAGTACTAATAAACATAAAGCGTTAAGAGGCCTGGCGGTATTCGGTTCAGAGTACCTGGACGTCGCGTCAATTCAATGACGGTTAACAGAAACTGACGGTGGAAAACCACGTAATATATCAAATATGAAAAAGCACTTAAACATCATTCATTTTGCCCAAATTTATCAACAAAAAAGATCTATACTTGAAGAAACTTTATCCTCAGACACAGGACCTACAAGTGATAGTCAGTTAAAAATCAACTGGGATTGAGTAATAAATACAAAATAGGCCTGAATCAGTTGCACTTGTTCCAGACACCTGCAGAATAAAAGGTCCCACCAGATGTGGAGAAGGTATGCCCCACTAATCCAGAATGTTGGGGAAGAAGGTACCCCAGGGGAATTGACAGTAGAAGAAGAAGTAAACAATTATCTGGGGGAACCATTAGCCAGTCCAAATTGTGATGTTGGGAAGTATTTGGCAGTACAAAGTGCCAAATACCCTCACTTAAATGCAATGACAATAAAATACCTGTCTGCCCACTCGCGACAGTGTTTTCTGAAAAACCTTTCTCAACTTCAGGAGCCAGACTTTTAAAAATTAAAAACTATCCTATTTGTATTAATTTTTGACTTTTTTATGTTGTTCTTTTGTTTTAATTTTTGTTTTGTTTGGGAGACAATGTAGGCCTAAATAGGCTTAGGAATTTTTTCAAACATCATAAAATAAGTAAAGTTCACATTTTTAACTTTAAAATAAGTCATTACTTTATTCTGATATGTTTTTATGTTTAAAAACATTCCTATTGATAAATCAAGGTTGAAGGTTTTGTGTAGCCTATTACATTAAAACAGAACTTTTAAAAGGTTTTGCCATATGACCAAGATGTTAACTAAATTAATTATTAGAGAACTAGAATGTAAGCTAATATAACTTGAAAGAATCGAGAATCGAGAATCGACTAAAGAATCGAGAATCGAACGGAAAATTTTAGAATCGGAATCGGAATCGGAATCGAAAATTTTAGGAATCGGCCCATCCCTAATTTAAATACACAAAAATAACAAAACAAAACAATGAAAACAATTTAACTTTACGAATTAACACTAAACATTAACTAAGGCACGGATGTTTTAATGTTGGTACCATTCTTTTTCATAAAACGCTTCTGAAAAAGAAATAGATAAACGCTTTATTAAAATAAATATCTCTTACTCGATTATTATCGACCGTTTTCTCGTTTATTTGATAACAGAAATAGTTAAATATTTTCACACTGACAGAATTATTTATAAAATGTGGAAACATGTAACTTTTACAGTATGTTGCCCCACTTAGGATCGTTGTGAACGCGATGAGACGAAGTCAACGGGAACACAAACACGCCTAATCCCCTTAGCCACCCTTACTTTCTACGTTACACTCCCGGTTTTTTCTTATATTTTCTTTCCTTATAATATCGTATATCAAAAGAGCTAATTTATGAACTCAGTAAGAAAAAAACTGCTAAATTTATAAAAATATATTTTAAACTTTCCTATATTACTTTAGGAATAATAACTTTCATGTTTGTGTATGTCTTCTAAGGCATATGCATTGGAATATTTAAAAGAAAGGACAAGCATGATAAAATCTGCACGATGCATGTGAATAGGAAATATGCATGAAGACATAGGTACTCTAAAATATATGCACAATGGTGAGAAACACAAATATGCAGATATATTGTCCGTTATAAATACTCGTTTGTGTGTTTAAATGATATAACGTTTGGATTAACAAAAGAAAATATAATCCCCAATCCATCCGCAAACTGGAAACAAGACTTCCGAGGTACATGTAGATATATTGTCCTTTATAAATACTCGTTTGTGTGTTTAAATGATATAACGTTTGGATTAACAAAAGAAAATGTAATCCACAATTCATCGGCAAACTGGAAACAAGACTTCCGAGGTACATGCAGATATATTGTCCGTTATAAATACTCGTTTGTGTGTTTAAATGATATAACGTTTGGATTAACAAAAGAAAATGTAATCCCCAATCCATCCGCAAACTGGAAACAAGACTTCCGAGGTACATGCGCAGATATATTGTCCTTTATAAATACTCGTTTGTGTGTTTAAATGATATAACAATTGGAATAACAAAAGAAAATGTAACCTACAATCCATCCGCAAACTGGAAGCAAACTTTCCGAGGTACATGCAGATATTTTGTCCGTTATAAATACTCGTTAGTGTGTTTAAATGATATAACGTTTAGAATAACAAAAGAAAATGTAACCCACAATCCATCCGCAAACTGGAAGCAAACTTTACGAGGTACATGCGGATATTTTGTCCGTTATAAATACTCGTTTGTGTGTTTAAATGATATACCGTTTGGAATAACAAAAGAAAATGTAACCCACAATCCATCCGCAAACTGGAAGCAAACTTTCCGAGGTACATGCAGATATTTTGTCCGTTATAAATACTCGTTTGTGTGTTTAAATGATGTAACGTTTGGATTAACAAAAGGCAATGTAAACGACAATCCATCCGCAAACTGGAAACAAGACTTCCGAGGTACATGCAGATATATTGTCCGTTATAAATACTCGTTTGTGTGTTTAAATGATATAACGTTTGTATTAACAAAAGGAAATGTAACCCACAATCCCTCCGCAAACTGGAAACAAGACTTCCGAGGTACATGCAGATATATTGTCCGTTATAAATACTAGTTTGTGTGTTTAAATGATATAACGTTTGTATTAACAAAACGAAATGTAACCCACAGTCCCTCCGCAATCTGGAAACCAGACTTCCGAGGTACATGCAGATATATTGTCCGTTATAAATACTCGTTTGTGTGTTTAAATGATATAACGTTTGTATTAACAAAAGGAAATGTAACCCACAATCCCTCCGCAATCTGGAAACAAGATTTCCGAGGTACATGCAGATAAATTGTCCGTTATAAATACTCGTTTGTGTGTTTAAATGATATAACGTTTGGAATAACAATAGAAAATGTAACCCACAATCCATCCGCAAACTGGAAACAAGACTTCCGAGGTACATGCAGATATATTGTCCGTTATAAATACTAGTTTGTGTGTTTAAATGATATAACGTTTGTATTAACAAAAAGAAATGTAACCCACAATACCTCCGCAATCTGGAAACAAGACTTCAGAGGTACATGCAGATATATTGTCCGTTATAAATACTCGTTTGTGTGTTTAAATGATATAACGTTTGTATTAACAAAAGTAAATGTAACCCACAATCCCTCCGCAATCTGGAAACAAGACTTCCGAGGTACATGCAGATATATTGTCCGTTATAAATACTAGTTTGTGTGTTTAAATGATATAACGTTTGGAATAACAAAAGAAAATGTAATCCACAATTCATCCGCAAACTGGAAACAAGACTTCCGAGGTACATGCAGATATATTGTCCGTTATAAATACTCGTTTGTGTGTTTAAATGGCATAACGTTTGGAATAACAAAAGAAAATGTAACCCACAATCCATCCGCAAACTGGAAGCAAACTTTCCGAGGTACATGCAGATATTTTGTCCGTTATAAATACTCGTTTGTGTGTTTAAATGATATAACGTTTGGAATAACAAAAGAAAATGTAATCCACAATTCATCCGCAAACTGGAAACAAGACTTCCGAGGTACATGCAGATATATTGTCCGTTATAATTACACGTTTGTGTGTTTAAATGGTATAACAATTGGAATAACAAAAGAAAATGTAACCCACAATCCATCCGCAAACTGGAAGCAAACTTTCCGAGGTACATGCAAATATTTTGTCCGTTATAAATACTCGTTTGTGTGTTTAAATGATATAACGTTTGGAATAACAAAACAAAATGTAACCCACAATCCATCCGCAAACTGGAAGCAAACTTTCCGAGGTACATGCAGATATTTTGTCCGTTATAAATACTCGTTTGTGTGTTTAAATGATATAACGTTTGGAATAACAAAAGAAAATGTAACCCACAATCCATCCGCAAATTGGAAGCAAACTTTACGAGGTACATGCAGATATTTTGTCCGTTATAAATACTCGTTTGTGTGTTTAAATGATATACCGTTTGGAATAACAAAACAAAATGTAACCCACAATCCATCCGCAAACTGGAAGCAAACTTTCCGAGGTACATGCAGATATTTTGTCCGTTATAAATACTCGTTTGTGTGTTTAAATGATATAACGTTTGGAATAACAAAAGAAAATGTAACCCACAATCCATCCGCAAACTGGAAGCAAACTTTCCGAGGTACATGCAGATATTTTGTCCGTTATAAATACTCGTTTGTGTGTTTAAATGATATAACGTTTGGATTAACAAAAGGCAATGTAACCCACAATCCATCCGCAAACTGGAAACAAGACTTCCGAGGTACATGCAGATATATTGTCCGTTATAAATACTCGTTTGTGTGTTTAAATGATATAACGTTTGTATTACCAAAGGAAATGTAACCCCCTATCCCTCCGCAAACTGGAAACAAGACTTCCGAGGTACATGCAGATATATTATCCGTTATAAATACTCGTTTGTGTGTTTAAATGATATAACGCTTGTATTAACAAAAGGAAATGTAACCCACAATCCCTCCGCAAACTGGAAACAAGACTTCCGAGGTACATGCAGATATATTGTCCGTTATAAATACTAGTTTGTGTGTTTAAATGATATAACGTTTGTATTAACAAAACGAAATGTAACCCACAGTCCCTCCGCAATCTGGAAACAAGACTTCCGAGGTACATGCAGATATATTGTTCGTTATAAATACTCGTTTGTGTGTTTAAATGATATAACGTTTGGAATAACAATAGAAAATGTAACCCACAATCCATCCTCAAACTGGAAACAAGACTTCCGAGGTACATGCAGATATTTTGTTCGTTATAAATACTAGTTTGTGTGTTTAAATGATATAACGTTTGTATTAACAAAAGGAAATGTAACCCACAATCCCTCCGCAAACTGGAAACAAACTTTCCGAGGTACATGCAGATATTTTGTCCGTTATAAATACTCGTTTGTGTGTTTAAATGATATAACGTTTGGCATAACAAAAGAAAATGTAATCCACAATTCACCCGCAAACTGGAAACAAGACTTCCGAGGTACATGCAGATATATTGTCCGTTATAAATACTCGTTTGTGTGTTTAAATGATATAACGTTTGGAATAACAAAGGAAAATGTAACCCACAATCCATCCGCAAACTGGAAACAAGACTTCCGAGGTACATGCAGATATATTGTTCGTTATAAATACTAGTTTGTGTGTTTAAATGATATAACGTTTGGAATAACAAAAGAAAATGTAATCCACAATTCATCCGCAAACTGGAAACAAGACTTCCGATGTACATGCAGATATATTGTCCGTTATAAATACTCGTTTGTGTGTTTAAATGATATAACGTTTGGAATAACAAAAGAAAATGTAACCCACAATCCATCCGCAAACTGGAAGCATAACTTTCCGAGGTACATGCAGATATTTTGTCCGTTATAAAACACGTTTGTGTGTTTAAATGATATAACGTTTGGAATAACAAAAGAAAATGTAATCCACAATTCATGCGCAAACTGGAAACAAGACTTCCGAGGTACATGCAGATATATTGTCCGTTATAAATACCCGTTTGTGTGTTTAAATGATATAACGTTTGGAATAACAATAGAAAATGTAACCCACAATCCATCCGCAAACTGGAAGCAAACTTTCCGAGGTACATGCAGACATTTTGTCCGTTATAAATACTCGTTTGTGTGTTTAAATGATATAACGTTTGGATTAACAAAAGGCAATGTAACCCACAATCCATCCGCAAAATGGAAACAAGACTTCCGAGGTACATGCAGATATATTGTCCGTTATAAATACTCGTTTGTGTGTTTAAATGATATAACGTTTGTATTAACAAAAGGAAATGTAACCCCCTATCCCTCCGCAAACTGGAAACAAGACTTCCGAGGTACATGCAGATATATTGTCCGTTATAAATACTAGTTTGTGTGTTTAAATGATATAACGTTTGTATTACCAAAGGAAATGTAACCCACAATCCCTCCGCAATCTGGAAACAAGACTTCCGAGGTACATGCAGATATATTGTTCGTTATAAATACTCGTTTGTGTGTTTAAATGATATAACGTTTGGAATACCAATAGAAAATGTAACCCACAATCCATCCGCAAACTGGAAACAAGACTTCCGAGGTACATGCAGATATTTTGTTCGTTATAAATACTAGTTTGTGTGTTTAAATGATATAACGTTTGTATTAACAAAAGGAAATGTAACCCACAATCCCTCCGCAAACTGGAAACAAAACTTCCGAGGTACATGCAGATATTTTGTGCGTTATAAATACTAGTTTGTGTGTTTAAATGATATAACGTTAGGAATAACAAAAGAAAATGTAATCCACAATCCATCCGCAAACTGGAAACAAGACTTCCGAGGTACTTGCAGATATATTGTTCGTTATAAATACTAGTTTGTGTGTTTAAATGATATAACATTTGGAATAACAAAAGAAAATGTAATCCACAATTCATCCGCAAACTGGAAACAAGACTTCCGAGGTACATTCAGATATATTGTCCGTTATAAATACTCGTTTTTGTGTTTAAATGATATAACGTTTGGAATAACAATAGAAAATGTAACCCACAATCCATCCGCAAACTGGAATCAAACTTTCCGAGGTACATGCAGATATTTTGTCCGTTATAAATACTCGTTTGTGTGTTTAAATGATATAACGTTAGGAATAACAAAAGAAAATGTAATCCACAATTCATCCGCATACTGGAAACAAGACTTCCGAGGTACTTGCAGATATATTGCTCGTTATAAATACTAGTTTGTGTGTTTAAATGATATAACATTTGGAATAACAAAAGAAAATGTAATCCACAATTCATCCGCAAACTGGAAACAAGACTATCGAGGTACATGCAGATATATTGTCCGTTATAAATACTCGTTTGTGTGTTTAAATGATATAACGTTTGGAATAACAAAAGAAAATGTAACCCACAATCCATCCGCAAACTGGAAGCAAACTTTCCGAGGTACATGCAGATATTTTGTCCGTTATAAATACTCGTTTGTGTGTTTAAATGATATAACGTTTGGAATAACAAAAGAAAATGTAATCCACAATTCATCCGCAAACTGGAAACAAGACTTCCGAGGTACATGCAGATATATTGTCCGTTATAAATACTCGTTTGTGTGTTTAAATGATATAACGTTTGGAATAACAAAAGAAAATGTAACCCACAATCCATCCGCAAACTGGAAGCAAACTTTCCGAGGTACATGCAGATATTTTGTCCGTTATAAAACTCGTTTGTGTGTTTAAATGATATAACGTTTGGAATAACAAAAGAAAATGTAATCCACAATTCATCCGCAAACTGGAAACAAGACTTCCGAGGTACATGCAGATATATTGTCCGTTATAAATACCCGTTTGTGTGTTTAAATGATATAACGTTTGGAATAACAATAGAAAATGTAACCCACAATCCATCCGCAAACTGGAAGCAAACTTTCCGAGGTACATGCAGATATTTTGTCCGTTATAAATACTCGTTTGTGTATTTAAATAATATAACGTTAGGAATAACAAACGAAAATGTAATCCACAATTCATCCGCAAACTGGAAACAAGACTTCCGAGGTACTTGCAGATATATTGTTCGTTATAAATACTAGTTTGTGTGTTTAAATGATATATCATTTGGAATAACAAAAGAAAATGTAATCCACAATTCATCCGCAAACTGGAAACAAGACTTCCGAGGTACATGCAGATATATTGTCCGTTATAAATGCTTGTTTGTGTGTTTAAATGATATAACGTTTGGAATAACAAAAGAAAATGTAACCCACAATCCATCGGCAAGCTGGAAGCAAACTTTCCGAGGTACATGCAGATATTTTGTCCGTTATAAATACTCGTTTGTGTGTTTAAATGATATAACGTTTGGAATAACAAAAGAAAATGTAATCCACAATTCATCCGCAAACTGGAAACAAGACTTCCAAGGTACATGCAGATATTTTGTCCGTTATAAATACTCGTTTGTGTGTTTAAATGATATAACGTTTGGAATAACAAAAGAAAATGTAACCCACAATCCATCCGCAAACTGGAAGCAAACTTTCTGAGGTACATGCAGATATTTTGTCCGTTATAAATACTCGTTTGTGTGTTTAAATGATATAACGTTTAGAATAACAAACGAAAATGTAACCCACAATCCATCCGCAAACTGGAAGCAAACTTTACGAGGTACATGCGGATATTTTGTCCGTTATAAATACTCGTTTGTGTGTTTAAATGATATACCGTTTGGAATAACAAAAGAAAATGTAACCCACAATCCATCCGCAAACTGGAAGCAAACTTTCCGAGGTACATGCAGATATTTTGTCCGTTATAAATACTCGTTTGTGTGTTTAAATGATGTAACGTTTGGATTAACAAAAGGCAATGTAAACGACAATCCATCCGCAAACTGGAAACAAGACTTCCGAGGTACATGCAGATATATTGTCCGTTATAAATACTCGTTTGTGTGTTTAAATGATATAACGTTTGTATTAACAAAAGGAAATGTAACCCACAATCCCTCCGCAAACTGGAAACAAGACTTCCGAGGTACATGCAGATATATTGTCCGTTATAAATACTAGTTTGTGTGTTTAAATGATATAACGTTTGTATAACAAAACGAAATGTAACCCACAGTCCCTCCGCAATCTGGAAACAAGACTTCCGAGGTACATGCAGATATATTGTCCGTTATAAATACTCGTTTGTGTGTTTAAATGATATAACGTTTGTATTAACAAAAGGAAATGTAACCCACAATCCCTCCGCAATCTGGAAACAAGATTTCCGAGGTACATGCAGATATATTGTCCGTTATAAATACTAGTTTGTGTGTTTAAATGATATAACGTTTGTATTAACAAAAGGAAATGTAACCCCCAATACCTCCGCAATCTGGAAACAAGACTTCAGAGGTACATGGAGATATATTGTCCGTTATAAATACTCGTTTGTGTGTTTAAATGATATAACGTTTGTATTAACAAAAGTAAATGTAACCCACAATCCCTCCGCAATCTGGAAACAAGACTTCCGAGGTACATGCAGATATATTGTCCGTTATAAATACTAGTTTGTGTGTTTAAATGATATAACGTTTGGAATAACAAAAGAAAATGTAATCCACAATTCATCCGCAAACTGGAAACAAGACTTCCGAGGTACATGCAGATATATTGTCCGTTATAAATACTCGTTTGTGTGTTTAAATGGCATAACGTTTGGAATAACAAAAGAAAATGTAACCCACAATCCATCCGCAAACTGGAAGCAAACTTTCCGAGGTACATGCAGATATTTTGTCCGTTATAAATACTCGTTTGTGTGTTTAAATGATATAACGTTTGGAATAACAAAAGAAAATGTAATCCACAATTCATCCGCAAACTGGAAACAAGACTTCCGAGGTACATGCAGATATATTGTCCGTTATAATTACACGTTTGTGTGTTTAAATGATATAACAATTGGAATAACAAAAGAAAATGTAACCCACAATCCATCCGCAAACTGGAAGCAAACTTTCCGAGGTACATGCAAATATTTTGTCCGTTATAAATACTCGTTTGTGTGTTTAAATGATATAACGTTTGGAATAACAAAACAAAATGTAACCCACAATCCATCCGCAAACTGGAAGCAAACTTTCCGAGGTACATGCAGATATTTTGTCCGTTATAAATACTCGTTTGTGTGTTTAAATGATATAACGTTTGGAATAACAAAAGAAAATGTAACCCACAATCCATCCGCAAATTGGAAGCAAACTTTACGAGGTACATGCAGATATTTTGTCCGTTATAAATACTCGTTTGTGTGTTTAAATGATATACCGTTTGGAATAACAAAACAAAATGTAACCCACAATCCATCCGCAAACTGGAAGCAAACTTTCCGAGGTACATGCAGATATTTTGTCCGTTATAAATACTCGTTTGTGTGTTTAAATGATATAACGTTTGGAATAACAAAAGAAAATGTAACCCACAATCCATCCGCAAACTGGAAGCAAACTTTCCGAGGTACATGCAGATATTTTGTCCGTTATAAATACTCGTTTGTGTGTTTAAATGATATAACGTTTGGATTAACAAAATGCAATGTAACCCACAATCCATCCGCAAAATGGAAACAAGACTTCCGAGGTACATGCAGATATATTGTCCGTTATAAATACTCGTTTGTGTGTTTAAATGATATAACGTTTGTATTACCAAAGGAAATGTAACCCCCTATCCCTCCGCAAACTGGAAACAAGACTTCCGAGGTACATGCAGATATATTGTCCATTATAAATACTCGTTTGTGTGTTTAAATGATATAACGTTTGTATTAACAAAAGGAAATGTAACCCACAATCCCTCCGCAAACTGGAAACAAGACTTCCGAGGTACATGCAGATATATTGTCCGTTATAAATACTAGTTTGTGTGTTTAAATGATATAACGTTTGTATTAACAAAACGAAATGTAACCCACAGTCCCTCCGCAATCTGGAAACAAGACTTCCGAGGTACATGCAGATATATTGTCCGTTATAAATACTCGTTTGTGTGTTTAAATGATATAACGTTTGTATTACCAAAAGGAAATATAACCCACAATCCCTCCGCAATCTGGAAACAAGATTTCCGAGGTACATGCAGATATATTGTTCGTTATAAATACTCGTTTGTGTGTTTAAATGATATAACGTTTGGCATAACAAAAGAAAATGTAATCCACAATTCATCCGCAAACTGGAAACAAGACTTCCGAGATACATGCAGATATATTGTCCGTTATAAATACTCGTTTGTGTGTTTAAATGATATAACGTTTGGAATAACAAAGGAAAATGTAACCCACAATCCATCCGCAAACTGGAACCAAACTTTCCGGGGTACATGCAGATATTTTGTCCGTTATAAATACTCGTTTGTGTGTTTAAATGATATAACGTTTGGAATAACAAAAGAAAATGTAATCCACAATTCATCCGCAAACTGGAAACAAGACTTCCGAGGTACATGCAGATATATTGTTCGTTATAAATACTAGTTTGTGTGTTTAAATGATATAACGTTTGGAATAACAAAAGAAAATGTAATCCACAATTCATCCGCAAACTGGAAACAAGACTTCCGAGGTACATGCAGATATATTGTCCGTTATAAATACCCGTTTGTGTGTTTAAATGATATAACGTTTGGAATAACAATAGAAAATGTAACCCACAATCCATCCGCAAACTGGAAGCAAACTTTCCGAGGTACATGCAGATATTTTGTCAGTTATAAATACTCGTTTGTGTGTTTAAATGATATAACGTTTGGATTAACAAAAGGCAATGTAACCCACAATCCATCCGCAAAATGGAAACAAGACTTCCGAGGTACATGCAGATATATTGTCCGTTATAAATACTCGTTTGTGTGTTTAAATGATATAACGTTTGTATTAACAAAAGGAAATGTAACCCCCTATCCCTCCGCAAACTGGAAACAAGACTTCCGAGGTACATGCAGATATATTGTCCGTTATAAATACTAGTTTGTGTGTTTAAATGATATAACGTTTGTATTACCAAAGGAAATGTAACCCACAATCCCTCCGCAATCTGGAAACAAGACTTCCGAGGTACATGCAGATATATTGTTCGTTATAAATACTCGTTTGTGTGTTTAAATGATATAACGTTTGGAATACCAATAGAAAATGTAACCCACAATCCATCCGCAAACTGGAAACAAGACTTCCGAGGTACATGCAGATATTTTGTTCGTTATAAATACTAGTTTGTGTGTTTAAATGATATAACGTTTGTATTAACAAAAGGAAATGTAACCCACAATCCCTCCGCAAACTGGAAACAAGACTTCCGAGGTACATGCAGATATTTTGTTCGTTATAAATACTAGTTTGTGTGTTTAAATGATATAACGTTAGGAATAACAAAAGAAAATGTAATCCACAATCCATCCGCAAACTGGAAACAAGACTTCCGAGGTACTTGCAGATATATTGTTCGTTATAATTACTAGTTTGTGTGTTTAAATGATATAACATTTGGAATAACAAAAGAAAATGTAATCCACAATTCATCCGCAAACTGGAAACAAGACTTCCGAGGTACATGCAGATATATTGTCCGTTATAAATACTCGTTTTTGTGTTTAAATTATATAACGTTTGGAATAACAATAGAAAATGTAACCCACAATCCATCCGCAAACTGGAAGCAAACTTTCCGAGGTACATGCAGATATTTTGTCCGTTATAAATACTCGTTTGTGTGTTTAAATGATATAACGTTAGGAATAACAAAAGAAAATGTAATCCACAATTCATCCGCATACTGGAAACAAGACTTCCGAGGTACTTGCAGATATATTGCTCGTTATAAATACTAGTTTGTGTGTTTAAATGATATAACATTTGGAATAACAAAAGAAAATGTAATCCACAATTCATCCGCAAACTGGAAACAAGACTACCGAGGTACATGCAGATATATTGTCCGTTATAAATACTCGTTTGTGTGTTTAAATGATATAACGTTTGGAATAACAAAAGAAAATGTAACCCACAATCCATCCGCAAACTGGAAGCAAACTTTCCGAGGTACATGCAGATATTTTGTCCGTTATAAATACTCGTTTGTGTGTTTCAATGATATGACGTTTGGAATAACAAAAGAAAATGTAATCCACAATTCATCCGCAAACTGGAAACAAGACTTCCGAGGTACATGCAGATATATTGTCCGTTATAAATACTCGTTTGTGTGTTTAAATGATATAAGGTTTGGAATAACAAAAGAAAATGTAACCCACAATCCATCCGCAAACTGGAAGCAAACTTTCTGAGGTACATGCAGATATTTTGTCCGTTATAAAACTCGTTTGTGTGTTTAAATGATATAACGTTTGGAATAACAAAAGTAAATGTAATCCACAATTCATCCGCAAACTGGAAACAAGACTTCCGAGGTACATGCAGATATATTGTGCGTTATAAATAATCGTTTGTGTGTTTAAATGATATAACGTTTGGAATAACAAAAGAAAATGTAACCCACAATCCATCCGCAAACTGGAAGCAAACTTTCCGAGGTACATGCAGATATTTTGTCCGTTATAAAACTCGTTTGTGTGTTTAAATGATATAACGTTTGGAATAACAAAGGAAAATGTAATCCACAATTCATCCGCAAACTGGAAACAAGACTTCCGAGGTACATGCAGATATATTGTCCGTTATAAATACCCGTTTGTGTGTTTAAATGATATAACGTTTGGAATAACAATAGAAAATGTAACCCACAATCCATCCGCAAACTGGAAGCAAACTTTCCGAGGTACATGCAGATATTTTGTCCGTTATAAATACTCGTTTGTGTGTTTAAATAATATAACGTTAGGAATAACAAACGAAAATGTAATCCACAATTCATCCGCAAACTGGAAACAAGACTTCCGAGGTACTTGCAGATATATTGTTCGTTATAAATACTAGTTTGTGTGTTTAAATGATATAACATTTGGAATAACAAAAGAAAATGTAATCCACAATTCATCCGCAAACTGGAAACAAGACTTCCGAGGTACATGCAGATATATTGTCCGTTATAAATGCTTGTTTGTGTGTTTAAATGATATAACGTTTGGAATAACAAAAGAAAATGTAACCCACAATCCATCGGCAAGCTGGAAGCAAACTTTCCGAGGTACATGCAGATATTTTGTCCGTTATAAATACTCGTTTGTGTGTTTAAATGATATAACGTTTGGAATAACAAAAGAAAATGTAATCCACAATTCATCCGCAAACTGGAAACAAGACTTCCGAGGTACATGCAGATATTTTGTCCGTTATAAATACTCGTTTGTGTGTTTAAATGATATAACGTTTGGAATAACAAAAGAAAATGTAACCCACAATCCATCCGCAAACTGGAAGCAAACTTTCTGAGGTACATGCAGATATTTTGTCCGTTATAAATACTCGTTTGTGTGTTTAAATGATATAACGTTTGGAATAACAAAAGAAAATGTAATTAACAATTCATCCGCAAACTGGAAACAAGACTTCCGAGGTACTTGCAGATATATTGTTCGTTATAAATACTAGTTTGTGTGTTTAAATGATATAACGTTTGGAATAACAAAAGAAAATGTAACCCACAATCCATCCGCAAACTGGAAGCAAACTTTCCGAGGTACATGCAGATATTTTGTCCGTTATAAAACTCGTTTGTGTGTTTAAATGATATAACGTTTGGAATAACAAAAGAAAATGTAATCCACAATTCATCCGCAAACTGGAACCAAGACTTCCGAGGTACATGCAGATATATTGTCCGTTATAAATACTCGTGTGTGTGTGTTTAAATGATATAACGTTTGGAATAACAATAGAAAATGTAACCCACAATTCATCCGCAAACTGGAAACAAGACTTCCGAGGTACATGCAGATATATTGTCCGTTATAAATACTCATTTATGTGTTTAAATGATATAACGTTTGGAATAACAAAAGAAAATGTAACCCACAATCCATCCGCAAACTGGAAGCAAACTTTCCGAGGTACATGCAGATATTTTGTGCGTTATAAATACTCGTTTGTGTGTTTAAATGATATAACGTTTGGAATAACAAAAGAAAATGTAATCCACAATTCATCCGCAAACTGGAAACAAGACTTCCGAGGTACATGCAGATATATTGTCCGTTATAAATACTCGTTTGTGTGTTTAAATGATATAACGTTTGGAATAACAAAAGAAAATGTAACCCACAATCCATCCGCAAACTGGAAGCAAACTTTCTGAGGTACATGCAGATATTTTGTCCGTTATAAATACTCGTTTGTGTGTTTAAATGATATAACGTTTGGAATAACAATAGAAAATGTAACCCACAATCCATCCCCAAACTGGAAACAAGACTTCCGAGGTACATGCAGATATTTTGTTCGTTATAAATACTAGTTTGTGTGTTTAAATGATATAACGTTTGTATTAACAAAAGGAAATGTAACCCACAATCCCTCCGCAAACTGGAAACAAGACTTCCGAGGTACATGCAGATATATTGTTCGTTATAAATACTCGTTTGTGTGTTTAAATGATATAACGTTTGTATTAACAAAAGGAAATGTAACCCACAATCCCTCCGCAAACTGGAAACAAGACTTCCGAGGTACATGCAGATATATTGCCCGTTATATCGACGCTTTGACTTCTGCTTTTACATAAAACTGGAAATCCATTTATTTTCCACACTCCGCCTAAACACGACTGGCGGACGTGACGTCACGTAATAGCTTCCTTCAAACATTGCCTCCGAATATAAACTGTATTCCGAATCTATTTCGAATGTGATGTTAAAACGCGACACGCCAATGCAAATGTATTTCTGCCACTAGTACTCCGGCGAAGCGTCGCTAAACACTCGGGACGTGATAACTTTTATATCTCCTTACGAGGGAAGTTTCATATCTTAGGTACGTATTATGTTGTTTAAACATCTCCATTCCAATTATACTTCTTCAAATCCTTGTTACAAAGTAGATTTACATCAGGATTATGACCCAGCTCTAACCATTTAAGGGGACAATAGAATATCACCAAAAATGATTCTATTCAATTACTTTATCTCTAAGACCGGTCGTCAATGATACCTTTATATACCAAGGCACAGAATCCTCTAGCTTGTCTTAAAAACACTTTGAAAAGTTTTTTCAATTCCTTCTATTCCTTCACCCTCTCTCTATATGAAATAAACATTATTTCAAAATAAGAGCAGTGTTAATACATTTATCATTCAAAGCTTTTTACCGATAAAACAGTACCAGCATCTTCAGGAAAAACTGTTATATACCAAAATATGTTTACAAAAATTAAATCATATATACCACATATAGTAAATTAAATTATAAATTTAATATATATATATATATATATATAGAATATCAAATGTGTTTTCCTGTTAGAATATTTTTAAGATCAAATAATACACACAAATACAGGAATATTTAATTTATTGAACAATAAACTCTAAGCTTTTCGTTGGCTTACATTACCAACATCTTCAGGAGTTACAATATTAAGAATGATAAAACATATATATATATATATATATATATATTACACACACACACACACACACACACACACACACACACACACACACACACACACACACACACACACACACATATATATATATATATATATATATATATATATATATAGTTCAAATTTTCAATCTTTAATAAAATATTTTTTATTCTTCCACTCAAGTTCAAATAGGCCTACATTTTTATTAACTTGTAGTGGATGATAATTGTTGTTAATACAGTTTCCTTTAAATATTAATTCATTAATTGAAATTAATGTATTATTTTTAGTTTAATATGGGAGAACAATTTTCCATAAAAGGGTCAAGGTTTGCAGTAGGTTTAAAATAAATGATAACATTTATTTAAAAAACAGCTGATTTTATGTTAGAGGTAATGTGGTAGAACAGCTGTTTAACGATTAAGTTCATGTTACCTTATTTATATTAACTTAAATGTAATTATTTTCAAAAAGTCATTAAAGTAATTTTTCCTTGTTTATTTAAGTGAGAAATTACTTTAAAAAGTTTTTGTTCATATAATTGTTTAATGTTAAAATGTTATTTATTTTTGTCTGAAATGTTTGCGCTCAATACTGGAATCACTTTCTTTATTCACACTTTTATATTGTTAGTATAGAAACAAACTCTTATCGAATGCCAATCCACAAAGTCGGGTCATAAAGTTTACCCCAATAAATCCTTCACTGTTTAATTACACTTATGGGTGAAATTTTTCCCCAACGCTGATAAAAACTTATGACAATAATTCATTACACGGATCCGCACCGTGCTCAGCAGCGCGGAAAATATGACTCTGTGAGGATCTGTGCACTGCAATTTCACACTTGACCGACTCAAATCTGCGTTTTATGCATTCTGATTGCAACCAATCAATAAATTATTGCTCTGTGAATCCATGCCTAAATGTTTCGAAGATTCGTACTCATTTTTTGTAGATATTGCAAAACCTGTATATGCTAGTAGGGTGTTCGAAATTATGGTGACGCAGTAGCACGGGGGTAGGGTTTATTTTCGAGGGGGGGTGTTCATTCTGGGCAGATTGAGAGCTAATTTATAACTAAGAGACAATTTTTTTCAAATTAAATGACATTATACGCCGTTTAAACTAAAACGTTACGTCAAGCTTCCTAGTTTGATGTAAAGATGGTCGATCCAGTGATCTTAACGGATCCGTAATTTTAGTGACAGCGCCAGGTTTGAATCAGTGACTTTTACCGTTGACTTTAGTACCTGTGACAAGGGATACTGAGACTGCTCTGTATGTGCCAATAACAGTCAGGGATACTACAGTGGTGAAATGATACCACACCCCGGGTTTTTTTGGAAAGCTCATTTTACTTAAAAATAAACTACGAAATTAAGAACAAACTACCGAGTGTCAAATAGCGTCTACTGTACACAACACTATAACTATCTTGAAACCTGACACAAATCGTTCACCCACACAACATCGTAAATGAGTAGAGCCAGTGACACCGACAAATCAACCAATGACAGCTGTGGTAAAATATCAGTAACTTTTCTTTGGCGACAGCGACATTTTTCCCAACCACAATAGAGACAACCCCCTACTCACCCTTTTAGTCAACGACACTCCACGATAATCGGCGACGTGAGCCGAGCGGTGAGAGCATAATCAGTGGCAGCGACAAATCAACCAATGACAACCATTAATCCAGTGACTGCGACTTTTTACCCAATCACAAAAGAGGCAATTCCAATAGATCAATTGTCACTGGAACTGGCATTTTCCGTATTTTGTCACTGGTATCACCAGCGACAAACCTATATCAGTGAAAAGTCACCGTCACATAAAATATCGACCATCTATACTTTGGTGGTAAATAGATTGTAACGCCTCTGTTGAGCCCAATCCTACCTTAAAAGTCACGCACAACAAACTTTTTATTATGTAAAGTCAGTTTCTGAGTAAACGGAATTACTTTCCGCCGACATGGTGGAAGAGTTAATTTCTTTGAGGAGAAAACAGCCTCATATCAACTGGGTCCATATTTGAATTTTCCCTTCAATGTAGCCCAAATACTTCAGTTTCGTCTTTTTATGGAGTCTGGAATTCCATATCTTATCAAGCAAATATACATCCTTGATCTGATCGTATGATCTAGATTCTGCTGCAACACCACATTTCAGATATTTCCAGGATATCTAAACCTTCTCATAGACAGCTTAGCACATGCACGTCTCTACCATCGCCTTCCTACCTAGTAAATACTACCTCCCGTCACTTCAAAGCCTTACTTCGGTTATTCATTGCCTGTTCCATTTATATAGCGACCTAGATGTATAGGTTATGTTTGGTCTTCTTAATATATTTGCAGCCTTTAAATCCACGCTCTTCTGTTGGAATTTTGTGGTCTCAATGTTTGATTGCCTGCGAATAATTATTAAGAAATATTAATTTCATCAATTGTTAATAAAAATGTTTTTGAACAATAAATTATTTCTATTGAACAAAGACATAAATTTTTTTTAAAATTAAAAGTAAAACAAGTAATATATAAAATACATTTTTATTTAATTCCTACTTTCCTCTACAAAGAAAAATGTTATTTTAGTTACTTTGTATTAAATAATTACAAGTATTTAACACTATAATTGTATTAATTTAACGAAGTCAGTCTAGTTAAAAAATGTTTGTATTCTAGATTGTAATTTTCTAGTAAAACTTTCTGATGATGATGGCATGGTCATCGAAACGTACATACGAGTTTAATGATAAGTAACTTGTAATGTTAGCTATTTTTTATTATTTTTATGTTATGGGTATTTATACGTATATACAGCGACAGAATTACAATATTTTGTGGTAAAATAGAAAATGAAATTTATTATTTAAATGAATTGAATAAATAAATTAATTAATTAACATTCTAAAAAACTCTATTAACATTAACTTTCATTAAAACTTGTTTTAACTTACAAGTTAAAATAAAAATGTGTTTAAGGTTAATGACAGATTACAGACCAATTCATGCTACTACAAATACACTCTACGTTTCGGTTTTCTATCCGAACCTCCTTTTAAAGACCTAAATGTTTATTAGTTTAACATCAAACAACAATTTATAGTTTTTAACATTCATAAACAATACTTTTAACATAATTAAAAATAAATATTTCATTATTCTTGATAAATATTAACATTTACAAGTGAAATTGCACTATTAAACTTGTCAAATTTGTATCTACCTTAAACACATTAAATAGTTATTAACAGATATTAAATAAAGTTTAAGTTTAAACAAATGCATTCGATCTTGACTAGGTGAATAAAATATATTTTATTAACGATTGAAAATTTGAACAAGATATATGAAAGGAGAGTGTGAAGGAATTATAGAAGGAATTGAAAAAGGCTGAAATGAACTCGGGAAGTTTTTATGACTGTTAGCGCAGGCAAGGTAATAAAATGTTCGCCTCTTGTCCAGCGCTTACAGCTTTGGATTTGGTATTCCGAGTATGCCGGTAGGGAGAGGGGCAATGGAATCCACCTTAGAATGTCTCTAAACGCTCCCTTCCTTTAATTAAAACTTTGGCTCTGTGCTAAGTAAGGTCGCCTTTACTTTGCAACTGTCGGCATTGTAGCAGTGGTAAAACTTCAGTGCTGTATGTGTCTGCATCAACTTCTCTCCGCATATACTAACGCCTCTCTGCTGACGTGTTCAACATTCAAACTAAACGTAGCTACGGCTAAAAGCAAAAGCAGTTCTTAAAAGCAAAAAAAAAAAACAAGAAATACGCATCCTGTCTTCTTTATAGTAAAGGCTAAAAGGGAATACTTGGAAAAAAAATTACTTCAGAAAAATTATAATAGAAAATAAATATTTTGTAACTCCATAGAATTACACTTTAAAAAGAAACGAACAGAAAGATTCAGTTCTTTCATAAAATCTGTGGATTCTCGCGAAGAGTTTTGCTTTGTAAAATAAATCATAAGAAATCGACCAATGGCTCAACGTCAAAGGAAGTGTGAATAATAGAAAGGTTTTAAAGAAATACACAAAACTTAGACTATTTAAAATAAATTTCTTGGAAGAACACAAGAATCTGAAGATAAAATAACTCTAAAAGTTCTTCCGTCCAAGCAGGCATAGGTGTTAGTGACTCTGGCAATAGGTTCTGGGTAGCTAGTAGTCAACTCTTCATTTCGAATGAGTGGGAATCCACTTTAGGTATGTGACCCTGCCTATCCCCCTATGCCCGGTACCAGGAAATATTTCGTCCTTTCCTCGCACTTCAGGCTCGTTTTACCTAATTTCATTCGCACTGCATTCTTCTTGTTACAAGGAAGCATTATAAGTACTGTAATATATTTTTGTAAGTCTATAGATAAAATATAGGTAAAAGAACCGAACGATTTGGTTATGCTAAAGATGTGTCAAAAATCCCAAAGAGCCGTGGTTTATACAGTAATTAAAGAACAATCAGCTGTAGTGCAGAAACTTAAACATAACATCAAAGACTATACCATCCCTATGCCCGGTACAAGGGAAATGTTTTCGCACTATAAGCACTTTAGGCTCATGTATGTGTGTGTGTGTGTGTGTGTGTGTGTGTGTGTGTGTGTGTGTGTTTGTGTGTGTGTGTTTGTGTGTGTGTGTGTGTGTGTGTGTGAGTGTGTGTGTTTGTATGTGTGTGTGTGTGTGTGTGTGTGTGTGTGTGTGTGTGTGTGTGTGTTTGTGTGTGTGTGTGTGTGTGTGTGTGTTTGTGTGTGTGTGTGTGTGTTTGTGTGTGTGTGTGTGTGTGTGTTTGTATGTGTGTGTGTGTGTGTGTGTGTGTGTGTGTGTGTGTGTGTGTGTGTGTGTGTGTGTGTGTGTGTGTGTGTGTGTGTGTGTGTGTGTGTTGCAACGGACCTTCACCCAGCTCGCTCACCGCCAAACAAACTC
>JBAIZL010000001.1:308776061-308791061 GCA_036971475.1 Prosapia bicincta | reverse complement strand
TACACAATTTCGTTCCTTTTGATATTTAAAAAAGTCGTAATTGATAGGAAGAATAGAATTTCGATAGAAATAATAATGCGTAAATAAATATTCTACAGATAATTGTAAGAAGAAATTTACGGTTTGTAAAAATGATAAACTGGAAATTTTAGATATAATTATAAGTAATGAATATTTTCTAATTCCAAGTTGGAAATAGCATTTGAGAGTAACAGGAATTAAATAGCTGTAGTGATATAATAAATTAAGGAAAAATGTAGAAAATTCCAAGATATAATTGTTTAATTTTAGTTAAAACTAAACATTTGTGAATGATAGAAACTTTTATTACAATTTATGGATGGTAAATATCTTATAACGATTGCAACATAATCGTAAACATATAAATTGTACAAAATGTATGCTACTTTTCGACTGCTAAGTCTAAATCTAACAATAGCTGGAAAACTGTCGCGCAAATAACTTCAAAATTCACGTTTAAATCTAATTCTTCTCTATACATAGCTTGTACCTCTTACCTAAGAAGGAATGTCCGAGTGTCGCAGTTCATATTGTCATATCAGATAGACTTGTGTAAGGTTAGTGGTTCCCAGATAAAGAGCGAACTTGACACAGCAATTCTGCAGATCATGTCTTATCGCTTACATATACATTTACATCTGCAAAACTATCTACGAACGGTGATCACCTCTCAGAAGTGTGTTTGTAAGTGATAGCGGCTAGAAATTGTTGTGAACAACCGATCCAATCTCGAGTACAAGTTTTCACTGTTTTACTTCATCCAGCCGTTTTTTATCTTCTTAAATCGTTTTTGATTTGTGACTTAAAAGCAAATAACTCAGGGCAGTAGGGTTTGCCCTTAAAAACTTCCAAAATCTTAAAAATATTAAGCCTCAAATGATATCGTATTAGCAGCTTTGTCCGAAGTAACATAATGCACTTTTCTTCTTACAATAAATAAAGAGAAATAGTTATTTATTTCTCCTGTGACTTTTGACCATAGCCATTCTCTCCCATTGTCAAAATAGTGATATAAAAATTCAAAGACTATTTGCTTCTATATTCATGTTGAGCCGTTACTATATTTGTTTATTTATATGTTTAGTGTATACAAATAAATCAAATCAAGTATTAATTTAATACCGTAAATGTTTTAGACTAAACGTGTATATATTGGATTTTAGTGACCATTTTTGTGCACATATGTTTATACATGTGTAAACATATATGCAATGTTAAAATATTGAAAAATGTACGATAACTCAATATTGAATATTGTAACTTACTAACCATCTATTTTACATTAATAATAGATATGTAAACTTATCCCTACTTCCATCTTATGCTTTAATAAACAAAAGACGTTTGTTACGGTTTGAGATGACAAAGAAACACATTTCCTGAAACAGGCTTCCTCATTTATAGAAAAATATGTTCCACTATAAAAATTCTTTATATATCACTATATGCTAATGCGTACAGAATATTACAATTCTCAGCAACTCCACCCATTCTTATAAAATTTAGCTAATTTCTTCTGAGAAAGAAAGGTCAAAACGAGAAAAATGTATAGATTAGAAAATAAGATAATGATCACAACCGACTACGGTACAGAAATACTGTTTAGTGAGCGGGGTTAATCTTATTCATACCAGAGTTTAATCTACTTAAGATCTTTTAAAAATAATTTTTGAAGAATAGATTAGCAATTACAAAGTCTTAAAAAAAATGCTATTGGCCTTTTCAATAAATAGAATTTTTAAACTGTTTCCCATATTCTTTGTTTAGATAAGTATAAAAACGTTTCGATAGCTAATCGGGGGAACAATAATACAAAAACTATCCCTAAGTTACGTACTCTAAATATGAAAAGGCTTTTACTTGGTCCAATTGAACATATAACATGATCGAGCCTAACCTAATCCTTTTTTCTTATTCACGTAAGCTTATTCTACGCTTATTTTATATATTTAGAAATAATGCCAAACTATCTTTCCTAATAAAAGATTAATAGTAGTATTTCTATAACTACAATAGCCAAAATATAACTAAAAACTAATTGTTTCCGTTTTTGATAATATGCACATTCTCGCAAGGTGCCCAGTAGTTACGGTTTATCAGTACACATATTGTGACAACATATGTGTTACATACAACATAAATGTTGAATAATTAACATTAAATTTGTTTTTTAATGATATATGTCTTAAAATTAGGTTAATTAAAGCTTAGCTAGTGAGAACTTATTTCACTCTAAATCTCATTACACACTAGTTGAGTAAATCATATTAAGTAGTTTCGACGACGATGCCGTTTTCATCAGTGATAGGCTACTACTAACAAATTTCATCAAGCCACGTCATTAATAAATTGTGTATAGGCTTCGTATCGTACAACTATAAAACAAACAAATTAATAAATTTAAAACTCAAACAATAAAGATATTCTAACCTACAGAACACCAAACTCTTTACTCATGAGAGTTATCTATTTTACATTAATATTTTTTGTATCATCAATATACAGGCAATACTATTCCGCACGTGTACCTCTGTGGTAAATTTATCAAGGGAAAGAATACATTAAGCTCCAAATACATAGTCGACAAATAGGGTCCAAACCAGCGGAAGAAATTTGTCTCTTTAGCATTGTTCTTAAACTTGCTCATAAAGAAAAACGCCAAGAAATCGGGAATTTACAGCGAGAGAAGGGCGATGGAGTAGATATTATTAAGGCAAGAAGCAGGGAGCAGCAATTTAAAAACTACAAAACTGAATACTCAGCGATGACCAAGCATTGCCTGGACAATCAGCAATTCTTTACGTCTGACCATCCTAGAGTAAACACGTAATTAGGTACAACACTCATGATGCTTGGTAGACTTGGATAATAAACTAATTTCGAGATGTCTCAGTCATCAATGAGTTTGCCCAGTTCAGGATTCTTCTCTTTTTTTCCTGAATACTGTGTTGTTTCGCAAAACATTTGAGGTTTATCATTTTTGTGTTTTCTTGATATATTCTGACGTTTTTGTCGTTACTTTGCTGATTAATTCAAGTTAATTACTGTGCTTTCTGTTTAGAACTTAATAAGTATTAAAAAGGTTGCTACCGCTAGTTTAAATGTTTTAAGTAATGTATAAATTTTAATAATTATATAATAATTCCTAACTTTATTTTCTGTTTTTATTTATAATTTTGAAATAAACTAATTTCATAAACGAATACTTTATAGCGCTAATTTGTTAAAATATGTTTTAAAACTCTTTTAGCCTTATTAATAGTTAATATATTGGTAATACGAGAAATATTAATGTAAAATAAATACCACGCCTGAGTAAGGAGTTTAGTGTTCTGTAGGTTAGGATGTCTTTATTGTTTGAGTTTTAAATATATCATCTTGTTTTATATTTGCACGATACAAAGCCTATCGTTAATTTATACTGATGTAGTTTGATGAAGGCCATTTACTGAGGAGGCGACATCGTCGTCGAAATTAGTGTGTATATTTTATTAAACTAGTGTGTAGTGAGTTTTAGAGTGAACTGTTATAATTTTTATCTATGTATCGTAGACGTTAATCTGTGAAATAAATTAGACAGGAGTTGAAAGGACAAATAGGCTAAGGTAAACGCAGTGTTAAAACGCCTTTGCTTCCATATCTTTCGAGTAAAAATCAATCATACAGTGCCTACTGATGTATGTATAGTGCTGTGGAGCTGAACAGCATAGTTTTAAAGGGATTCTGTAATCGATATAGTATATTTATACCCATTATAATAAGCCCCATCTGCTTTTACGGATTCAATTTTTGCCATTTTTCCATATCCTCTAAATTAGTTACATTCATTATATTTTCATTGTAGTCATTGTAAAAATTTATTTAACTCCTACAGCATATCTTTTCCACAAGGATTATAAGTAAAAAACCTTAACTTTCTTCGTGTTAATACAAGGATGTTACTTTCTACAAGGCCGGGTGAAGAACCTGGGAATTTCTCAAAACTGATTTAAGTCGATTTCAAACATCTTCTCTTACTATTGTATTAAATCTTTCTCCTGGTTTTCATTTTTTATTAATTATTTTCCATTTTGTTGAAATAGCTACAAATAAAAATGAGGAAGTGACTGAAGAAGTAGTTAAAAAACTCGCCATAAAAAGTACCTTGTTATACTGTATGTAGGCCTACAGATTACTGGTAAAAACTAGCGATGTCGATCTTATTGTTAATGCAAAAGATACAAAAGGTTTTTACTGTTTTCAATTGTTTTTATTTGTTTTATTAACTGATTTTTCATCAATTAACACAATCTTTTATAGTTAGTATGAAGTAATTTTACATTGAACGTAAGGTACAGTATTGTTTATGATACCATGTCAAACGAATTGTTATAATTACAGTAAAATTAAGTCCAAGCCTTTTCAAGATGAAGGCCTCAACCTGATCACCGCATTTTGTGCCCCAATAGGTCAATCTTGATATAAATGCGTCTACAATATAATCTACGGGCGATGATCACCATATTAGAAGTAGTCTCATTGCGTTTGACGCAGATCTAGCTACCTGCATTCATGCATTTTTATCTCTTTCTTTCGATTTGTAGGTTAAACGTGAACCACTAAGGGCAGCAGTGGGTATTGAATAGCCCTCCAAAAGATTTGTAAAGGTTGTATTTATATTAAAATAACACCAACAGTTTTGTATTATATAATGTGTTTTTCTCTCAAGTGAAGGAAAATAGTCAAATTTTCTTGCTATGACTTTTAACTATGACCACTTTCTACCAATGTTGAAATATTTATATATAGATGAAAACATTATTTGTTTCTATAATCGACTTCAGCTTCTGATTACCTATGTTTGTTTACTTATCTCTTTAGGGCAAACATAGAAATTAACACGTAGTACACATACGTTGGCCATATTAAATGGGAACTTGTATGCAATGCATTAAATACACAATGCGATATTATGACAATATACTATTGGTTTCTATTGCATGTTGCAACATATTAACCACAAAAGAACATTAGTATTGCAAGTTAGGATTGTGGAAACCTGTCCGTACTCCCATCCTATATTGAAACACAAGACGTATTATTGCAGAATCAAAATGCAACCGAAGATTCACTTCTGCGTTATTCGTTCTGGTACTCTGTATTATTTATTCTTTAAATACATGACCGAAGTACAGAGACACTGCTTCTCGCCATTTAAAGATTAGGTATAGTTGATACCGATAAACCAATTCGTTGGGCTGGATATAGAAGCGTTGACAGTTTATGTTATCTTATCAATCACATATTTGTAAATACTAATGGTCATACTTCTCTTCAATATAATATCGCTAACCCAACAATTATGGATTATGCTTTAACGTCGCAAGGTTAGGCCATAGTCAATACAAATTAAAATAAAGTAATGCTTTATATAATAGATCTTAGTTTAGGCCATCAAAATATAGATAAATATTTTAAGTTTATATATTAAAAGACCGAACTAACTCTAACAATTGTCCAACAGTATCTCCTCGCCGCCGGGAACCGTGACATAATTTTACATGAGCTGAACTATCTATGTAATATATTGAATTTAATTCCATACTAAGAGGTGTATTTATAGTTGGTTGTTTATTTTCCATATTGTTTCATTTCGTTTTTAATAAGCGTTTATTTCTAAACTTTTCTATAAGAAACATAAACTTATAAATACCCCATTATAACATGAACGTGTAACAGTTTAGGGTTAATAGAATAATTTCAAGAACGTATACTTAAAAGCCCTAAGCAGCATTGAGTAACTCTATCATTCATTTCCAATTAAATCCTCCCACTAGACAGCAATAATGAATCGCCCATTGACCCGCAACATCTAGAGTCACAAATGCCTACAGTACTTTTCACATATGAAAGGATGAATTGTGGCAACTAAGTAGTAGTATAATACCACTTTACTGAGCCCCTCCTTACATAACCAAGGCTACTGTATAAATATTTCCCAGTAACGGAAAAGAGAAAAATACTGTTTATATCTATGTTTATATCTACGTCGTTCTCAGATAAAACTGAACCTTGTCATATTGTGAGTTGTAGAATAACAAAGAAATCACGGAGGGTAATTTAAATAGGGTAATAGTTTTTTTCAAAGGTTTTCCTAAGAGAAATTTACATGTTATTTTATATTAGTCGGTGAAGACATTTAAATAATAAAACAATACAAATAGATATTAGTGATCTGTTTCAAAGTTGGCGAAATCCGCTTGGCTTACCATCGTTTTCCCTTTTTTGATTAGGTCAAAATGTCAAAATTAGGCCCAACAAATTAATAACGATTGCGGAACACATAACAGTAAGACTCTGTGTTTATTTGACCACGGGATTTAAGTAGAGTTTTCAGTTGCTATGAGTGTACTAATATTACGGTATGTTCAGTATCATCCCCAGTTTATGAATAAAGGTAGCGAAGTGAGTTTTATCACAACTATTTCCACAATTACGCTAAAATGACCACCCACGTTTTTAAACAAGCTACTTGCAGTCCTGGGTTATAATGATGTTTTAGTAGCTTTAATAGAAAGTGAAACTGTTCCTCCAAGCTTTAAATACATGCAATCGGCAATTTCATACATTTTTAAACACCGTGTTACAATTGTATAGATTTTAAACACAAATCATATTATGATTTAAATCTTATAGATTAAATTTAGTTGTTCACGTTTCAAACATAAAACGGAAGATTTTGAAGAAATCGCTCTGGTATTTCCTTTAGTTGTAGGCACCTGGTATTGTAACTAATTATTTATTTTATACCTATCAAAAGTAGTATGTAGCTATAAAGTTATTATTTTTTTTAAAAAAAAAGGTAGGCCAGGCTATTCGGCCACACTTGCTTAGCTTGTTTTGGAGTAACCGTTGCTATTTTGCAGTGTTTGTAGAAAAGAGTTTGTGTTTTATTTTACTTACAAATACATTCAATCTATGCATTTTGGGAGGTATGAATGGAATTTCTGGGAGGTATTTTGGAATATTCTGTAGACCCTGGAGTTTTGATACCGTTAGAATTATTGTTTGTATAGATAGTATATATATATATATATATGACTGTCTGTGTATGTATGTTATACACGCCTAAACCGCTGAACAAAAATTTATGAAATTGTTTGACACAATCACAGGATGGTTCGTTTGAGGTTTGGAATAGATCTATTAACAGGGCTCTGCCCCAGTGGCTTAGGATGGTTCAAAAACCGATGTATATAAGTTACGTTTTATATTAAGCAAGAAAGGTTTTTAAAAATGATTTTTATTTTTAACAAACCTTTGAATTTAATAAACAATTAATTTAGAAAACTGTTACATTAATTTTACTTAATAAAAACAATACAATTGATATGCACTCAATCGGAGTGGAAAACGTCTGTGCGATACAGAGGCGACTTACACACTGCCGGGGCTCTGTTCTCACACCTATATAATACTAAAGCTGCGTAAGCAGGAATTTTCCTAGCACGCATTTAATTATGAAATGTTCACATAAAATGTTTATATAACTCCTCCATCCCTAAAGAAAACTTCGGGGGTTGGCGAAGTTTCGGCGTTGGTTGAAGTCTTCTTCCTCTTCCTGATGAGGGCGAAGTATATAAGCTGCTGAATAGGCCTCCGTAAAGGGCAATTTTCGGCATGGGTTGAAGTCCTCTTCACTGGAGAAAGTCACCAGGCAAAGGTTGATTTCCAAGATCCAGTTAAATAGGTTGTCTGCGATTTCCAACGCAGTATCCTCGTAGTTTGTAGGCGTTATTGTTTTTGATGATGGGCATTTTACAGTCTAATTTTCTGTTCATTATAATTCAACTGAGCAAAAGTATTTGGAATCGATTAATACAATTTATAATGAGTCTTTTCTATCATAGGATAGATACAAAATGTTTATAACATATACAATTGTTATCAGAATCTAATTTTTGTTCTACAAAATTTACATTGATTACAATAAAAGTTTTATATAATTTTTCATAATTTTTACCATCATTTACATTCAACTTGCCTGTTATAGATTTGATAAGGATTCTAGTCAGTTTATAAGAATTCCTTTTGTTTTGTTATCTCTTTAAGAGTATAGTTTCTAATTTTCTTCAATTACATTTCTTTTTGTGATTAACATATTTCAAATAATTAACAATATTTATTACCATAATTAGTTACATATCATTTAATAAATTACAACAGTTTGTAACACATACAATTAATAAAACAATGTTGTTTAAAGGTTTAATAAAGTTTCTTGCATAGAATTAATGGACAAAGGTATGGTTGGGATTTTAATTTGATTGTGTGGAATATGAACAAGAAGGATTTTGGTCATTAATTACATTTTTTATCTTCTTAGGCCTTTTAATTTTCGACAAATGTATTTTGTCTTTTGTGTTATGATGTCTAGGCTTTATTTTTCCAGTTTTTCTTTCTTTATCTATCGAAGCTATTTCTTCCTTGCTATATCTGTTTTTAGTTTTGCTTTGCTTCTGAACTGATTTTATATAAACTTCAGATGGTATTTCTGGAAGTGGTTCTTTGTTTACATTCCTTTTTTCTAAAACTTTTTCTTTAATTCTTTGATTGCTATCCCTAATGTTTTCGTAAAGTATTTTTGTTTTTTCCTTATGGTTTAAAACGTAGTCATTTACAATTTGTTTTTCTAAATCTATATCTAATAAAGAGTTTGAATTTATGTGTCCAAATAAGACTTCGCACGGCGTTAATTTTGTGACTGAATGAATGCTATTGTTATAGGCAATTATAGCATATTTTACTTTCTTAATTATACTGTCTTTTTTAAATTCGATTTGATTATTTAACAGCCTTATGTGTTCTATTAAGGTGGAATGAAATCTTTCACGTAATCCGTTTGATTGGGGGTTTTGTGTACTGATAAAATGGATTTTGATTTTATGCAGGTCTAATATCTCCTTCACAATCCTGTTATTAAACTCCGTTCCATTGTCTGAGATAATAACTGTTGGTACGCAGAACTGCGCAAAGTAATCTAATAGCTTGTCTGCAATCTCTGTAGCTTGAGAGCTTCCCAAGCGATAAGCTTGAGCATACTTTGTGAAACTGTCGACAATGCTGATAAACGCATTCTTTTCTAAAGAGATAGTGTCGATGTGAATTATCTGGAAAGGCCTTGAAGCTGTAGGCGTCAAGTTCATCTCTAATTGTAAGGGCATTCTGTCATATTTGGTTCTTTGACATATGTCACACTGATTTATGAAATTTTGGATTAGTGATTTTAAATTAGGCCAATAATATCTTCGCTTAATTTGTTCGTATGTTTCTTGTATCCCTCGGTGATTGGTTTTGCTGACATGATAATTACTTATCGTTTCTAAGGTATCTTCTTCCGAAGTTAGGTCTAAGAGTTTGTTATTGCACTTAACCAAATTTAGTTCAGTTTGTTTGAAATTTTTGGCTACGCATGATGCAAATTTCTCGTAAAAATCGTCTTCAAAATATAGATTATATTTTATTTTGGGTACCAAATATGATTTTACAAAGTTAACTATGTCTTCTTTAAAGTTATTTTCTGATATTTCGACCATTAAACGAATTTTTGAAGTTCCGAATAGTTTTATAATTTTTACTTTCTTTGGTTCGTATTTTACTAGTGACAAAAATATTTGATTTCTCCCAAAGTTTACAGGTTCGTCGGAAATTGGTATTTCAATTTGGGTGTTCCCTTCGAAGTTGGAATGCACGGTTTGACTGTCACTTTCTTGATCGTACTCTAAGTTGGCATTATCTGTTGCGTCGAGTTGTACGACCATAGACTCGTTATCTTCATTTAATTCCGGGAAGAAACGTTGGATTAATCCAGCTGGAGATAAATCAAGGTCTGGTTCTACAGTGTGTTGGGTGTTTGTTGACCTTTTATTAGTAATGTTCAATTGTATTCTAGACAAGGCATCGGCGTTTTGGTTTAATTTGCCCTTTTTGTATCTTATGTCATAATCATATTCCTCTAATTTTAATCTCCATCTTAAAAGCTTGGAATTTGGTTCTTTAACTGAAAATAACCATTGTAAAGGTTTATGGTCTGTATAAATTTTAAACTTTCTTCCAAATAAATAAGGCCTAAAGTGTTTAGTGGCCCATACGATTGCTAGTAATTCCTTTTCAATCGCGGAGTAATTAGTTTCGCTGTCATTTAAAGTTCTGCTGGCATACGGTATAGGAAGGTCCTTCCCATTATTGTCCTGGCTTAAAATTGCTCCTAGTGCAAAATTACTAGCGTCTGTTGTTAGAGTAAACTCCTTTTCAAAATCTGGGTATTGCAGAAGGGGCTCATTAGTCAGTATATTTTTACATGTTTCAAAACATTCAATGAAGTCTGGATTTTCTATATTTATTTTTGCATTTTTCTTTAAACAGTTAGTAAACGGTTTTGTTATCTTGGCGAAGTTTTTAATAAATTTTCGATAATAGCCTATTAGTCCTAAAAATCCTTTAATTTGTTTGGTGGTTTTGGGTATTGGATAGTTTTTGATTGCCAAAATCTTTGCTGGGTTAGGTTTTACGCCTTCCGGTGTAACAACATGCCCTAGATACGCTACTTCTTTTCTTAAAAATTCTGTTTTATCCAGCTGTACTTTAAAGTTGGCTTTGCGTAATCTGTCGAATACTTCTTTAAGTCTTTGTATATGTTCTTGGAGGCTAGTGGAGTAAATTATAATATCGTCTAAATAAACTAAACATGTTTCATTTTGGATTCCTCTCAGAATGTTATTCATAATTCTTTGAAATGTAGGGGGGCTATTCTTTAGTCCAAAAGGCATTCTTAAAAATTCATAGTGTCCCGTTTCTGTTGAAAACGCTGTTTTTTCTATGCTATTTTTATCCATTTCTACTTGGTGAAATCCTGAGGCTAAATCTAAAGTTGTAAAATACTGAGATCGTCCTAATTTATCTGATATGTCGGTAATGTTTGGCAAGGGAAATTTATCGTCAATTGTTTTCTTGTTTAATCCTCTAAAATCTATTACTAATCGAAATTTTCTTTTGCCAGAAGCGTCTTGTTTTTTGGGTACAATCCAGACAGGAGAGTTCCATGGAGAATTTGAAGGTCTAATAATTCCTTGTTCAAGCATGTCCTCAGTTTGTTTATTAATTTCGTTCTTGTAAATCTCTGGATATCTATAATTTCTGGAGTATACGGGAATTTCATCAGTAGTCCTAATAACATGTTTTATTTGGTTGGTAAAAGTTAAATCGTTTCCCTCAATATGGAATAAATCTGCATAATCTTTTATTAAACTTGTTATAGCGGATTTTTCTTCCGAGTTCATATGTTCCATTCTAAATTTTGATAAATCTAAATTTTTTCTTCTCGAATTTTTTTGTTTATAATCTAATAAATTGAAATTAGCGTTCATTTGCATTGCATCAGGTCTGAAAATATTATATTCCTCTAAAGATTTTACTTCTAATGGTTTACTTATTGTTAATTTTACATTTTCTTCCGTATTGTTTATAATAGGGCAATAGGCTTCACCCTTATGCACTGAAACTATACACTGCGGGATTTCTAATCCGTTCACTTGTTTGTGTGGTAAAATACCTTCTCCATTATGAATATTTTGTATTTTTAATTTAACTGTTTGGCTAGTGCGGGCTTGTATAACATAACTAAATTGTTCCTGCTTTATTGACGTGCTGTCTGTTTTATTACAACTTCCTTTTTCAGTGTTAAAATATTGAATAGGGATTTCCTCATCACAAAGTATTAATTTATTATTTATAAAGTCTAAGCTTATTCCTAAATCCTTTATATTGTCTAGCCCTAGTAATAGGTCAAAATTCTGATGAAAGTCAAATAAATAAAATTTAATTGCTTTTTTAGACAACAGAGGTATGGTGCAACAAAAATTTTCTTTTGAAGTGCCGTGTGCGGTGATTACTTCAAACGGCTCTTTTTTAATGCTTGTTTTAAAATTTTTCCAGCCTAAAGATTTTCGCATAAATGATCTAGTACTGCCTGTGTCAATTAATATTCTAGATTTGGTGTTTGTGTCGTATATAAATGGTAGCTCGTTATTTTCGCTTTGTAGATTCATTATTGAAAATCGATTCCGAGGCTTGTATGTCCTAAAAAATCGTCCTGATCGATTTTAGCGGTCTCTTCTTCGTAGTTGTCGGTTAAATTTTGGGATTCTTCGAAGTACTCTTCTTTCCCGAGATCTTCTTCAAAAGCGAATGATTCTTGTCCATTAGTCTGGTACATAGTGTAATCGTCTTTTTCGGCTCCTTGTCCGGTCATTTGATACAAATTTGTTTGTCTAGAAGGCCTATCTGTCTGTCTGGTGGAAATACTCATAGGGGTAGGTTGATAACCCGTATTTCGCTGAGGATACTGAGGTTTAGTAGTGTTGTTGTTTGGTTGTCCCCTTTGAGGCTGACCCTGATTAGCAAAAGTTGGTGGTCTATAGGAAGGATTTGGGTGTTGATAAAGTTGTTTAGGTATTTGGTGGTATTTAAATTCAGTATGTATTGGTCTTCTTACGTTATGAGTTTGGCTTTTCTGAAAGACTGGTTGTTTGCTTGGCTGAGTAAACATTTTATTATTTTTAAATTGGAAGTCGTTTGTGAGCATATTAAGTGCTTCACTAAGAGTGTTAGGGTTCTTGGTACGCATTAGTGACCCGATGGGTTCATGCAAACCCCTAAGGAGAACTCTTAAAGCTAGTTTCTGAACGTATTCTATTAAAATGTCTTTAGCCATCTGCCTTTGAGGCTCTTTATTCATAAAAAATGAAATTTGTAAATTTAGTAACTTTTGAATTTTCTCATAGAATTGAAATGGTGATTCGTTACTTTCTTGTTTTAATTCTGACATCTCTAAGTTTAATGTGAAACAATCCCTTTTGTCTGAATAACTAATTAATAATACTTTTCTAGTTTCGTGCCAATTGTAAGAGTTAGAGTTTACAACCATTTCCAGTGCTTGGCCTTTTAATTTAGAAAGAATAGAGGAGAACAGATACTCATTTTGAAAATCCTCTGGATTTTCGCTTACATAAAACTTATTTACTATCTTATCACATATCGAGATAAATCTGTGGAGCATAGTGGGCTCTCCACTATACTCGGGTATCATGTCAAGATACTCCTTTTTTAATGTTGGCGTTGCCATTATTTAATATTATTTTTCAAAATAATAAAAATTAAAAATCAATTATATAAAATTAAAAAGTATTTACTCTACTTTTTCTTAATTCTATATCTTAAGATCTACTTACAAGTTGATCCAAAATACTTTGCTCATTTGAACAACTTTCACTTTTCACTTACACGATATTCGCGCGTGTTCTTAATAGATATGCGCTCTATTAAGTGGTTGCAGATATTCACTCTACTTAAGGTTTCCTCAATTAACGGTTAAAACCGACGGACGTTATATTCACTAACTTCCTTGAGGTGTCCTACCGACTGCGCCAGTTACGTTTTATATTAAGCAAGAAAGGTTTTTAAAAATGATTTTTATTTTTAACAAACCTTTGAATTTAATAAACAATTAATTTAGAAAACTGTTACATTAATTTTACTTAATAAAAACAATACAATTGATATGCACTCAATCGGAGTGGAAAACGTCTGTGCGATACAGAGGCGACTTACACACTGCCGGGGCTCTGTTCTCACACCTATATAATACTAAAGCTGCGTAAGCAGGAATTTTCCTAGCACGCATTTAATTATGAAATGTTCACATAAAATGTTTATATAACTTATATGTATGTTTCTTATTGGCGTCTAACTAACTAAACAGAGGTTATTATAATTTGGAGAGATTGTTTTATATTCTCCAGTATAAAGGCCTGAACCTGATCATCGCATTTTGTGGGCGCCATAGCTCCTTACTTCTGTTTAATACAATGTCGCTAATCCACCAATTATGGATTATGGTTTAGCGACGCAAGGTTGAGCCACAATCAATAACAATGTAAAACAAAATCATGATTTAAAAATAGATTTTAATTTAGACCATCAAATTATAGCCTAATATTTAAGGTTTATCTATGAAAAGACCGAACTAACTAACAATTCGCTATCAGTATCTCTGCGCCGCCGTGAACCGTAACATTATGTTACACGAGTTGAACTATCTATGTAATATATTGAATGTAATTCCATAATAAAAGCTATATTTATAGTTGGTTGTTTATTTTCCATATTGTTTCACTTCGTTTTAAACAAGAGTTTTTGTTTTAGAACTTCGCTTTAAGAAACATCAACCTATAAATACCGCATTATAACATGAATGATTTAGTAAACAGTAATGGTTTAGGCATATTAAAATAATTTCAAGAATATACGTAAAGTCCTGAATCAGCATTAAGTAACTGTATCATTTTATCCCAATTAATCCCCAGCACTAGAAAGTAATAAGGAATTGCCCATGGTCCCGCAACGTCTAAAGCCAAATATGCCTACAGTATTTTTCAAATATGAAAGGATGAATTATGGCGACTAAATAGTGGTATAATAGCTATCAAATCGTAATACTTGAAAATGGCACGTGAAATGAGCTGCTAAACTCTTATTTATTGTTTAAATAGAATTATACAAATGGCTTCCAGAGAACAAATGAAATCATGTTATTATATAACCGAAGGCAAGTGTAGAAACATTTCACAGTAAACGGAAAAGAGAAAAATATTGATTATATCTTTGCATTATTCACGGATAAAACTCGATAAATAAAATATCGAGGTTAATTTAAATCGAGTAATAGTTTTTTCGTTAAAGATTTTCCTAAAATTAAATTATATGTATATATATATATATATATATATATATATATATATATATATGTATATATGAAACTAATATATTACTATTGTAAGTAATTTTATCCACCATTAAGTGCAATGATTTTACCTTGAGTGATGAGGCGCCTTTCGGTCACTTGACCATTGTCGAATCACTGATTACTTTTTCTTAATTTTT
>JBAIZL010000001.1:308768561-308773561 GCA_036971475.1 Prosapia bicincta | reverse complement strand
TAAAACTGAAAGCAGGATTGTTTATCATGTTAAATGTTCTTTCAGGATAAAATACGACCAGGATTCCACCCGTATCCTGGCACGGAGCCAGAGTAGAGGGACACTGACCAATTCTGTTCCCAAATTACTCGTAGACAGTATTTTTCTCTGGCTGTCTCTAGTGACGTCATAAATCTTGGCAGTTTTATTGAAATAGCTTTGTCCAAGGTTATTTTACTTCTTGTTTTCTACATAACACGAGAACATACTACACTTTGGCTTTGTGTTTTGTCACAAATTTTAATCAAATTGTGGAGGCTGCTTTTAACTTTAAAGCGCTTTTTACTTTGTTAAGTTGAAACTGCTCTAGGCCGAAACGGCTTTTTAACGGCTGATGTTTTAGAAATATAATTAATTGTCGTGTAATTTTAAAGAGATTAGGGAAAAGTGTTTTACACCCCTTAATAAAATTGCATATCTCTAATAAGACCAACATTTTTCCACGGGAATCATCGGGTGGAAGTAGAGAACGCGACCTTGGCCCTAAGAATCATTATTTTCAAGGACATGTCCCACACGTTATTCATTCCGCAAATTATCTATGTGGACAATCACTTCCAATTACGCAGGATTACAATGATCAACCCTCCTTTCCTTCTCCTTGGTTGGTGTGATGAGGACTCATCCTTAGCCACGCGAGAAGTAATCCTTGTATTCAAGACCAGATTTGTTTATGTCCTTTCATTAATAGTATTTACAATTATTTCCCATCCTTCATTAATCTTCGTTACTCATAAAAAAGTAAAGGTTAACTTTCAGGCAGTTATACTTGGTTACCATTTTTTGCATTCAGTCAATTCCCTATCACCGAAGAATATAAGAAATTATAGTGTTTATACGTAGCGACATAAAACTCTGTGCTGGATAATACAGAGAAGGAATCACGGCTTAACACGACCTGTGTTAAGCATTCGAAGAACACCTACTCTCTAGCGGGGTTTTAAAGACGTGCCAACCTGTTCTCCTTCTTGTAAGAAGAGGTATAAAGAAGAATATATGGAGCTATACCGTATGGCCCAAGTCTACTGAATCTATATAAGCTGTAGTTGCCTTCTCGATCAGCTGTGGCGACTTTTGATTGTTGCCGCGTATACGTGTTCAAGTATTTCATTTGAGGTTAGTTTTTCCTGACATAGTGCTAACTACTGCAGAGAAAACTATGTAACAAAAAATAATTTAATTCGTAGTATTATCTTACAACTGTTTATTTTGGCGCATTCTGTAAGTTATAAGACTAAGGTAAGGATCTTCTATTACTGAAAAGAGGAGAAAAACCATGACATCACCTAGGCAGGGTCGTTTATTAGAAGTAAACCTGTTTTCAATCGGTTAGTTTCCAAGGATCAAGATAAACCAAAAAGACTAAAGGCGTTAAAGGGATAATCTTGGAATTGATGAGGAGATGGTGTGAAGAAGTATATATAATCGAAGGCCTCTTCCATTTTCTCCTACTACACACTCTTTTTATAGAACTTGTTCAAATTTCCAATCGTTATTAAAATCCTTCTTATTCATCCACTTAAGTTAAAATAAATGTTTTATAACTTTTAGTGAATGACCTTTGATGTTAACACAGTTTTTCAAAACATTTATTCAATAATTAAATTTATTGATTTAGTTTTACTCTTGAATTTTGTAGTCCATTACGATCGGTGAAACTTAATTAATCACTTTTACAATTAGTTTATGACATTAGTTCAGAACTTTAATTTTAGTTTTAGTTTTATATGGGAGAAAAACATTCCACTAAAGGTGCATGGTATGCAATATAGTTATTTGTTGGAATTTCGGCTCCATTCGGCTCAAAATGAGTGATAACATATAATTTCATAAAAAACTGATTTTATGTTATGGCTATGTGGTAAAACAGCTGTTTTAAGCCATAGGTTATGTTACTTTAATTATATATTATATATATATATATATATATATATATATATATATATATATATATATATATATATATATGATGAATAGTTATTATCTGGAGTACATCCGTTTATTCTGCAGTGCATAAATTCGCAGTTCCGACGTTTCGCTAGAATCTCATCCAGCGTTGACGAGGTGAACCCAACAACAGTGGAAGAGCAGAACTGCGCTCTTCACTCGCTCTTCAACTGTTGTTGGGTCCACCTCTTCAATGCTGGATGAGATTCTAGCGAAACGTCGGAACTGCGAATTTGTGCACTGCAGAATGAACGGATGTACTTCAGATAGTAACTACTAATCATATTCTTCCATACGTATCAGCATATATATATTGTAATTATTTAATAAAAAGTCAATATAAATAAAAAGGTTTTTCTTGTCGTAAGTAGGAGTTATCTTTAACACATTGTTGTCTATATTACTTGTTTCTGTACCAAGCTACTTTTGTTGGTTTAAATAGTGGTTGAGAAGGTTAAGAGTATACATATATATACAGTTGGTGCGGATAGAGTGGATCTGAAAGAATATAATTAAAGCAAGATCTAATGTCGCACATGGTACAATATATGAAGAGAGCTTGAGGAATCATACACTATGCCAATTAGATCTTTAACCTAAAAGCATAACAATCACTCGCCAATACGAGACCAGAATGACATCGACAAGAATAGTAATGCTAATGCCACGATTTTCGAGTCCTCTAATTTTCTACCCTTTTTGTTTTGCTTGTCAATCGCTCCCCAGCTGACATATCGCTTGGCACGTGACCAGTATCTGTTTCCGTGTTTGGTATTCAAGCTGCGCTGGGCGTATGTATATGTGGCGCCGACGCAGGTAAATGAATGTCTTTCCCTTTAATAATGGGAACAGTTTTCATTTAAAGTGAACTCAGGAACACTAAATCTGTGCTTTCAAATAGATACTGTTATAAAGAAGACGAATCTAAGTTTCACAGTGTTTTCGTGTCTCCTATAAATAAAAATAAAATACTGTTTGTTACAACAACATCCGAATCTATAGTCAGCTGATTGGGCCTCGATATAGTAAATCTATACGGCTCGCACTCTAGATAAACGAATTATTCTAATAAGTGCATCTAATAGATTTATTGTGATACAATTGTCAATAAGATTCGAACCGTTCAATCAAAGATTCGAAACTCAGATTCGACACTCTCATGACTCCATCAAAGAGTAGGTCCAACTCAGATTCAACCCTCTTATGACGCCAACAAAGAGTAGGTCTAACTCAGATTCTACACCCTCATGACTCCAACAAAGAGTAGATCCAACTCAGATTTGACACTCTCATGACTCTAGCTAAGAGTAGATCTAACTCAGATTCGACACTCTCATGACTCCAGCAAAGAGTAAATCTAACTCAGATTCGATACTCTCATGACTCCAGTAAAGAGTAGGTCTAACTCAGATTCGCCACTCTCATGACTCCAACAAATAGTAGGTCCAACTCAGATTTAGATTCTCATGACGCCAACAAAGAGTAGGTCTAATGTAAATCGGACCTCTTCATCTCTCCGATATAGAGTTAAATAAAATGTAATCAATAAAATGGTACAAGTAAATCGAATTCGGCGCTGTCGTGCTTGTGATAGTTGTGTCAATGTCTCTTCTCTAAAATAATTACTTTTCTTCTAAGATTCTCCTACGCGTGCTGTAACTCTGGTGTAGCACTTGTGACTTGGCTAAATGAAACCTTTACGTGGGATGCCCGCCCTCCAGTCACATCGTGCTGTGCTTTGTCTAATTCCTTGTTCATCTCCACAGTTATACATCAAGCATAGTAAATCCATCTCAACACGAGTCAGGATCCTCGCTCTTCTATTAGACCACTGCCTTACTGATGCAGCCTAAATATGACATCCTTTGCGCTCTTTTTAATGTAAAATATGAAAAACAATCTTTATACGAATCATAATAAATAAGGGTGTGTTACGTTCATTATGAAACAACAACCACTAAAAATCACTCTCTTCTTATTTGCTTTTCTTTTTTTGTTATAACCGTTTTATTATATTAGTGTTTCACAATTGTAGCTTGTTCTACAGTTCCTTCTATTAGTTCACACTCCTTATATCTTTTTCAAATTTTCAATCGTTTATAAAATTCTTTCTATTCATCCACCCAAGTTCAAATACATTTTTTTAAATTTAATTTGTAGTAGCTGACACTTGATATTAATATAGTTTTAAAAATATTAATACATTAATTAAATTTAATTATTTACTTTTAGTTTTATACTTAAGGGGAAAACTTTTCACAAAGGGGCAAGGTATGCAATAGACTTATTTAGTCCCACATAGCTTTAAAAAAGTCATAACATATTATTTCATAAAACCGCTGATTTTATTTTATAGATTATGTGGTAGAACAGATTTTTAACTCACAGGTTATGTTACTTCATTTATATTGTTTCTAAATATTTAATAGAATGTAACTAAAATTAAAATTTTCCTTTGTTAGGAATTGAGTTTATATATATATTACTTGTTTTTTATAAAAGAAGCACAAATAATGCGTATTAAAAATTGTACAATCTCCTTCCGCGCGATACAGTTTTACGACGTTTTTCCTTCCCCAATTTATCAAATCATTTGAAAAATGCTCCAAAAAATTTTAACAAAAGATTTCCGCCTTTCCTAAAATTACAACTTTGTTGAAAATTTTATATCAATTCCCGTCATCAATATTAAAAGCGAGACGTCGCATTAGTGCTCAGTTTATAAAGGATGTTTAATAAATGATTAAAAACTGAAAGAGAAGACAAATTACCCGGAGTAGGATTGCAATCAGTGTCATGGAGATAAATGACACGGAGTGCCAACCATACAAATCTAAAATCCCTCGTCCGTTCCCTACCCTTCTGCTATTAATCTGCTGGGCGTTATCTTTTAATCGCGCACACGTTTTCTGTGCATTGTTCTTGTTCTTAATTAAACGCGTGCAAGGATATATGATATAAAAATTGTACGGCAAGTTAGTACACTGCAAGACTGCGTAGGGAATATGTGATAC
>JBAIZL010000001.1:308741061-308763561 GCA_036971475.1 Prosapia bicincta | reverse complement strand
ATTATTTTTCCAATAAATTACTCCATACACATATTTTAATAGTTAATAAAATAGGAATTGGAATCGACACTTTTATCAATGAAGAATCGAGTATCGACGATACCTCGATACCACCTAGAATCGACGATTCCTAGAATCGAGCCCATCGCTAATTTTAACTATTGTTAAATCGCGATACTTGATATTTAATGTAAGATAGTTCCATTTTACAAAGAAACTTTGAGTTAAGATATTCTTTGTGTGTGTCTTTTCTAAAGTTGTCATTTTTTGCTTTTTAAATTTTGTTAGACTTCTCCGTGAGATTTTTTTTCATTTCCTTCTATTATTTCCACTCTCCTTATACATACACACACACACACATATATATATATATATATATATATATATATATATATATGTGTGTGTGTGTGTGTGTGTGTGTGTGTGTGTGTGTGTGTGTGTGTATCATTAAATATATTTAATAATGAACTAATTTTAGTTTTATACGGGAGAAAAACGTTTCACGAAACTTGCAAGATATGCAATATAGTTATTTAGTCCCATTTTGCTTAAAGTAAGTGTTAACATTATGATTCAATAAAACAACAGATCTAATGTTATGGGTTATGTGGTAGAACAGCTGTTTCAACAGGTTATGTTTGTTTATATTATTTGTAATTATTTAATAAAAAGTAACTAAAATAAAATATGCCTTTTGTTAACTTTAGTAGAATTTTACTTTAAACCATTTTCTTGGTTTACTTGTTTTTGATTTAAATATCGAAAATTGTCGGATCGATATAAATAAAATAAACTTTTATGGAGCAATCCCGATAAGTTTCAAACTATTATTGCGCCCTTAAATATGACTAAAGGCGGCAAAGCGAGTCGTTCCACACAAACGTTATTTGCAGATTAAAGCGCTTGTATTCGTCGACTCCTGCACCAATTTGCAGTAGCTTTTTCATCCGCTTCAAGCAAAAACGAGCAAAAAGACCAATTGTTCTAAAACATCTATATAGGCCTAATCAGACTAATTTTCATCATTTTACCTCATTAAATTTAACAATAAATTGAACTCGAACGATAATCAATGCCGAGTTTATTTTAATAATAACAAACTCGGCATTGATCATCGTTTCAGTTTTATCTATTAATAAAGCTGCCGTTAGAAGCTAAACCCACTTATTAACTTTACTTTTTAATTTCATTTTTTAAACGGTAACATCGTATGTCTCCTATCGTGATTTTAAAAACGTATTTAGTTTTCAAGTAAACAAATCATATATATATATATATATATATATATATATATATATATATATATATATATATATTAAATATGGTGATATGTTTTCTTGTAATATAGTTAATAAATTTAAAATATTTCAAAAACAAGAATACTTTATATGAATATATTTATTCGAAGCTTTTCGCTGTTAAAATAGTACCAGCATCTTCAGGAAAATAATTATCTAATCTTCAGGATAATTATTTTCCTGAAGATGCTGGTACTATTTTATCGGTGAAAAGCTTTGAATAAATATATTGATTAAAAGTATTCTTGTTTTTGAAATATTTATATATATATATATATATATATATATATATATATATATATATATATATATATATATATACACAGGAGTAAATAAAAAAAGACTTTTACTGGCCGCTGATCAACAACTCTCAAAGTCTAGAATGAAGAAATTCGGAAGGTTTTATCTTGAAGAAAAATAGACATAAATCATTTTTATTATCGCCCATTAAAGAGAGTGGAAGGGTTTACAACCCCAAACACACTATCTTTATTATAAGGACGTACGGGGCAAAGCCAAGGTTTCTAACTCTGTCAGACCTTACATTTTCATTTTTTTTAAACAAGATTGTTTTAGAGATATTTTTTTAAAAATAATGCTACAGTTAAAATATAGAGTTTGTTTTTTTCAATGAAAACTGTAATTTCGTTATCTGTGATACTATATTTAATTTTTACACTTCTTTAATTCTTACTATCAGTTCATAGGTTTTTATATAATAGTATAGATTAGTTCCCAATAAATATATCAAACTATAAACGTTCTGATTATTGTCTTGAAAACCAAGGGAAGGAAAAACAATGTAACACAACACTTGTAGAGTAACTTATAACTTACCTCGAAAGGTGAATAACAACAATTACTATCAGCTGTTTAAATGTGTTTAAAGTGATTGTTACCGGTGATTATCAGCTGATTAAGTCAAGCTGAGTATTAAATGGAGTATAGAAAATTGAGAGGTTATGGGGTTTTCAAGCTCCGTGGGGCCGTACCCTGGCGAAATTTCTAAATACAAATAGGCCGATGTGTTAACTAGGGACCCTATGAATGTCTATGTAAAATTTCAGCTCATTCTTACGTGATTGAGTAACACACACACACACACACACACACACACACACACACACACACACACACACACATACACACCATTAGGTTTTTATATATTAGTTTATACTTCGCTTTTTAAATTGGCACTTAATATTTTATTATGTCATATGTATATACATATTAATATTATTTGTAGTTATTTCATAAAAAATAATTCAAATAAAATTTTCTCTGTTGACCTAAGTAGGTATTGACTTAATTTTTTATTTTAATATATATATATATATATATATATATATATATATATATATATATAACTTGTTGTTTTGCAAGTTACTTACTTCAAAATTAGTATCTTTTCTTTTGTTAATAATTAAATAATAACTGAACCTTGTATTTCTCATATTAGTTACAAATACAAAGTTATCATCAGGTCGAAACAAGTTCCGGGGGTGTATTATGGACAGTTAAAGAGCGATACAATTTTAAAAAAACAATGGAAAAGTTGATTATTGGCATATTAGGGCCTCTTGTTCGTAGAAGAAAAAGGAACAGTTATTTATTAACATTTGTTTTATCATACCGTTACTGCAACTTCTGTAAATATCATTAACAAGATGTTATTTTTGCTAATTTCCGTGTACCACAATGTATTGTCAGTTCAGGGTCTGTGCTTTTAGTCTGTTGATGTTTAATGTTTAATAATGGCATAAAATATAATAAAATATACCTACCTATGTGCCGTGTAGAAATCCCGCTCAGAGCGTGATCACTTGAGAGCATGCACGCACAATTTTGGGACGAAGGGAAATGCCTTTTGCAGAGAAATTTTAATTCTGCTCTGAATGAATCGGCCGGATATTCAGCATTCCAAATAAAACTAAATAAATAAAAACTCATTAACCACAATATATATTATTATATTTTATATAATTATACTGTGGTTAGTGGATTTTTTTATTTAATTAAAATTACAACAAAGTGCTCAAGAATTTTATTAGGCGCTTGAATTGTTTAACTGTGAGCTAAATTATCTTACCTGTGTACTTACTAGCCAACGCTCACCCTTGGACGTTGAGCCATTTGGCGACGCGCTGACAATTAATTAGAGATGGGCCTCCCTGAAGATGGGACTGTTGTAATCCTGGGCCCGGTCCAGGGCTGTGCAATCATTAAGGTGTTCGGCATTCATAAGTTCGTCACCACACAGCAGACACTCCGTGGTTGGTAGCACATGAATGCGGTGAAGGTCCGCAGCAAGGTAATCATGACAGGTCTTCAATCTGAGAGCTGCAACGCTAATCCAATGATCTTCTAAGCACCATATGGAGGTTAAGTAGTATAATAGAAAACAAGTACTCGAGGAAAGAAATCAGCGGGACGAATCAGTTAAAATTTTGAAAAAAATCTGTAAAACGCAATGGAAATATATAAAATATGCGAATAAGAACTGAATCCGTTTAAAATAGAAGATGAAGTTTATATCAAATGATATTTATTGAAAAACATAGAAATATTTAAAGTAAATTGCCTATGAAATACGAAAGTCCCTATGAAATTTTGTATTTTTACAGTCCTGTGTCTGCACTGGTCAAAAGTTGTGATAAAGTAAAGAGAAGTTATTTCAGTCAATTAAAATCGCGATATAGCTTCTGGTAGGCAAGGGAGAACTCGACCTAAACAGATAAGGGTGTAAGGAGGCACACAATATAACCAAAGGTACTCTACTATGTTTCCCATGGTATATACACTAATTCATCATATTTACTGATATATAATCTCCCTATACAAGTAATATAACATGATTCCAAACGACTAAGCATCTTAGACTTCATGACAGACTGACCAAATTGTTTAGAGCCTGTTAATCCTCAAGGTTTTGAGAATTCTTCATATATTAATTTTGTGTGTAAGATATACTGAGCTATTTCAAAGTATGTGATTTGAAATAAATGTTGTATACAGGATTATGTAAAAAAATAATATGTGGGGATAGGAAAAGACTTAATATACTGGAATGGGATATAATATTTTTAAAATTGCTGTTTGTGAACTCTATGAGTAAAATTATGACAAATAATATTGCAAAAACAATTAACCAAAGGTACAAGTTGTAACGTGGGAAAATGAGCGACAAGAGAGTGGGAGTGTGAGGAATAGCATTAAAAGGTAAAGGAAAGGTCTCTACCATTATAGGAAGGTTATGTTTAGGTTAGGCTAGGTTAGGTTAGGTTAGGTAATAGGTAGTGATTATAGTAGAACGGGTGTTCATCCTTTCTACAAAGTTTGTTGTAAGGTTGGACATTGAAAAGAAACCAATTATAATTGAAAGATACCAATAGATGATTAATATCAATTAATAGCGATATTATCAATTGAACTACCAGTGAGTATCGATATCTGGATATTATCGTTAAAACCCATCGATATATTAATTTGTAGGGACGACGTAATAAAAAACAATTTGAATTTATTAAAAAAGGGAATGTAATGTTAGTAAGGAAATTAAAATCAGTAATCAAATGAACCAAAATTTATTTATTTATTATTTTTTACACGTTTTAAAAGAATTAAAATTTATATTTACTTACTTCTTACTTCTTATTACGAGCTTCCAAGGTTGGCCTCGATGGCTCGATGTCTCCTATACACACACTCTGCCAATGGCCAGAAACAACTTTAAATTTATATTTACAATTATATAAGTTTTTGTGTTTTTTTTTACAAAATGAAAATTATTTTTCTCAAAGTTCTTATCCCAGAGAGCCGAAGATTATCACCATATTTGCATGATCGGGTTGTAGTCTCTTTCCTGCCGACAAAACCTCGCCAGCTTCCGAGAAAAGCTGCTCTCTGTTTCGGATGTTTCAACAACTGACAGATATTTTCTAGCCAATTGATGTAGGGATGAGTTTGTTGGTGAAATATCCTTCCAAATCATGAATGCGGTGTCCCCTAGACGTTCCTAAGGTCGGACTAGCTACCGTTGCCTCCTCAACTCTTTCACGCTGCCTAATATCGAGCAATGTCTAAAGTCGAAACCCCTCGCCACTGTGAAGTCACAAGACGTCACCCTCTCAGGTAGTATGAAACTATGATACATGGAACATGTTCATGCTCAACATAATCTATTTATTGTTCGACATATTTTATAAGCATAACATCTGTTAGTAACAGACGCGCAACGCTTTGTTAAAATATTTATGCTGCCAATTTAATATCATTTACGTTTACTATACCTGTAGAGCTCAAGGGTTAACAGATCGATGCAAAACTTTTATATGATCAAAAATTCTTAAATTAAATCTATCTGTGATCCGTGATATGGAGTCACCTTTCGCTTTAACGTCAAAAACATTACCAAAAATATTTTTCAGTTTCTTTATATTTCAAGTGTAGATATATCGCCTCGAAATACCGATGTTTCCGATAGATCGGATAGGACAATATTGACGATATATTTTGCCAATCCATCAGCTTTTCGACGTTCCAACCTTCAACAAACACGAGCTTTGGAATATGTTATTTAAAAACCATGTGCCCTCTGTAGTAAGTTTCGTGTAATGAAGGATTGCCCCACTACAAGTGTAAGTGATTTTATAGTAGTTGTATAGACAGTTGTGTCAGGGAAATTGTGAAAATATTTTATCTCTAGAAATCATATTGTGTGCTATTTTGGCACTTAAAATTACACAGTTGTTGGGTCGTCGGAAAGCTGTTTTCCTAAAACCTATTAGGCTATAAAATAGATTTTTTAAAAGAGAGCAACCTAGGTAGGGGGAAAAGTTTTCGGCCTGATTCAGAGATGGCATTCCAATCAGTGAAAATTTACCTTTCCTGCCTGCGCGCACATGACATTAGTTCTTATGATAAGGTTTAACTTGTTCGCTCAAGTAGTTTGTGTAGAGGAATTTTTTGTAGTAGATGTCTTGCGTATTTTTCGTTGAAATGGATAATCTTGAATATCGTGCGGTGATAAAATTTTTCGTTTTGGATGGATTAACCTACTAATAAATTCATCTGAAGTTGACAAAACTGTTCGGAAACTCTGTTCCTTCAATGTCAACAGTTAAAAAGTGGACATGTGAATTTAAACGTGGTTGCACGTCAGTGGAAGATGATCCACGTGAAGGACGGGAAAAAACTGCAACCACATCGTACGCTATCGAAAAGGTGCAAGATATCGTGTTGGACGATAGGAGAGTAAAGGTGAGATAGCTGGATGCGGATCAAAAGCAAATTCGCAAACGACATTCACAGCAATGTTTGGACAGATTCAAGAAGGGACAGCATTGACTGATTTTGTGCGGCGATCTGTCACCAGGGATGAGACATGGGTCCACCACTACACGCCCGAAACTAAACAACAGTCGAAACAGTGGGCGGAGGCTGGTGGTTCAGCGCTAAAGAAAGCCGAGTCGATGGCATCTGCTGGAAAGGTCATGGCCGATGTGATTTGGTAATTGATTACCTTGAAAAAAGGCAGAACAGTTACGAGCGAATATTACTCCAACCTTCTTGATCAGCTGGATGTCAAGAAGAGCCCTGGCTTGAAGGAAAAAAGTTCTTTCATCAAGATCATGCACCTGTTCACAAAAGTATGTTGGCTTGGTGTACTATTTACTCGGCCATCCCCCTAATCTCCTGATTTGGCACCCTCGGACTTCCATCTCTTTCCGACCTGAATAAATGTGTTCCTAAAAAGCGCTTTGCCTCTGATGAAGAAGTTGAGACAAATAAATTAATGTCTTACAGCCTACCAGACTATCACTTCCGGGAAGGAATATTGATGTTGGGGAAACGCTGGACCAAGTGTGTTTAATTCAAAGGAGATTATGTAGAAAAATATAATCTTTTTTAAAACAGAAAATCACGGTCTTTCATTGTCAGGCTGAGATCAATCCCTCTACCCATGTATTTTATTTACAGCGCAAAGCCGTGGTTTGTCGCTTCTCAAAAATAATGGTCAATATTAGTTTTGCTTCCTAATATTATTAGAGTAGAATAAATTTATTTATAGGATAATACTTTTCTGCTAAAATTAGTTGGTTTGAAGTGGTTGTCAACCCCCCCTTCCCTCCTCCCGGCTATGGCCTAGTAACTCTGGGTATTTTATTAAATGTAACCCTTTCTGATGGTTAAAGGTTAAAAGGATTTCTGATGTTAAAGTGGGGGTGTTTCCTACTACCACCGCTTGAGTTACTTTATAAGGACAGCATTGTTCATAGTGTACAAATACTTTGGAGATTAATAAATATTGTTTGGTGAACCAATACAAAATTAATTTCCTAAATAGCGTGTTGGTAGCAGTATTAGTTATAGCCTAATAGGATTACTAAATGGCTAGTAATTACCACATACGCCAAAATAAACAGTACTATAACTGTTGTAAGATTTTATTTTACTTACACAGTTGTACAAACACATACAGGTAAGAAGAAGCTAAATTTGTTAGACTCGGGTACAACTATGTTCTATATGACCTCCGTTCAATTTGAGGCAACACTCGTACAGTTCTTGGAGGTTTTGCATCAATTTGATGGAGTGGGGTTTTTTTATGCTCGTTATACATAAGATAATTTTTGAATGTATGGTGGACTATGGTGGTTGGTGGGTCATCACGGAAAATCTTCTCCTTCATCATTTCCCAGACGTAAGATCGAGGGAGTAGGCTGGGTAAGGAAAGTTTATTCTAAGGGAGATGAAGCGGTTTCAAAAGTTTTTTTTTTAAGAAAGCAATGTTGTCTAGGGCAGTGTTACTTGTTGCGCCATCTTGCTGGAACCATTGTAAACGAAAAGGTAGGTTTTGGGCATAACACAATCTCCTGCGGTCTCCTATAAACCAACCAAGAATGTCCCTACATCCGTTCCGATTTACAGTAAGAGGATTTCCATTATTGTCTTCGACAAAGTAATGGCCAATTATGCTTCTCCCTGACACAGCGCCGCAGCAAATGGTTACACACCTACTATAGCGTGGCCTCTGTACAACACTGTTAGAACCCAAGAATACGTGTTGTCTGCTTATTTATGAAACCACCAAGATGCACGTGATTTATCTGGAAACCATGCGTCACTAAGAAACTCAGGTTTTCCACAGCATATTGCTAACCTCGAAACGCGGAACTGAAATCCTGACTGTTTTGCTTATACACTTCAAACGTTTGTATCTTATAGGGAAAACCTGCATTAAGTTTCAAAGATGTTCGGTTTAGGCTTCGGTATAAACGTGTTCCATATGACCTACGTTTAATTTTTGGCATCACCCGTACCGTTCTTGAAGGTTTTACATGATTTTGGGAAAGAGTTATTGTTTCATGCTTGTTATACACATGGTTATTTTTCTCTGTAGTTGGACGATGGTGGTTGGTGAGTCATCGCGGCAAATCTCTCCTTTATCATTCCCCAGACGGTGGTCTAAAGTCGAGGGAGAAAGCTGGGTAAGGAAATTTTGTTCAAAGGGAGATGAGGCGGTTGTCGAAAGTTTCTTAAAGGAAAGCAATGTTTTCTAAGGCAGTGTGGCTGGTTGGGTCATCTTACTGGAGTCATTGGGCACAGAAGAATCTCCTGAGTCCTATAAAAAGACCAAGAATTACCCTATATCGGTCATTCAGCTGATACATAGCTGATTCAGTTTCGGTACTGTTTATTTTGGCGCAAACGGTATTTATCTTTTAATAAGATTTGAAGAATCAGATGTATTACTATTTTTAAAGTGAGTGGTTTGTTTAATATTTCATTGTTTGTAGAAAAACCCGAAACACAGTCACTTGGCCGTCGGCGAGAAGGGTGACGCCCCACCCATCCTTATCTACTGTTGGCCGACCTTTGAAATGATCAGCGTTTTGCGTGGAGGCACTTCACGCGCTTTTGTGCATCTAGCCTACAGGTAATTTGATCCCGCTTCGTTAATTGTTTCAGTTCCTCTATTAGTTAGTTATTAGTTCACACTCTCTTTATATATTTTTGATCAAATGTTCTATCGTTGTTAAAATAATTTTTAATCATCTATAAGTTAAAATACATTTTTTAAACTTGAAGTGGGTGACACGTGATGTTGTTAAAGTGTTTTCCAATGTTAATTATTAATTAAATTTAATAGACTAATTTTGTATTAGTTGATTCCATTTCAAATGAGCTAATAGTTTTTCATCAAGAACACTTGTAAATATATTACACTTGCCTATAGTAGGACTTACTTTTATAATTCTTGAGGACGGACGTTTGAGAGATGTAATCCATTGTCAACTTAGATCGTAACTCAGACAATGAACACCTCTTCCGAAACAGCCGCCCTCAACAACTATATAAGTAAGTGCTACTATAAGCAAGTGTAATATATTTACAAGTGTTTTTAGTTGGTTAATTTTAGTTTTATATGAGAGAAAACTTTTCACAAAAGGGGCAAAGTATGCAATATAGTTATTTCGTTCAATTTGGCTTGAAATAAATTATAACATATGGTTTCATAAGACAGCTGATTTTATGTAATAAGTTATGTGGCGGAACAGATGTTTTAACTCAGGTCATGTTACTGTATTTATAATAATTGAAATTATTTAATACAAAGTAACTAATATAAAAATGGTTTTTGTTAACCTAAGTAGAAATTAACTTATGTTTAAATTACTCGTTTTATTTACTTCAGTAAACTTTTATCTCCCGTATTTTAAAGTTACAAATACACCCATAGCAATGTTTGGTAAACAGGAAATGAGTACAGGCTATTTACAGAAGAGCTATGTTGCATTACATTTGTAATATCATACATACTCTATTCATTGCATTTACTAATACCCTTTACTCACACGCGCGGGCATTTTGGTTGGGAGATAACAATCCGTTTTTAGTGCTTTTCGATGAAACGTTTTAAAAAAATCAAGCCTCTCAGAAAACAAAATGTTTTTTGTGGTTTTCGATTATATTTGTGAAAAATAAGCCTCTAATGTAGTGAAATATTACAAAAGTACCTAAATTTTCCGTAGTTACAGATAAATGTGATAATGTCCCGTAACCCAAAACTAGATAATATGACCCGTTATAGCCCTTATTTTCACTTCTGTGCTTTAAGTTAAAAACTTTTTAAATATAAATTTTAATAACAATATCAGCTTATTATAAACAACAATGCAAACACTTACTAAAAAATATATAATATAACGTTTTTTAATAAAATTAGGAACAAAGAATAAAATAATGAAACCATAAGATAACCAAAACATACAAATACAAACTAAATAATAGGTTTAAATATAGTATATATAAGAATATGAACGCAAAATAAAATGAAAAGGTGGGATTATTGAATAACATAACTTGAGATACTGAATTATTAGGTAATATCGTCAAATAGGCCTATTTATTTTGTATCACTTAAGTGATGTACTGTAACATAATGTAGTGTTCATTAAGTAGAGATAATAACTCAACTCACAAGTTAAAGCTCACAGATATATGAAAAGCATTTAGTAAAGACCAACTAAGTCAGATACAATAATAATAATTATAATATATATATATATATATATATATATATATATATATATATAAACTTTAAAATGGTGGCAATCCTTAACTATAGTTTGTGTCGATTATAATACACAATCTCATACATTCTTTCAGAGGGGGGTATATTGACATTCCTGGGTGGAATGGTAGCTAATTTATTCCCCCAAGGCAAAAAAGTATTAAGTGCAATTTTAATCCCTAAAATAAGACACAACGGTGAAATGAGTGAATGAAATGGATTAAAAAATCAAATACCATATGCGCCAAAATAAACAGTTAAACGATTTTATTTTATTTCATTTTATTTTATTTACATAGTTTTACAAACATATACAGGTAAGAAGAAGCTACATCTTTTAGACTCGGGTACAACCATGTTCTGTATGACCTCCGTTCAATTTGAGGCAACACTCGTACAGTTCTTGGAGGTTTCGCATCAATTTCATGAAGTGGGGTTGTTTCATGCTCGTTGTACACATGGTTATTTTTGAATGTATGGTGGACTATGATGGTTGGTGGGTCATCACGGAAAATCTTCTCCTTCGTCAATTCCCAGACGTAAGATCAGGGGAGGGGCTGTGTAAGGAAAGTTTGCTCAAAATGATATGAGACGTCACGGAAAATCTTCTCTTTCATTTTCCCAGATGTAAGATCGAGGGAGTGGGCTGGGTAAGGAAAGTTTGTTCTAAGGGAGATGAGGCGGTTTCAAAAGTTTCTTGAACGAAAGCAATATTGTCTAAGGCAGTGTGGCTGGTTGCGCCATCTTGTTAGAACCATTGTAAACGAAAAGACGGATTTCTGACACAACACAATCTCCTGCGGTCTCCTATAAAACGACCAAGAATCTCCCTACATCGGTTCCGATTTACAGTAAGAGTATTTCTATTATTGTCTTCGACAAAGTAATTGCCTATTATGCTTCTCCCTGACACAATGCACCAAATGGTTATACGCCTACTATGGTATGGCCTCTGTACAACACTGTTAGAACGTTCGAACCCAGGAAAACGTGTTGTCTGCTTATTTATGAAACCACCAAGGTGCACGTGATTCTTCCGGAAACCATACGTCACTCAGAAACTCAGGTTTTCCATTAAACATTGCTAACATCGAAGGGCAGTACTAAACTCTGGCTGTTTTATTTATACAGTTTGTATCTTGTGGGGAAAACTACCAATATTTTTGAATATTCATCCCACCGACTTATAATTAGATTAAGTTTCAAAGATGTTTGGTCTAGTGACTGTAACACTTGTTGCAACACTCTTCCGTGGATTACATTTGTGCAGGCATAGAAAAGCCCCTCCGGTGTTTTAAAACACTGCCTGATCTTCGAACTTTGTCAACAACACTAATAATTATAGCGTTACTAGGCGGGTTTTTGTGAAATTGTTCCTGAAAAAGTAATGCAGTGTGTAACAAACCTGGCCCGTCCGGACGTCCTATTCCATATGAGCGAAAACAATGCTCTACGATAAAAGTTTTCTCTGCAGTAGTTAGAACCGTGTCAGTAAAAACTAACCTCAAATTCAATACGTCAACACGAATATGCGGCAACAATCAGAAGTCGGCACAGCTGATCGAGGAAGCAACTACAGCGGTTTTAGTTACAATACTGTTTATTTTGGTCCATTCGGTAGTTGCATTACACGATAAAATATTGAAATAAAACTATATCATCCTTCTAAGGAGGTTTATAACTACCCCCTTGCTGCTGCCGTGTACCTTTCCTTAGTATGACACTATTCATGAAAGTAAGGATGATAAGCCAAACAAAACTACCGTTACATCATGATTTTTGTTTTCACCCCCGCCCATTTATACCTTTAAAGAACGGTTTTACAATAAATGTTATTTTAAAAATAAACCTATCCCTTTAGTTTAGGTGCATTGGTCCGGGGCTTGGACCCTTTCTGGCGTAATGCAATTCTTACACTGGAAATAAATTCAAAGTAAATGTTTTGTTTATGTTTTATGAAGATCTGGCAACTGGCTGTTACTCTCTATCAACAATATTCAGACACAGATAGTAAATAAGCGTAATTCAGTACTTAAGTAAAAACACAGACCTAAGTGGTAGGCGATGAAAATAGATCTCACTTTGGTATCACTTGGTAAAAACCCAATACTTACTGATATTTTTCAGCAGACGCGTTTCGTACTAGGTCAGTGCAGTGTTCAAAGCTGTGAGTCACTGACAAGAATGTTCAAAAAAAAAAAAAACAATGTCTCAAGATATACAATACAAAAACTGCAAGGAAATAAATCCCTAAACGTCTACCGACGGGGAATTACCGTGAAGAGCTGCGGCTGCTCCGAGCAACTTTGGGACAAGACCTATTCAGAAGGGTTGTACTTGGTGTCCGGATGGACCGACCATTTTTACTCCTATTCATTATGTATTACACATTAATATTTATCGGATTTTTATTTTGTAATACAATGTAATAATTAATAGCGCATTATTCAATACATGAATACAACTAATATATGTGAAAATGGAAAAGCATCTGTATTATATATATTTTTAATTATCTTCTAGGGACCAGACGAGCTCACATAACCCCTTTCACTAGTAGGTGGGTCCATTTTGGACCCTCAATTGTTCGTTACACACCTAATGAAATTCAATCCCGAGTATTTCTCTGTTTGTACAGAGAGCCAAAACGCAGTTGGCCTTGAAATGGTTTGAAAGACACTTGCAACTATTGTTTACAAGTTATTCCTCTTCCGGGTCTATTTTGGATTTAAAATTTCCGTCGAACACTCTCCAATATTCAATCCTTAGTATTTCCTTGTTTGATCAGAGAGCCGAAACCCAGTTGGCCTTGAGACGGTTTGAAAGACACTTGCAACTATTGTTTACAAGTTATTCCTCTTCCGGATCTATTTTGGATTTAAAATTTCCGTCGAACACTCTCCAATATTCAATCCTTAGTATTTCCTTGTTTGATCAGAGAGCCGAAACCCAGTTGGCCTTGAGACGGTTTGAAAGACAGAACTATTATTTACAACGTATGGGTCTACTTTTCTGGGTCTATTTTATTATTTATTATTACTAAAACTCGGAGGGACCTTATCGGTGTAGAGCACTTAGCTGTAGCCTTTGTACTCTCTTCCCATCCCTACCACAGGACTAGCTTAGTGGATACCTACTTCTTTGCAGAAATCAAGTACCCACCTGATGCTAGATCTTCTGATATCCTCTGGTGTACATACCTGCCAGCCAAACCACTTTCTCCTTGTAGCTCCCAAAGCAGGACACTCACAGAGTACATGGATTGGGCTTTCCTCTTGGTCCTCGTCGCATCTCTTGCACACAGGGGACCTAGATTTTCCAATTTTGTATTGGAACCCCTCAGATTCCCATGGCCTGTAACCAGTTCTACAGTAGCTCAGAGTTGATGTCTACTTAAGGAGAGTAGTTCTTTGCCCCATAAATCTCCTGAGTAACCCCACAGTACCTTGGATTTGTTACACCCCAAGGTTACATTCCATTCTTCTCTGCACAACCTGTCTATATGTGCCGTGATCCTTGCGCCCCTCCTGAGGCGGCATGCCCACTGCCCTCAGCAACGGTCCTTGGGTTATACACCCTTGTTTTGCTAAGGCGTCAGCTCTCTCATTCCCTATCCAGCCAGAATGTCCTGGAATTCAGGTTAGGTTGAGTGAATTATACTTACTCAGCTCTGCTAGAGAAGCCATAGTCTCGGCCACCAACCTAGAGCTGGTACTAGCCTTACCTAAAGCCTTCAGAGCTGCCTGATTGTCCGAGCAAATCCAGATGGTCTTGCCCCTCCTGCCAGACCCTATTATTTCCTCAGCACATAGTTTGATCGCAAGCACCTCCCCCTGGAAGACAGAGTTGTAGTCCTCCAGGCGATGACAAAATCTGTCTTGGTGTCTCGGTCCACTAAATCCTGCTCCCACTCCTTCCTTCATCTTGGACCCATCGGTGAACCAGATTTCACCATGTCTGAGTCTATACTCCGCCCATGCCTCTCTTGCAGGAATAAGGATTTTGTAGTTTCCTTTTTCCCTCTTAAGAGACAGTATCTTATCCTGAGGTTCTATCCAGAGCTCCTTCAGTGAATCCCCAAATAGCTGTTTATGAAGTTTGCTACTTGTCTTCCACTGCCCGGTACAGCTTAGCCGGTATGCAGTTTTCATTGCCTCCATCCTAATTTGAAGACTCAAGGATGGAAAACCCAACATAACCCTCATGGCCGCACATGGTGTGCTTCTCCTTGTAGCTGTTATGCCTCTAAGGAAGAGCCCCTGCGCGCGGTCCAGCATTCTTTTACTTGTTTCTTTCTGTGCCCTGTCCCACCAGACGATAGAGGCAAAGACCAACCTCGGCACCACAATGGCGGAATAAATCCAGTTCATCTGACGTGGACCCAAACCCCATCTCGTGCCTATTGCGCCTCTGCATTGCCAGAACGTAGCTATGGCTTTTTTGCACTTATCCTCCAAATGCTCACGCCAGAGTAGCTTCCTATCCAGAATAACCCCCAGATATTTAGCGCTCTCAACGTAGCTTATTTTGGTATTACCAACTTCCATCATCTCCAGCGATTTAGTTTTATATCGCCTAGTGAAGATGAGTGCCACAGATTTCTCTCCTTGAATGCATAGTGCATTCTCCCTGCACCATGCTTCTGTTGCCTTGAGTGCCTCTTGAAGCAGGTCTTTGAGGACCTCTTCGAATGGTCCCCTAACAAGGATAGCTATGTCATCCGCATATCCTACCACCTTGACACCCATTCCACTGAGTGTCCTTAGTAGGCCGTCCACGACAAGGCTCCACAGCAAAGGGGATAACACTCCACCCTGCGAACAGACCTGCGGGCAGCCCTCCGAGACCATCCCATTTATCGTGCACCCCATCCAGGATGCAGTACTTATCCGGTTTTCCAAGGAACTCATAATCCAATTTATAATTCCATCAGAAATCCCATGATCCATAGCTGCTCTTTTGATGGCCAGTCTAGAGGTACTATTAAAAGCCCCCTCCACATCAAGAAAAGCCCCAATACATATCCCCTTGTTGTTAATCTGACCCTTAATAAAGTCTACGACCGACAACAGCGCAGTCTCCACTGACCTACCAGTTCGGTAGGCGTGTTGGTCCTGATGAAGCGGATACTGCTTCAAAGGTCCCTCCTTCAAATAGTGGTCCGCCAGCCTTTCCAATGTCTTTAACAAGAAAGATGCGAGGCTGATAGGTCTGAAGTCCTTTACCTCTGTGTAACCTTTCCTCCCCGGTTTGGGGATAAAGATAACCTTCGTTTTGAGCCACTGCCCGGGTGTGTAACCCAAGGCAACACAGCCTCTGAGTAATCCTGTCAGTGGCCCTATTATTTCCTCCAAGCAATTTTGTAGTAGTGCTGGAGTAATATTATCTAATCCAGGCGCTTTAAAAGGCTCAAAAGACAGAATCGCCTCTCTCACCTTTTGCGCACCTGCCCAGCAATATTCCAGTCCGCCCTTAGCCCAGTATGTAGGAGGTTTTGAGCACCGTCCCCTACCGGTCTAATATCGGGAAAACTGTTCCTCATAAGCAGACGCAGTGTTTCCTCCGGGGTGTCAGTAAAGCTACCATCAGTCTTCTTGACAAACTTAAGCTCTCCCCTCGGTCCACCTGCTAACACCTTAAACAGTCTAGCAGTGTCACTCAGTGTGCTTGTCTCTGAGCACCACTTTTCCCAAGAAGTACGTTTAACCTCTTTAATAAGATTTTTATAGAGACCCTGGCTGTCTTTATATGCCTGCCAGGTCTCCGCCGTTTTCTTCTTCTTTGCCCTATTAAAGAGCCTTCTAGTCTCTTTCCGTCTTGCCTCTAACTCGCTGTTCCACTTAAGCTTACCACTCCCAGTGTTTATCCGCGAGAGAGAGCAATTTTCCTCAAACGACGTGGAAATTGCAGTCCTGATGTAGGCCTCAGTATTTTCCAGTTTGTTTGATGTACAATATTTACCACGGAAGTCAGACATCCGCCTCCTCACTGAGGACTTAAAACCTTCCCAGTTTGTCCTTCTCGGGTTCCTAAACCACACCACATGGGGGACAACTCCCTTCATCGTAGCAGTGATGATCCGGTGATCAGACATGGAGGGATCATCCGAAACCTGCCAGTCATTCACCCACCTTACCATTTGTCTATTACAGAAGGTGTTATCTAGAACCTCCATTCTGTTTGAAGTGACAAATGTTGGCTCGGCACCTGTGTTTAAAACCACAAGGTTGTCTTCAATCAAGAAGGCTAGGAGCTCCTCACCTCGCTTGGTGGTGGTACTAGCAACGTCACTTTCACCCTTTTGATCAGTTCATCAGGCAGGACTAGCCTTGCCTGAGTCCCGTCCTCGAGCTTAACTGACGGTACCACTTCTCTCAGCCATTTTGCCGATTCCTCCTCAGCACAAATAAATGCTGCGACTCCATCCCTTAGGTGAGTGTCTCTGAACCGCGGAACAAAACCTCCACTAGGAGTGTCCAGAATCCGGTCCATGACGGTGCCCTTAAGGTGGTCGAACGCTGCCATCTCCATCCTCACGCCTACACTATCCCCAAAGGTCACAAGAACTCTCGGTAGGTTGGCGGAGATCGACGAGAAAGACTGCCCTCCCGACCCAGCAGGCCTAGACCTCTTGACCTCCGACTCTGGAGTAGGATTAGAAGTACTCCTTTCCTTCCTTTTCCTCTCTCTCTTTTGTCGTACTAAAGTCCTACCTGATCCACTGGCTTCCGGGACGACAGGGCGGGTTCTAGCCCCAGCCTCCGTCAAACCCTTCCGCTGCCCGGACCGGTGTTTCCTCAAAGGGGGTGGCGGTGGTTCTCTGCCCTCCGCTTCCGCCTTCTTTGCTTCCTCATGGTAGGAAAGCCAGAGTGCTTTCCTCCTTTGTGCCCCACTCATTCTTCCTGTTGCCTTCGCAACTGGATTTCCATCTGTCTCTACGGGGGCCGAAGCCACCTCCATAGGAACAGATTTGTCGGTAGGTTCTAAGCCCTGACCAGTTAAATTTATTTTTTCTATCTCTGCCATGTGTGTTCCCACGAGCAGCTAGCGAAATAAAGGTCCGCCGCCGCAGAGCCCCGCTTACGGCGGTAAGGCGACGTAAGTACTCAGGGGTGGCGCCAGGTGCCCCTGAGGCTCCGTTAAAGACCCTCCTTACCCTGAGGGCCACGAATCTACATCGGCACGGATCGCATAACACCTTCCGATCGGGGGTGTAAGTGCCCATCCAGACCACCAACCTGGATGAGGGGTGCTTCTTGGTTGCCGCCCGCAAGGGAAGGGCAGGGCGAGAGCCGGGCAGATAACAAACCTTCAGGTACTAGGACTGGCCCCTTTTTTTTGAGCCGCCTTCATGCACTCACACAATTTCCTGAACTTCCCGTTTATAGGGAGCCACATACGTACAGCTCCGCTCCACCCGTCCCCCACGCCCGGATTAAGCCTCTCCACCACGTCAAGGTCATGCAGCCCATAGGAGAGGTGGGTCTATTTTAAACAAAGCTCAAAATTGTGTAAAAGTAAACGATAACAGTAGGCTGTATGCATGCCCGTTGTTACCAATTTGTTATATAGATGTGACTTTTTTGTAGTGAATACTTGCAGAAAATACTTTCAAATTATCTACGCTGCCCTCGTATGTAAATAAAAAGAATGTATACAATATTCCATATCAAAACAAATTGAAATTGTATTGCAGTAAGGTAACTCAAAATCCACCTTACCAAAATATGTTAGTAATAATCTTATGTAGATTTCGGTTGCAATAAAACAGTCCTTAGAGGTAACAAAATCCACCTTACCAAAATATGTTCGTAATAATCTTATGTAGATTTCGGTTGCAATAAAACAGTCCTTAGAGGTAACAAACAATATTGTTTTTTATAACCTGTGAGAATGATTATTTTGCACCCGATATTTACTCAAGGTTAATAAAAAATTATAACCGCTAGAAGGGGTTTTAGGCCTTTATTAGAGTTACTATTTCTTATACGTACTATCCACTACGGTTTATCCCAAAATGGCGTTCCAGCTTGTACTTAGGGAGAACCACAATTTAAAAACCTTTTTTTAAAAGATTTGTAAAGTATTATTGGTTTTAAATAGAAATGAGAATTGCACAATATAATTTTCTTTATTAAATCAGTCGATATTGTTTATATTAGATACCATTAAATGGTTTTCTGGGTTATTGTCAGTTAACCCGCTCTTTGGAATGTTTCAGTCCAGACGGAGAAATGCTTTGTTCACAAGGCGGCAGCCCAGACTACTTGTTGACTCTGTGGGACTGGGCCAAAGGTCGCATCATAGTGAGGACTGCGGCTTACGAGACGTACAACGTAGAGTTCTCCCGCTACAAGTCCGAACATCTCGCGTCCTGTGGTCAGTAATCAGCTGATGTGCATAGATGGTTAGATTGCAACCGTTTGTTCTAACGGGGTCTCTTTTGCATTCAGATTCATTAGTAACACTGTAACACATTTATTTTTGAAATTAATTCCTTTAAAATAGTTGTGCGCAATTTATGTGACTCATATTTTTAGAAAGAAACAATAGCAGAGTTGTGAAATTTGTGTAACGTATTTGATAACTTATTTCTGAATGAATTAATTGATCTTAAGGATTGCAGTAAGTTTATTACATAATTAAGGATTGACCTGCAATGTCAAAGGTTCAATTGGAAGAAGAATGACGTATTTCACAAATAATTTTAAACACAATGTTCGTTTAAACAAATCAAATTTTACTTTAGCAATTAAATAGAAAGATTACATATTAACACATATTATAAATGTTAGCTTACCCTTGTTACATTACATATTTAATTAAAGAAAATTATTATACGAATACTTATGGCAGAGCATGATATATTTATTCGAAATTGCTTGCACAAATTTAAGGTGCACTAACGCTCGTACATTGAATTTAAATTTACTTATCTTACATAGCACAATTTCTATATACGCGTTGTTTTACAGAGAACTGATTTATGAAGCCATGAAAGATTATAATTTAGTTTTTCAAAAGTTATTCATTTTAAAACACGATTGTTATAGTACACTTAGCTGCATTTTTCATCATGATGATCCGACCAGTGTTATTATGGAATAAACCCCCCCCCCATTCTGCGTTTCGGCAAAGATCGTTCGTCTCAAGGCTTTTCTCCGGGCAGCAACATTCCTTCTAACGAAAAATAAAATGAATTAATGTACAAAAAAAAGAAATTAAGATGTCTTTGCTCCAGCATGTCGGAAGAGGTGCTTCTAGTTTTACATCTCGACACATAAGAAGGGCTAGCCTAGCTTGCGTACCGGCTATCTAGGTTTCCGCGCACCTTGGGCCGCGCAGCTCGGGCTAAACTTATTTTGTGCTCTAACATAATTCTCGTTTCAAATACAATTTTTTTATTATTTAAACACATGTTTTACATTTTTAAAATTTTGACGTCCCGTTTGTTTTCTGAATTTATTTTAATATGTAACACACCTAAAATGTGTTACAACACTGTGGAGTTAAATTGCCTACACAGCGCCGTTGTCTGATTGAGTCTGGTGTGTATGTACAGATGTTCGGACACGTTTACCACTTACATAAACCTAGATTATAGCTTTAGTATTTATGATAAAACCAATCTTGCAGAATCGGGCTGGCTCAGACTTCCTTTATCTCTTGCGTCTTATTTTCTTAATAAGTCTAAATATCGTTTGAAAATGAGTAAAACCTTATTCTTACCCTAATTGAAATTTTCAAAATGTTAATGAACTTTTGAAAAAAACGTAAAATTATTACAAGGACGAACCCAACACGAAAAGGTTTCTTTAGAAAATAATTAAACAAACGATACAGCATATACTGTTTGTGCTGTAGCAATCATTTACCGGATTTAATATTATGCTTGGTATTGCTTATTATGTTTACGTATTTTCATATAATCGATTAAAAAAGGACGGGTATGAAAAGGGAACAGTGCCCTTTAAACTATACATTAAAATAAACTCTAACATAAAGCGTGTAGTATAAACTAGAGTGAAAGGTAACCATTACTATGCACATGAAAGTAAACTCCAAACAGAAAGTGTGTAGAATAAGCTAGTGTGACAGGTAACCATTACTATGCACATGAAAGTAAACTCCAAACAGAAAGTGTGTAGAATAAGCTAGTGTGACAGGTAACCATTACTATGCACATGAAAGTAAACTCCAAACAGAAAGTGTGTAGAATAAGCTAGTGTGACAGGTAACCATTACTATGCACATGAAAGTAAACTCCAAACAGAAAGTGTGTAGAATAAGCTAGTGTGACAGGTAACCATTACTATGCACATGAAAGTAAACTCCAAACAGAAAGTGTGTAGAATAAGCTAGTGTGACAGGTAACCATTACTATGCACATGAAAGTAAACTCCAAACAGAAAGCGTGTATAATAAACTAGTGTGAAAAGTGACAATTACTATGCAGATGAAGTAACTCTAACAGAAAGCGTGTAGAATAGATTAGTGTGAATGATGACCTATACTATGCACATTAAAGTAAACTCTAACAGAAAAAGTGTATAATAAACTAGTGTGAAAGATGACAATTACTATGCACATTAGAGTAAACTCTAACAGAAAGCGTGTAAGATAAACTAGTGTGAATGATGATAATTACTATGCACAATGAAGTAAACAGTAACATAAAGCGTGTAGAATAAACTAATGTGAAAGATGACCATTACTATGCACATTAGAGTATACTCTGACAGAAAGCGTGTAAATTAAACTAGTGTGAAAGATGACCATTTCTATGCTCAATAAAGTAAACTCTAACAGAAAGCGTGTAGAATAAACTAGTGTGAAAAATGGCCATGTGTAATGTACATAACATTAAAGTAAACTCTTTTACGAAACATGTAGAATAAATTGGTGAGATGGTTAACTATCACCTTGCACATAAAAGTAAACTAAATCAAAATAAGTAACTTTTGGGACTCTTATATCTGTGAAAAGTCGTGAAAAGGTTTTGAATTGGATGTTTCTTGATTATTAACATGTCGTATGCTTTAAATGCAAGCTTGTTCTTTGCTGAACAATAAACATCATTTCAATGGCAAACGTAAACCAAATCTTATGTATTTAGTGTGTTTCGTCTCTAAATGGTTTTGGTTATGTTGAGTTAATGACTTTTTCTTGCAATAGGGAGGTGAGAGTATGTTGGGTTTGTCAGAAAGTAATTCCGTATTATAGTAACGGCCTGAGGTCCTCTGAATAGCAATAAATGATATTTTGATGAAGAGCAGGACAGATTTAGTAACTATACATTAAAGAAGAATCGATTCTTAATCGATGAAATATCAAAAATAAACATATTTCCTCTACCCTTTCATCGCGTAAGAGTGAATCCATACCTGTGAGAAAGTTTACTTTAGGTACCTAGCAATGCATACTCAACATTTCGTTACTCGGACGAAGGGGAATCACCGCTTGTTTCTTAATTTTGTAATATTGCCAAACGTGCGGTAAAGGAAATTCTAGAACATCTTAATTTTGCCCACAACACACCAGAAAAATCCAATTCAGTTGATCTTGCGACGATTGTCAACATACAACGACAGTTTAAAGTGGTTTTGTTGGACAATCTGCCTATGC
>JBAIZL010000001.1:308673561-308736061 GCA_036971475.1 Prosapia bicincta | reverse complement strand
CTTTCCTATCGAGCTCTTCTATAGTGTTTTTGCTAAACCTTTTTCCTATGGAGCTTGTTTAGAGTTTGTCTGCAAAACCTCCTTCCTATGGAGCTCCTTTAGAGCTTTTCTCCAATATTTCGTTCCTATCGAGCTCCTTTAGAGTCTCTCTGCAAAACCTCGTCCTATCGAGGTCCATTAGAGTCTTTCTGCAAAACCTCCTTTCTATCGAGCCCCTTTAGAGTTTTCCTGCACAACCAATTTTCAGAGCACGATAACCAAGGTTTTCTTTAGAAATACATAAAACGCTAATGTAGGTGTGCTTCGTAATTAGTACACAACTACATCGATGCTGATTATCAAAAATATTTCAGCTTTATACCAAATCATCACTGTTTCTTTTAGTTCCAATCTCTTATACAATATCTTAGGTAAATCATGTTTCTTATGCACCATAGGATTCCTACGAACTGTAGGCAAAATTTTGTATGCACCATAGGATACCTATGAGCTGTAGGCAAATTTTTGCACCATAAGATACCTATGAACTGTAGGCAAATGTTTATGCAACATAAGATACCTATGAACTGTAGGCAAATTGTTATGCACCATAGGATACCTATGAACTGTGGGCAAATTGTTATGCACCATAGGATACCTACGAACTGTAGGCAAATTTTGTATGCGCCATAGGATACCTATGAACGGTAGGCAAAGTTTTATGCACCATAAAGATACCTATGAACTGTAGGCAAATTTTTATGCACCATAGGATACCTATGAACTGTGGCAAATTTTTATGCACAATAAGATACCTACGAACAGTAGGCAAATTTGTATGCACCATAAACAGCCAAATCGAACAAAACCACAGACTTGATATAATTCGAAAAATACTATAATATCCAGGATCTATTGACTACCCCAGGGCTTTTGCTTGCCAAATGCCAGTGTGTTTGACCTGACATTGGCTGTGTGCCAGGACTTGGACTGAATCCTGCAAGAGTGTCCAGGATAAAACAAGCAAGATGTCCGCTTCGATTTATTTCATGTTTTTAAAATGAAAAATTTGTTTTATAAACGTAATGTATAACTTATGGTTTGTTTATTTTACCTTTTGCAGTTATTTATTTACAATCTAAATGGCTCCCACTGGGGAAAACTAATGGCATATTATCGTAAAATATTTAGATTTTGGTTTTTTTATACCTACAAAAGTAAATAGAAAATACCGCTTTTTGATCCAACGTTTTTATCAGTAAACATTAGATCAAGGTTTACGTGCGTAGAATAGGTAAAGCAGATACAACCTACTCAACGCCTTATTATGCTATAACAAGCTAACATTTTCAAGTACTACTACCTGCCAAAAAGTGAGTACGCTTACAGTTATATTTGTCATATTTTTTTATACTTAAAAAGAGAACTCAAATCATAAGCTATTATTGTAATTTATTAAAAACTAGTGTTGTCCGGCACAGGTTGCTGCACCCGAAATCTTAACTTTTGTAATAAGAAAAGCAAATCAAACACTCGAATAATTATATTTCATTTACTGTAATGCTAGAGGATAGACAATGTTTTTCGACATTTCATTAGGCGTATAAACATACAAATTTTATGTGTGCCAACACATGTAACTGTCCATGTTATAAGCTTGAATGTTCCAAATTTAATCCAGCAATGGTCAATGTTGTCCTTATGGCTTGTTTATGGTTATAGCGAATGCAAGGCGCAAAGGAAATTTTAGTCGTTTGAAATCAATAGGTTGATCGGTTACTACCTATCAATAGGTAGTTTTTCAAATATTTGTTGAATAGTTAAATTATAAAAATTTGCGGTATCTAGGTTGGATTCAAACTGAGTAACTTCATATTTGAAGTCTAACCCTTTGGCACTGAGCCAGCTTTCCCATATCTACAAATGTACTTTCTCAAAGATGTATATGTATTTTTCTTTTGTCCCCATCAGTTGTTCTTGAAACCTCCATTGCATAACCTTATATTGTTGCCGTGGTTAACACAAAATATAAATAATACTCTAGGATTAAAAATGAATGAAAAGAATAAAATAAACAAACAGACTGGATTAGCGGTTCGAACCTTGCTTCACAAACGGACAATGCGAAAGGAAAGTGAAAACAACAAAAACACAATACAAGCGACGAAAAAAAAGGAAGCGTATAAATAGTAAGAAACAAAAATAATAGTCAAATACCACACATAGGAAGGTAAATGGAAAATTGCGAGGAAATTTGTTTTCTATTTTGCCACTTAATATTGTTATTCATATATATATATATATATATATATATATATATATATATATATATATATTATAACGTACCTTCACTTATGATTGTCCACAGGATAATTTTGACTCTTAGGAAATTAAATTAATAGCCCAGCTACTTTCTTTTATAATAACAGATTTATTTTATCCTGAGATCAATATTGCATTTACAGGTAGTTCATATAATTCGTTTTACTAACTCTAATATTTGCCGATAGGCATCAAGACTCTTATTTGACTATTAATTTTAAACAATTATAAATTTACTTTCCTTTAGCTATCTAAAGGCGTGTATAAGTTACTGCACCTGTGGTTTGATAAATTTTTATATTTCAATTAATTATGACTTTTTAAGGAATGTATAAAGTTTAAATGTTCTTAAATGTTTTGATTTTAAAGAGTTGGCTTTATAATGAAAACAAATTATTAATTAGTACTTGCGTGGTCCCTTGTTTCACTTCACTTGACACAAATTCACTTATTAATATTTTCCTATCAATTTCACTTTTCTTAATCTCTCGAAATACTTTTATGCCGTAACTGACTTTATTAATCACTCCCTTATTAATTCCACTTACTATTTAGTTATCTCCCTTATTCAATTTCTCGTACTACTTTCTTATCTCCCTCACTTAATATAACTCATTAATTAGTAATCCCTCTTGCTTTAATCTCACTTATTACCCTTTAATCTCCCTCTAATAATCTCCCTTACTTTATATTGCCACGTTACTTTGTTTGAATTTGATATTTCTTACTAAAACTGAACATTACTTCTCCCTCGAGTCCTGCATCATGACTCCTCGAGTTCTACAACTTGACCCTTTCGAGTACTGAAGCTTCTCTCCCATGAACGAGGCACGTCTTGGTTTACTTACAATGAACCCCTTTCGAATTATTTTTATTTATGACTTGCAGGTGTGTGCAGTAACTTATTTCTGCCGATAGATCTGACAATAGACTAGCACTAGCTAGGTATATCCCACAAGTTCAAATATTTTTCTAACAGTTTTCTTAACTTAATGAATTTGTTATAAAGTCCCCGATCAAAATTTTTGATCAATTTTCAATTTATCAAAACGTTTTGTATCTAACTCCCGAAATTTTAATATTTTTATTTATTTACTTCCTTATTGAAATGATAATTTATTTAATCAATTAGTTACTTATATAATTTCATTAGTTACTGATCCTAAACCTATTATTGAAATCAAGATTATTATTACAAACTAATCTAAACCTAGATACAAACATACTTCTAAAACATAATACCTAATATGGTGCAGTATATAATTCAACTGCCCATTTCATATGACAATACCACCTTTACTTGCATCTTACTGTTTCTTGTACATCATAATACAATTATTTAATTTAATCCTTACATCATAATATCGTTATTCTGGTTTCTTGTTACAATTGATCTAATATCGCTGAAATACAATCTTCTAATTAATAAATTTCTTTTATTATTATAACATGTTACTGAGAAAAATCGTTGTAAAACTGCCTTAGCTTTAACAATCATTACGTAATAAAATTATTTTACAAATAAATGATATTAAATGAAGTGTTTGTTTTTCATACTCTAATATTGTAACCAAACCAAGGCAATAGCTCAAAATTTAATTATTTTTACCAAATACTAACTACATATTTGTCTAACCTAACATACAATTACTAAGCCCACTTGTCTAAGGGTGGTTAATAACCCCTTTTGACCCAACTGTTTTCACTTTCACTTTTGTTTTGGTTTATGGCTGTCCATTTTCAACATTTACGTCTCTACGATCACAATAAGTTCACTGCCTATAATTTGTCCACATTGAAAGGAAAAGGGTTTTCTTTTTCTACCTGAGCCTTTCAGTGTAATGTTTACGTTTTGGGTATTTTACCCTCAGGCTACTTTCCCTTCATTCTATCTTTGTAACAAAATAACTTTCTGTTTCTGTGGCTCAGTTTAAAATGTTTGCATGTTTTTTTTATACTCACTTCTTAAATTTATATTTATACAATTATAACTAATATATATTTTAAGTAATCGACAATTAAATACCCGTCTTAATTTTTTTTTTTTTTTTTTTTTTGTATCGCGACCAATTGATAACTAGATGTACCAAATCGGGCTTTAATCTGATATTTTTATCACCTTATGTTTGGAACCCGTTTACTTTTGCATAAAACATGTTCATAGCTAATCCTAATTTATCCGGAGGTGTTTGCAATCTTGTAGCAGTGAACAAGCGTGGTGGCACTTCAACTCTTACACCCATCCTTTTTAAGATTTCTGCAATTTCACTGCCATGTTGAATAATTTCATACTTGTGTTGTGTTTTGACAACTTCTACTAATACCGTAGTACACATTTTAATTACTGCCTGATACATAGCACCAATACTCTCTTTTGTTCCAGTCACAATCATCTTTTTCTTAGCTTCATTGACACGTGGAACTGAATTTTTTGTAAATGCTTCTTTTTTCATTTCTTTTAAACTATCTTCAGACTTTCCCAAAATCCATTTATGATGATCATTTGGTATCTGATCGATATTGTTTTCCTGAGTGAACGTTTTGCCTTTTCTTCCCTTTAGCTTTTAGAACACTGTCCTTCATAATACTCTGACATGTTCTTACTGATTCTTTTTCTCCCAAGCCGTCATTATGATCAACCCTTTCTTCCGTTGGTACATGTAAAACTTGCGTAATTTCCGAAGAGTTAACCTGCATCTTAGCACTAGCTCTGCTCCCCTGTTCCGAATCATTTGTCCCTGTAATAGGCGCCACTAGACTCTGGTAATGGTGGTAATAATTCATCATAAACATTCCTTTCACCATCAGTGTAGTTATTGGATAATTGATACACTTCTTCTATCTCCTTCCCTTTTACTACTTCCTTTACATTTTAATCGCCTTCATCAATTTGAACAGCAAATTTATGTGTTTCTTTAATTAAGTCTTGGTGGTTTTTGTTCATTTGATCATTTAATTTATGCAGTTCTTTAGTTATTTGTGTTGTTACATCCTGAAGGATGGCTTTTATTTCTGCATTAGCTGCCTTTATTTGTGTATTTCGTTCCTTTATTTCTGCATTAGCTACCTTTATTTCTGCCATTTGTTCATTCATTTTAATTAACATTTGCAATATATTAAGTTCCGAATTTACAACTATATGCTCCGTTTCTTTCTGTTGTACTGGAATGACGGTCCCCGACTCCCGTATTTGAGTTCCCTGTTCCATTTCCATCCTATTCTCTAACGTTCCTAATTCTAAATCCCTCGTAATATCTTCTGTATTAATACTTTGCCCTAGCTGGCTAAATCCACTCTCTTCCGTGTTCATTTTCCTTTGTTTATTCTTAATTCTTTGGCTACGCCTAAGCATATTCTAGTTATCAATTGGTTTACACTAGCACACTTTTACTAAATTAAAATTGGTTATTAACACAAAATTATTATTATCAAATTTTATGGACAGTTTTTAAATTTATAATCTACTTATCCACTAAACAGATTCTTATTGCTACGCCAACCTTGTTGATTTAACAATTTAATACAATTACTTCAAAAAAATCTAGAAAAAACTATTTAATTATATCACTAATTGAAATTTAGCCCCACGCAATCTCTCGAAATGCTTCTATGCTGTAACTTACTTTATTAATCACTCCCTTATTAATTCCACTTACTATTTAGTTATCTCCCTTATTCAATTTCTCGTACTACTTTCTTATCTCCCTCACTTAATATGACTCATTACTTAATAATCTCCCTTATTTTAATCTCACTTGTTACCCTTTAATCTCCCTCTTTTACTTCACTTTGTATTTAATAATCGCCCATACTTTAAATTGCCACGTTACTTTGTTTGAATTTGATATTTCTTACTAAAACTGAACATTACTTCTCCCTCGAGTCCTGCATCATGACTCCTCGAGTCCTACAACTTGACCCTTTCGAGTACTGAAAATTTACTGTTTTGTTCCTCTTTCTCTTGGATCGTATCCGTGGGTTTCATCCCCTCTTCAAATTTGATTGGCTCCCTTATAGCGCTTAAACTGTGACTAGCCTATGAAAATTTTGACGCTTCCCTCACTTTCTTTTGGGCTTCGTGGGAATTTGTCTAACTTTCCCACAGGTGCAGGTGTTTTTTCTGTATTCTCAGGGATTCCTAGTCATAAATCTTCCTGGTCCGTGGATGTCTAGGTGAAGCTTCTCTCCCATGAACGAGGCACATCTTGGTTTACTTACAATGAACCCCTTTCGAATTATTTTTATTTATGACTTGCAGGTGTGTGCAGTAACTTATTTCTGCCGATAGATCTGACAATAGACTAGCGCTAGCTTGGTATATCCCACAAGTTCAAATATTTTTCTAACAGTTTTCTTAACCTAATGAATTTCGTTATTATATATATATATATATACTCGTACATATTTATATATCGAAATCGTGTTGCTGTTCATGACGAGCTGGTTGTTAATAACTTATTTTACTTTTGATATTACTTGAGACCAGACTTTTTGTTAACTAAAAGTTGTTAAATTGTTAACTAACACTTGGAAAAAAACATTTTCGTCTTACGACTTCTTCAGCCTCGTATTTTTGGCGCTAGGATTACTGCAGTTGTGCTGATTTCAACCATGACAGACACATTGATACCACACTGAAACCACTCAATACAACATAAACACGCATTCAAACATTTACTACACAGACTAAACATCGTACCTATGTCCACAACTAACTACACAGAAAAACTTAACACAATCAAATATTAGCTCACAAAAACGGATATGACAATTATTTAATAGACAAACTACACAGAAAAATACTCAAGAAGAACAGTAACAACAACAAAAACAACAAAAACACGAACACAAACAAATTCATCACCCTCACATACATAAACAAACTCACGAATAAAATAGCACACCAATTCAAAAAAGCAGGATACAATATAGCTTACAGAGCAACAAATAAAAGCCAAACGGCTATCAGACACAACATTAATAATACCAACACATACAACAACCCAGGAGTATACAAACTACAATGCAACAACTGCAATAAGTTCTATATTAGACAAACAGGCAGATCTTTTGCCGAAAGATATAAAGAACACAAAAGCGCATTGCACACTACTATTGAATCCACCTTCGCAAATCACCTCATGGACACTAAACACTCATGCAAAAGTATGGAAAATAACATGAGCATCCTACACACATGCAACAAAGGCCATACATTAAACACACTAGAACAGTATGAAATATATAGACATAGACACACATAAAAATGACATCTTAAATGAACAAATACGGCACAGATCACACATAATCTTCAATCACATCACTTCTAATTTTCAAAAAATGGTACCGATGAAGCACAACTGCAGCATTTCTAGCGGCAAAAATACGAGGCTGAAGAAGTCGTAAGATGAAAACGTTTCCTCAAAGTGTAAGTTAACAATTTAACAACCTTTAGTTAACAAAAAGTCTGGTCGCAAGTAATATCAAAAGTGTAATAAATATATATTTATGTTAAAAGTAATTGTAAAATTTTAAAAAATACTAAAACAACATTTTTCTTTGTTGATTTTAGTAGGAATTGACTTTTTAAAAAAATTTATATTATTGTATTATTGATATTTTTTATTGTAGTTGAGGGAGTTGGAGGAAAGGAGAGATAAGGCTGCGTTTTTAGTTATTACAGATTAGAACAGTAATTTGTTATAGTAGAGTATGTATACAAAAATCGTCACCTAAATACTCATCCCCTCCTCTACATTGATAGACAACTTAAATCAGTACCACCAATAAATGGAATGGTATTTGTTTAGCAGTAATTTGTGTACTTCCAGGTTCTATCAGGATGCTCCTGGGGTAACATCTTGGTATGGGATAATGGCGCCATATTGTTGGAGATCACTCAACAAGGAGGTAGACCCTGCCATGATGCTCCTGTTTCCCAGATTGAGTACAACCAGGAATACAATGAGTTCATTACCATAGGTAAGGCTTTATCTATGAGTGGCAGATTTCAACGGCTTTAAAATAATATCAGACCAAATACGTTTCCCAGAATTGGTAGTCTTGTCCATCTATACAAGACAAGCAATTAATTTTTTGTGCAGGTACTTTCTTGGAGATGTTGATTACCTTTTTAGTATAGAAAAGTTTAAGGTTTGTGCTATATGAAAGAGCAGTGAGGCAGTCTACAAAGTAGGCAATTTTGTAACTTCTCTCTCTCTCTCTCTCTCTTTAGTGTTATCTTTATGTCAGACATTAACTGGGTTTATTTTATAGAACTTTAAGATCTGGAGTCCTTTTCTCTCTAACCCTTCTTTACATCCTACAGAATAGCAAGATATTTAGGTCTGCTGTCACAACTTTCCTAAATGGTGCGTACTCAGAAAATACATCCTGAAGACAACCCTGATCAGAAGTAGCTTGTTAAAAAAATTCTTAATTTCTTTTATTTTTGACATGTTTAGGTGTTTAAGAATTGGAGATTACTTTAATGTTTTTCTCTCAAACTAGACAGAGAAAGATGTACGCTATTGGAAATATGTTCTTAGCTGTCTTTCTAAGATATATTTTAAAATTGCATTTCAATATAGCAGCTCTCTTCTATTTTCCAACAAAGTATTTTTGTTCTAGAAATCTCTGACGATGGTTCTAGTAGCTTTATTTACGACTTTGTATGTAGGTGTGGTCCAGACTGGTGCTGTTTATTCCAGATATACTCTAAATAAGATGTAAATCAAATCTTAATGTTCAATATAAAATTTTGTCAATACATAAAGTTTTATAAAACTCTATTCAAGATACAAATCCAGGTGAAGAGAGGATCTCAACTCAGGTAAAGGCAATTAACATGGAATGCACAAACTGCAAAAGTTTTGTTTCAATAGATACTTTTAAATTACTTCTGTAGACAGATTTTCTCTGACTACATACACTATTCTGCAGACTTTGTGATCCTTACTAATCTTTTAGATTATACAAAAGGTACCACTTGCAGACGAGCAGTCCCACCTCTCCCACAATTACCACTCATGGTACTGGTTAGCATGATACCAAATAGCAGAAATGCTAAAGGTGGGTGCTGGCTAGTGGAAGTACACAATAGTCCTGGAGAAATGGAAATTGGAGTCTGGCGCGTTACAAATTGAGTTCTATCTGCAGTCCAATAAACAAACATTTTTGTTATTTTCAAAACCTGACCGTAGCTTAGTAAATTGTAGTCTATTTTACATTAAACTTCTGAATTTTGACTGATTGCTAAATTTAACTAATATGATTAGTTGGCTAGGTATCTGTCACATAAACATAACGTATTAATAATTATTACTAAAATTGGGGAGATAACTGTCACTTTTACCTTTGCAAACTCTGTAGAGAGAATATTTTCTTTTTGAGATTGCGTAATTTAAAAATTTGATTAATTTTGTTCAACCTTTATTGTTGAAATGTCTCTTAGTGTGATAATAGTCTTGAGTTTTTGCAAGTTTTTTTCAGTCTTTACAGGACATATTGAGGTAAATATTTTTCAATTAAATCAAAAATTTAATAAAAAACCATTAACTTTAATTTCCGGTTTGCTTTAAACCCTTCCGTTTTTTTCAACATCTTCATACTATCGATCAATATTGAATATAGCCTACACAATATCTCAGCAGTGTTGCTCATATTTTAATATGTTTTAAAACATTTTATTTTTCTAATATGCATATATATTTTAGTATTAGGCCTAAAACATAATTGATCTGAAAAGCATATATAACATGTATTTTTGTTATTGTAGAGACATATATTCCTTATAACTATCATTTCTACTAGTTTAGCATTTATTTGAGTCCTTTTTCTGCATTTATAACTTAACAATGCCTGATTTAGTTAATTATTGTATTCTAATTTCAAAACTGTATTACCAGCACAGAGAAATACAAGTTTAAACATTGTGACAGACAGCATTGATTTGCTCCTTGTTGGATGTAGATTTCTTTTGTGTTTTTTCTGTCTATTCCTAGCGTATATGTGTTGTCTGATGTCGTTATAAATTTTATATGACTCTGATGTTATCGTTATTAATTTGTTGCCCATGTACTTCAGAAGTTTTAGAACTATTTTCATGAATTAAATTTTATAAAAATTGTAACTTTTTATTAGTTGTATTGTAATACAAAGTATTAATTATTTGATATACTTAGTTAATTTGAATTTTTAATTTCTTGACATTTTTATAAAATTTGTACTGATTTAGTATTTTTTTTAACGTTTTTTATAAAAATTCTGAAGGTATGGATGGCTGGATAAAGCAGTGGAGCTATAAGGCAATTGAGAATTACAACCCAATGGAAGGCAATGGGAAGATTATTATGAAACCTTTCTTTGAAATTTGTGTGAAAGATTCCCAAGGCACTGCAAAGCTATTGTCCATGGTAAAGAAGAACACAGATTCCAACAACTATGTATGGTTTGCTCAGGTTAGTAAATGGCCAAAATATAAAATGATTGTTTATTTCTATATACTGGTGCCATAAAACTACGGTTAATCACTTCCAAGCATTCATATGCATTTATATATGCGTCATACTTTTTATACTTTTTACTACTTATGAAAGGCACACTTTTTAAAGGTTATCTCACATCTACTTTCATAATTAACTGCCTTTTTTAAAAGAAATATAGTAAAGACTAATAGAATAGAATACAAAGAAGTAAGTTACAAATTTATGAAATTCATAAGTAGTAAAAACAATACAGAATATCACACACACACACACACACATACACACACTGCAACGTCCCCCTTTCTCTCCTTTCTTTATTTTGTAATGTTTTCTGTTACTTTTTATTTCGTAACGTAATGTTATGTGCTTACATTTTATTATTTTTATTCGCGCCTGCTTATCTTCGTTCCACTCTCGGGCTAATGCAGCCTCGAGCGTTCTAAAATGTCTTGTGTTCACCCGTTATTTGCCACGCCTAAACGTAAGCCACTTCGCGCTGATTCCTACCTTACAATTTGTATGACCCCCCCCCCCCAAAATGGTTAACAATGTTTTGTCGGGTCTCTATATAGTCATGCTTGTCAGTAAAAGTAGTCAGCTGGGGAAAAAAAAACATTAGCATGAACACACAAAATTTCCAAAAACCCTTACAATCTTAGAAGATCTGCAGGCACAGCAAGGGGACGTGCAAAATATGATTATGTTTAAGTTACCTTTTTGAAGACTCCTGTGTTTATTAAACATGATCTGCCAGTAGACATCATCTCTGGGCTTTTATAAAAAAACAACTAATTTTGAGAATAACTCAATAATTTTACAATAAATTTGTCTTCAGGAGAGAACTCGTTTGAAGAAACATTAGGCTCTGAATTTCATATATAATTCATTAATTAATGAAATTTAATTAAAGTTGTAATTTGATTTAACAATCAATATTTATTAGTTGGAAAAACTAAAAGTTTTATTGCTTGTTCAACACAGGATAAATTTAAATACAAAAAGTTTTTATAATAATTTTATTACTGTTTCAAAATAAAAATAAAATTTATCATCAACTAAAATACAATAGAATCTCTCATTACTATTTCTTTGTCTTTTTCATATTATCAAAAATAATTGTTTTAATTTATCTTATACTTGACATTTTTAGTTACTAAATTTTATATAGAATCAAATAATTACATTTACATCTTTAAACAAAAAATCTTTCCTAATCTAACATAATAAAATTATCATCCTTTAATTTTTAGATTGAATTGGTAAATTACAAGTTTTATATCAAATAATTTTAATTTTTGTATAAGTCTATACATTTTGCATTTCTGAAAATGACTGACTTATGGCCAAAACCACTTTGTGGATCTACATTTAATATTTATTACTTGAGCATTTTTATCATACAAATTATTTTTACTGTATTTACATTTATTTTAAAATTTCTACTTACAGTGAAGTCATTGTTTAATTTTTATGTTATTGGACTTTTTGAATTTAATGTTTTTAACCGACTAAATTTGACGTTATTTTTTATATAATAGAGAAAATGACTTGCCAAGAATTTCCCTGCCGATCCTAGAGTCCTCTAGTCTTGATTCCCGGTCCCTGGACAATGGAAGTAGCCATCCCTGGTAAGTCGATGTAAGTCCTTCTCCATTCTCCTCTGATCTTCACGTCCCGGAGGCCGAATCTGAAGCCCTCGTCCGTGGATCGAATTAGACGGCAGAAACTTGGTGGTCTGATTCTATCTGGCTCTTGATGTTGTCCTAGGCGCGATCCGACATTACGGTCGTTAACACCTCGTATTAAAATTTTTTTTACATACTGCCTTACAGGTCCCTGCGTTCCTGTATTTATTGCGGCTGTGTAACCCTCCCCCCACCCGCTCTTAGCTCGTCGCTACCTCCGTGCTTTTTTCTTGTACGAGCGGGTTGGACCAAAGTATTCGATTAAACCTGCATAATTCTGTTATCGGTTTTGGAATACTGAAAAATGTCTGTTTCTTTAAAATGACTGTACCTTTTTGTTATTTAAGTTTTTTAGAATTTGTTTTCACTATTGTTCTTTTGGGATTTTTCTGGTCGTTTTAACATGTCAGTGGTAGTTCTACGTGGCCTAGTTCTCAAGTATCATTTTTCGGCACTTAGAAAATTTCACTGCACTCCCGTTTGTCAAATTTAGTTAGTTATTACAGTTTTATTTTATTTTAATTTTTAATTTGTTTTAATACTAATTATTCAAGAATTTATTATCTTCTTCACTCTTTACAATGTTTAATTATACACTAAATTAAAACCTTATTATTTAATTCTTGAATTTGTTGTTAAAAATTTTGAAATTATTAATTTCTTTGCTTGAGCAGCCATTCTGACCGTCTCAACACACACACACACACACACACACACACAAACACACACACACACACACACACACACACACAGCAACCGGCTAACAATGTCTGTGTTTAAAAGTGAATTTTACAGGTGATTATCAGCTGATTAAGCTAAGTATATATATATATATATATATATATATATATATATATATTAAATATGGTGATATATTTTCTTGTAATATAGTTATTGAATTAAAAATATTTCAAAAACAAGAAACACCATTATTAGAATAATATATGCATTAAAGGTATTCTTGTTTTTGAAATATTTTAAATTTATTAATTATATATATGATAATGAAGTATAGATGACTGAGTGTTAAAGACGTTTTCAAGGCCAATGGGGCGGTAACCTGAAGGAATTTCTAAATAAAAATAGGCCTATGTTTTAACCAGGAACCATAAGGCATGTAAAATTTCAACTCAATGGGTCCAGTCGTTTTTACGTGATTGAGTAACACACACACACACACACACACACACACACACACACACACACACAAATTCACTATTCGATTTTTATATAATAGTATAGATAACTAACAAATCCATTTATGTTATCTTTTTCCTAAACATTGACATAATTCTTTTATTGTGGAAGCTGACATTACAAAACTGAGTTAAAAAATAATTAATAAATTTAAACGCTTATTACATACTATTTTAAATGCTCAAAGGAATTTAGTCAATGAACTTTACCTACTCTATCAATATTTAATGTGTTTAAAGTTAATGACAGATCACAGACCAATTCGTGCTAATACAATTTTGTATTGGTCTGTGATCTGTTATTAACCTTAAACACATCAAATAGTTATTAACAGATATTAAATAAAGTTGATCAATATTGTCTCTTTTACCAGTTTATTAACACCAACACGTTGATTGTCCAAATATCAAAATCATCGAATCATTTTTCCCACCTGAAAAGTTGTGATTGTGATAAACAGTTTGCTAGATAATTTTTGCTTCTTTTAGCAAACTTAATAATAAAGTTTTCAGATCTTGAAGTCTTTAACAGACGATTCAAGTTGAACAAGAATTTCTATCTCAACTCATTACTGAAGCATTTACACAAAGCATTTTCTAACATATTGCAATTTAAATGATTCACTTTAAACTGGTTCTGCATTCTTACTGAAAATAAATTATCATTAAAATTGCTAAACCATAATATTGATACAAACAAACAAATTACTGGTATTTTAAGAATAGTAGGGCATTACAAAAAAAAATGTCTTAGGTACCTCATAAATCTAACCTTAATACTCCTTTTTTTGTGTTTATTATATGTAAAGTAAGGGTATGCCAATTTTTTTATTTTTTATGCTCTATGTTTAAGTTTACTAAATATTTAAAAGCTAACTGATAAAAAATAAATATTAGAATTATTGTTAATGAGGTTATAGGATTGATAGGAAATTGTTCGAATTGAAAATGGAGAAATTTTTGGCAGAGAATTTTTGTTCCGTAAATCAAATATATGTCAACCTGTTTTTAGCATTAATAATATTTTCAAAATTTATAGGACAAACTTGATATTTTTTAGTTTTTTTTAACATGTTAAGAAATTAAAGATGTAACTATTATTTAATTGTTAAATATTATTAACTGCCTCATTAGAATAGAAATTACATATAAATTAACTAAACATAAATAAAGCGCATATAGGAAAAACAAAATTAACATTGTTTGAACATTTCAAATTAACATATTAAAAGGTAATGAAAAGTTCATTGTAAAGTTTGCCCAAGATAAGCTTTAGTTGGTTGATGGAATGACTATGATCAGAAATTTTATTTTATAATAAAATAATCAATTTTCCTTGATGATATTATTAGGGTATTATTATTTAAGTAAATAGTTGGTTGATGCATAGATCAATTGCATTTTAATAATAAAAATGACAATCACTTAGCATACATACCAGGAAGATGGTTATAGTAATAAAAAAAAACAATTAAATTATCTAAAAGTGATATCCTCTAAACTGATCCATGCATACCTAAGGAAAAGAGGGCCATGGGATTTTTTAAATCTAGGTTATCCCCAGATTTTAAAAACAAAATAAATATCCAAGTATGATATATAGACCAGTAGATTTTTCTTGTAATTTATTTCAAAGTTGGTGAATTGCTGGACATAACTTACTACTAGAATATTTATATACAAAAAATGTGTATATATTCCTTGAAAATTAACAAGTTACTGTGTTTTAATAAAAATTACTAGTAACTAGATTAGTATTGTATTTTCTTTAAACATTAAGTACCGTGGCCTAGTACTTTATAAGTAGTGATAGGCTAAACAAGGTTAAAATTGTAGCTACCTAATTTTGTAGTAAGCAATGCTTTTACCTCCAACTCCCCTCCACCTACAAAGTTTCATATGGGTGCCCATGGATCCATGTTGACTATCACAATTTCATTTCTCAATTACAGAAACGTGTTCAGGTCAATCAAAAGTTTATTTTTTACACTTTGTTACTTATATTTCACAAAAGTTCAAAATTACCAGCAATTTACTATTTTGTTGCACAGGATGGTAATGGTGGATTGTGGGAAGTAGACATTGAGGTTTCTGCTACTGCTGCCCCTCCAAAACGCCTATACTCTTGTCACTCTGCAGCAGTTACAGCATTGGTCCATAGCCCTCTAGGGCAACACATTGCAAGTCTTTCACAAAGGGGAATATTACATGTTTATAACACAAAAACAATGAAAGTAGAAGCTTTCGTAAACTTCAACTGTGGTGGAAGTGCTATGATATGGCTACCATTTAATGTAAGTTTTAAATAGTCCAGGTAACAAAATACATAGTACAGATGAAAAATTTATATATTATTGATAAATTCCTTTTTCTTTATGACTTTTGTAAATAATGTCATCTGATGTGACTATTTAACAAAATGGAAAATCTGTTTGTTTTTTATATAAGGTTAAAATAAACCTCTTTTTCAATTCCTTTTATTAGTTCACACTCCCCCTATATGCTATATAGGGTCTGGCAATAAAACCTCCCGTATTTGAAGAAACCGTTGTGTGATGTAGTGGTAGCACTGGTGTAATTGTAAGTGGTATTATTTTCAGTGCGCATCATGGCTTAGCCTGGTGAACATTGTGTGTTTGTTGTAGAGGAGTTTATTAGTAACGGTGGTTCTGTGATTGCTACTCAGCAAGCGTTTCGTATTCGATTCTAACTTGCCGGACATGATAGTGTCCCTGCTAGGAAAACTTTTCAACTGTGGGTGCTACTGACCGACCTTGGACTGCAACAACACCTGAAAATGTGGCGCATATGACAGAGTCGATCCAACAATCCCCAAGGCATTAGATACTTAAACGATCAGCTATCCAGGGATTTTTCGATAGGAGTGTAAAAAGAATTCTCCACAAAGATCTTAATATGCACCCATTCAAAATGATGGTTGGCCAGCAATTAAGTGAAAATGATTTTGAAACTCGCAGAGCTGTGTGTGAGGAATTTCTTGAGAACATTCCCCCTTGTTCTCCCCTTTGTTTATTTCTTTGGATGAGATCCACTTCCATTTATCAATTACTGTAAACAAACAGAATTTTCATTCTGTCTGTTTACAAACATCATCCCACAAATCTGCAAGCACTTAAAGAGGCAATCACCCAGGATGTGGCAGCCATTCCAAGAGAAAGACACAAAAAACTATGAAGAACTTAAGGGAAAGACTTTGCCAATGTATCAACTATAGAGGACTTCATTTAGCGGATATAAATTTATAAAATGAAGTAACGTAAAATTGCATAGTATTCATTGTTCAGCAATAAAGGTATGTTTTCTGTATGTGTCTTAAATTGTTTGTAACTACCTTTTAAAATTAGGGAGGTTTTATTGCCGGACCCTGTATATCTTGTTCAAATTTTCAAAAGTTAATAAAATACATTTTTGTTCATCCACTCAAGTTCAAATATTTTTTTTAACCTGTGGTGGATGACACTTGATGTTAGTAGATTTTTTTCAAATATTAATTACATTTTAAAAAGTGGATGTTTTTAGGCTTGATTTGAACTGTATGACTTCATGTTTGAAGCCATCCAGCAGATGACTGTTGTTAAGTTATTATTATTATTGAGTGCAATAGTTAAGTGCAATATTTTATTTACAAATGTTTTAAAACCTGAACAAGATATATAAAAATATTTATATATATGAAATTATCTATTTTACACAAATAGTAGCAGTTTAATTATAATTAGTAGCAGTAAGTAAAATAAAATTTTATTATTAACTTTAAAACTAATAACAAAATAAAAACTACTAATAACTAATAACTAATAAAAATAAAATTAATTTTGTATTAGTTTTGTTGACCTAAATAGGAATCTACTTTAAACAAAAATCATATTACTTGTTTAAAGATAAGTTTCCATCTGAATGTTATAACGAAATTCATTAGGTTAAGAAAACTGTTAGTAAAATATTTGAACTTGTGGGATATACCTGGATAGCGATTCTATTGTCACATCTATCGGCCGAAATTAGTTACTGCACACACCTGCAAGTCATATATTAAAATAATTCGAAAGGGGTTCATTGTAAGTAATCCAAGACGTGCCTCATTCATGGGAGAGAAGCTTTACCTAGACATCCACGGACCAGGGAGATTTATGACTAGGAATCCCTGAGAATACAGAAAAACTTCAAATTTGAAGAGGGGATGAAACCCATACGGATACCATCCAAGAGAATGTTCAGGATGGACAGTCAATTTTCAGTACTCGGAGGGGTCAAGTGGTAGGACTCAAGGAGTCATAATGCAGGACTTGAGGGAGAAGTAATGTTCAGTTTTAGTAAGAAATATCAAATTCAAACAAGTAACGAGGCAATTTAAAGTAAGGGAGATTAATAAGGGAGATTTTTAAATAGAAAGTGAAGTATAAAGAGGGAGATTAAAGGGTAACAAGTGAGATTAAAATAAGGGAGTGATTAATAAAGTCAGTTATGGCATAGAAGCATTTTGAGAAATTAAGAAAAGTGAAATTGATAGGAAAATATTAATAAGTGAATTTGTGTCAAGTGAAGTGAAACAAGGAAGTACTAATTAATAATTTATTTAAATTTAAAGCCAACTCTTTAAAACCAAAACATTTAAGAACATTTAAACTTTTATAAATTCCTTAAAAAGTCATAACTAATTGAAATATAAAAAATGTATCAAACCACAAGTACAGTAACTTATACACGCCCTTAGATAGCTAAAAGAAAGTAAAATTAGAATTGTTAAAAAATTAATAGTCAAATAAGAGTCTTGATGCTTATCGGCAAATATTAGAGTTAGTAAAACTAATTATATGGACTACCTATAAATGCAATATTGATCTCAGGATAAAATAAATCTGTTATTATAAAGGCAAGTAGCTGGGTTATTAATTTAATTTCCTAAGAGTCAAAATATCCTGTAGACAAACATAAGTGAAGGTACGTTATAATGTATAAACAACTGTAACTTCAATGATAATAATAAATCATAATTACTTCTTGCAATTATGTGTTTAGTAATTTTATGCTGTAAATTTGTGATGTTTCTGATCACGTTTGGTTTCTTCAAGTGGTATCCTTACATATGGTGAGGAAAAAATAATTAATTAGTCAATATAAACCTAATACTATTAAAAAAATGTCAATAATATTGTATTAAGAAGGCAAGTCTTTTACTTTGTCCTGTAAACAAAGACCACCATGATTAATGATATCTGTATGGAATGAAGATTGTGGCAGAAGATATCCAAGAACTCAAAATTCACTATAGTTTTCAAAAAATTCCTAAAACGAAAAATGGCATTAAATAGTTCGAAGAGATTGACAAAACAATAAAAAAAGCATTATTGCAAAGAAAAATCAAAATAATATTAAAATGATAATTTTGTATCAATAATAAAGTTTTATATTATTATAATCTTTTTTCCAATTTGAAATTTTTACGGTTCTGTATAATATCTGCATTACTTTAGCGAATCTATTTTAAACAAAGAAATCATTTGTTAAGTTTGTAAAGTAACAAAGTTATTAACACTGATATTTCCCTTGAGTAGGTTGTGAAATGTTAAAACTACGTAAAGTGGACATGAAACGAGTTGTAAATAATGATGTATTAATGTTACTTTTTAAAACAATGGCTATGAACATTTTAACTTAGGTGTAGTTTGTAAAATATTATTTAGTAATAATGAGTTGATTTTCCTAGAAATGTTTTGTTTAAGAGATTCTATTCTAAAAATTTTAGTTATTTGTAAATTCAACACTTAAGAACTTTTTATTACATCTCCGAACTTTAGAACATCTCAGAAACAAATAAAGACCCAACAAACGAATATCACAACACAGTTAAACACATAATTAATTCAACTAACACGTAATATCTAAAACACAGAAAAAATACCTTAAAGCAATAAGACCTACAGCACCTACCTTACAAGCACTTTCTAAACTACATAAACAAGGAACACCAATAAGACCGATAACCAACAGCCAACAATCACCCGCACACAAACTAGCATGCCATATGGATAGAGCTATTAGAAAATACATAAAACTAGACACACACACACAAATATAAAGAACACAAAAGATCTAGTAAACAAAATGAAGAACATAGAAATCCCTCATAATTCAACCCTGGCATCGTTTGACATCACAAACCTATATACCAATATCCCAGTCGCAGAAACACTAAACATATTACAAGAATATCTAAGACTTAACAACACTCCAGAAAAAATCAGAAAAGAAATCATATACATTTGAACACCATTACACAACAGAACTACTTCACTCACAACAACAAATATTACACACAGAAACAAGGCCTACCGATTTACAGGGTTCACCGATTTCAAGCATTCTCGCAGAAGTATTCCTACACAATAGAACAGAATAAAATCATAAATAACAACAAACATGCAGATAAGATAATATATTGGCACAGATATGTAGATGACGTTATAATACTATACCGAAGACACATAAGACAATGCCAACAACTCTAAACACATATAAACAAAATACACAAAAATATCTAAAAGATTCTATTCTAAAAATTTTAGTTATTTGTAAATTCAACACTTAAGAACTTTTTATTACATCTCCGAACTTTAGAACATCTCAGAAACAAATAAAGACCCAACAAACGAATATCACAACACAGTTAAACACATAATTAATTCAACTAACACGTAATATCTAAAACACAGAAAAAATACCTTAAAGCAATAAGACCTACAGCACCTACCTTACAAGCACTTTCTAAACTACATAAACAAGGAACACCAATAAGACCGATAACCAACAGCCAACAATCACCCGCACACAAACTAGCATGCCATATGGATAGAGCTATTAGAAAATACATAAAACTAGACACACACACACAAATATAAAGAACACAAAAGATCTAGTAAACAAAATGAAGAACATAGAAATCCCTCATAATTCAACCCTGGCATCGTTTGACATCACAAACCTATATACCAATATCCCAGTCGCAGAAACACTAAACATATTACAAGAATATCTAAGACTTAACAACACTCCAGAAAAAATCAGAAAAGAAATCATATACATTTGAACACCATTACACAACAGAACTACTTCACTCACAACAACAAATATTACACACAGAAACAAGGCCTACCGATTTACAGGGTTCACCGATTTCAAGCATTCTCGCAGAAGTATTCCTACACACATAGAACAGAATAAAATCATAAATAACAACAAACATGCAGATAAGATAATATATTGGCACAGATATGTAGATGACGTTATAATACTATACCGAAGACACATAGGACAATGCCAACAACTCCAAACACATATAAACAAAATACACAAAAATATCTAGTTCACTGCAGAGTTTGAAAATAACAAAACATTGAATTTCTTAGACATCACCATAAGAAAAAATCAAAACAAACATGAATTCAACATATACCAAGCCAACCATGACAGACACACTGGTTCATCGAACCACCCAATACAACATAAACACGCAGCATTCAAACATTTACTACACAGAATAAATAAAATACCTATGTCCACAACTAACTACACAGAAGAACTAAACACAATCAAATATTTAGCTCACAAAAATGGATATAACAATTATTTAATAGACAAACTACACAGAAAAATACTCAAGACTTACTTCTTACTTACTTCTCTTTATTTAGAAAAATACTCAAGAAGAACAGTTACAACAACACAAACAGCAAAAACATGAACACAAACAAATTCATCACCCTCACATACATAAACAAACTCACAAATAAAATAGCACACCAATTCAAAAAAGCAGGATACAATGTAGCTTACAGAACAACAAATAAAAGCCAAACAGCTATCGACACAGCATTAATAACAATACCAACACATACAATAACCCAGGAATATACAAACTAAAATTCAAGAACTGCAATAAGTTCTATATTGGACAAACAGGCAGGTCTTTCACCGAAAGATAAAAGGAACACAAAAGGGCACTGCACACTACTATTGAATCCACCTTTGCAAATCACCTCATGGACAATAAACACTCATGCAAAAGTATGGAAAATAACATGAGCATCCTCCACACATGCAACAAAGGCCATAAATTAAACACACTAGAACAGTTTGAAATATATAGACATAGCAACACACATAAAAATGACATCTTAATTGAACAAACACGGCACAGATCACACATACTCTTTGATCACATCACTTCTAACTTTCAAAATAATGGTACCGAGGAAGTACAACTGCAGCATTCCTAGCAGCAAAAATATGAGGCTGAAGAAGTCATAAGACAAAAATGTTTCCTCCAAGTGTAAGTTAACAATTTAACAACTTTAGTTAACAAAAAGTCTGGTCGAAAGTAATAGCAAAAGTGTAATAAATAATTTACAACCAACTCGTCATGAACAGCAACAAGATTTCGATATTGATTTATTATTAAAAAAATAATCATTGAGATACATCTTTCTGGAACAATTTTACCACATTGAGAAAAATTATAAAGTTGTTTTTGTCTTCAAATACTTCAACTGGTTTTCACAGTAGCTTGAAATAAACAAAAATACTATGATAAAATATCTTAATTTGTAAAGACTGTGTTTTAATAGTTACATAAAATCATACAAAATTGTTTTAATTTAAAAATTAATCTTTATATTGAATAATATTAAAACATTGTAAAATTAAATGACCTTAAACATCCTTATATAGCTTTCAAAACAATAAAATTATGAAGAATAGGAGTCCTAACCATAGATCTGCAAGAATTAGTTTTTAATGTTTTGCGAGAATTTTTTGAAATAATCTATTAAACCAAGCATAGGTTGTAGCATATGGTTTTTTCTTCTCAAAAAATGTATGTTCAAATACTGTTATTAAAATTCAATTTTTTGCTAGTAAATATTTATTTTCATGAAAGGACTGAAAAAAAGTTGAAATATCTGGGAAAATTCTAATTTTAAATTCTTCTGAATTATAATAAAACGTTACTCATATATGTAGATTCCATCTTCACCTAAGCTACTAGTTTACCTAAAACACACTAACAAACAATAAATACCAATCAAACTTCGCCGAACATCTCATGTCTACAAAACATGACTACATAAACATAACATTCAACCTACAAATTCTCATAAACAAAAAAATAACCAACGTTACACAACTGAACAATACAAAATGTACAAACATTTCAAACTACACCCTACACACATACTCAACACCCAATTACATTATAACTCATACACACTTTTCGACATCATAACTCCTAATACTCACCAAATACACCCACACCCCCCACCATAATAGCCCACCCTACCCTAATCTACGAAAACAGGGAGATCAGTTACAGTCTGAGTAGACAATGAGAAACATCTCTCTAAATACTCATCTTCACTTACGTATTGAACACTAAGTGAAAACGTATTCACTTAGTTAAGTATCATTTAATTTAAGTTTAAAAAATATATATTTACTACAAAAACAAACAAAATTATTGAAAAATCTAAAATCAACCTAAACATAAGAGATTTGCATATTTTTTTAAATTTTTCTCTACACACAGTCCATAGATACAATCTTTTACCTAGAAGAAAGGTGGTATACATGCAGATATTGTAAAAATTAATTTTTGAAAAACAAAACATTTTAATAAGTAATTATTAAAGAATATCGAAATCTTGTTGCTGTTCATGACGAGCTGGTTGTTAATTACTTATTACACTTTTGCTGTTACTTGCGACCAGACTTTTTGTTAACTAAAAGTTGTTAAATTACATTTAGCAGTGGAGGCTGAAGAAGTCGTAAGACAAAAACGTTTCCTCCAAGTGTAAGTTAACAATTTAACAACCTTTAGTTAACAAAATGTCTGGTAGCAAGTAATAGCAAAAGTGTAATAAATATTCAAGAATGTTAAAATATAATATTAGCATAAAATGTGTAATATCAAAATACTGCAATAAACTAAATTATGCTGTAATTATTAATTTTGTTTTACAGTTTGTTCCTCAGAACAGCGTCATTATTGCTGGCTGTGATGATGGCACCTTGCGAGTCTGTCTTCTTCATATAACAAAAACTTTAACCAATAACAGCATTAAAGTTATTCAGGTCAGTTATTGTACTGTTTTTATCGTATCACGTAAATATGTCATTTAGCGATGGGCTATTTTTATGTTATAACATTTATAACTCATGTTATAACATTTATTATTAAATACCCACGTAAATTTATTATAAAAAATAATAAACTGTGCATACAATTAGCTGACACAAATTTTATTTTATTTATGTTTTTAACTTTAAATACACATTTGTTGATTCCATTTTCGCGTGAGTTACTAGTAATCACTTACACTTTTAATGTTTTAAACTTGCCTATAGTAGCACTTACTTTGTTTGTTGAGGACGGCCGTTTCGGGAGATGTGTCCCTTTGTCAACTCAGACCGTAACTGATCTCAAGGTTTACGTAGGTTAGGGTGGGGGTGGGATATTTTGGTGGTGTGAAAGTGTAAGTGTTTAAATACACAGTTCTGAATCATTTTTTAAGATTGTAGTGCATGACTTTAAATGTTAATACAATTTTTCAAACATTAATTCAATAATTCAATTTATTAGTAGATTCTGCTTACTATTTTGCCACTTAATTCTGTATTCTGTCATATGTACAGAATATATACATATTTATATTAATTCTAGTTATAAAATAAAAAATAACTAAACTTAAATTATTTTGTTGATATAAGTAGGAATTGAGTATAATTTTTATTATTATATATATATATATATATACACACACAGTAGAACCCCTAAAATCCGAACCCCAGAAATTCGAACCCATGCGAAATCTGAACATGAATTAATGAAAATCAAATTTTAAAAAAGTATCTAAAATTTAATGAAGTACTGAAAGTTTGTTACTTACGTAAAACAGGACTGAGATGTGTAATACATTGGAATTGACACTGTAAAAACATGATATAATACGAAGGCCTATACTGTATTACTGTATCACTTCATTAACATAGAATCTATTAACAGTAAAATAAAAATAAAAAAGTCAAACACTAAATTATATGTTTCACCTAAAAAGAAAAGACACAAACACTTCACTATATTTTTCACTTTAAATGAGTAATCTTCATCTGGGAAGGGATGTAAACCTTCCCGAGGATGAGATGTTGCGATACCACCTCTTTAGCATAATATCATTGGGTGTTCCAGCTGCATGTTTTTCTACATAACACATCGCAATGTCGAGACCATTGGCAGCATCGGCATGAATAACAGCATTCGTAGAAGCATCTTTTTCCTCGCTATCGTTGTCTGCTACACTGTCATCGTGTTGATCCTTGGACGTAGACACCATGTCATGTTCGGTATATTCTTCATTGTTATCTAGTGCTGTCCACTCTTCCAGACAACTTTCTTCACATCCTGGTACTCTTTGAACAAGATGGTACTAAGAGGTGTTTCCACTAATTCAAGGCTAGGCCAGAGCTTCTTCCACGATTTTTGCAGTAAAGTGTTACTGATATTATTCCAGGATTCAGCCACCCAGTAAATTACATCCTTTATTGTAATCATCCTAAGTTTTTCTGGAATAGAAAGAGAACAATCGTCTTCAATTAATGTTTGTAGAAGCTTTTTTCTGTAGCTCAGTTTTATGTTCTACAGTACACCTTGATCCATAGGCTGAAATAACGATGTCACGTTAGGTGGGAGAAATATTGTGTTTATGTCTTTACATACCAACTGCATGTCTGAAGGATGGGAAGGAGCATTGTCTATCAAAACGAGAGCTTTTGTGGAGGCAGTCCATTTTATACATTAAATTTTGGTTACTGAAGGAGCAAATTCATTTTTGAACTACTCCTTAAATATGGTAAATATTACCAGTCATTCACGTCTTACACTGATTTCTGTAATGAGCAGGGAGAGCATTCAAGTTTATATTTTTAAGGGCTTGTGGCTTCGGGGATTTTCCAATTACCATAAATGGTAGCATATTTGTTCCTGCAACGTTACTGAAGGCTAAAACTGTGAGATGCTGTTTTAAAACCTAGTACAGAAAATTCCCCTTTAGAAGCAAGACTTTTAGTGAGAAGGGCTTTAAAATTCAATCCCGTCTCGTCCGCATTATACACTTTCTGGGGTGAGTCATTTTCAGATGAAATCAAATGTGTGAATTCATCTAAATATTTTTTTGCAGCAAGATTATCATCTCATAACTTCTCCCTGTTTACCGTTAGTTATCTAATTTCATGTTTTCTCTTCGATTTATCCAACCATGTATTGCTAGCAATTCATTTAAAATCGCCGTTCATTAATTTGCTTAACTGTAATGCTTTTTCTTGTATTAATGGGCCACTAATAGGAACTCCTTTCTGCCTCTCTTCTGTAAACCATAAAAATACTTCTTCATCAATATTTTCATTCACAGAAACTTTCGCATGATGGGATTGTTCTAAAGACTATTCACTTGTAGCACTGCAAAACTATTCAACTTTGATACAGAAATATGTAATGAATACTCAATAGTATTCGTTAATAAAAGAACGCACTTCTGTCAAATGCAAAATACAAAGCATATCCAAAATCCGAACTTTCCCAAATCCGAACAGACTATAGCTACAATTAGTTTGGATTTGAGGGGTTCCACTGTATATATATATATATATATATATATATATATATATATATATATATATATATTCATTTGAAGTTTTAAAGGTTGGAGATGAGTGATAGAAGTTAGTTAATTTAAGTCAAAAGTGTAATTTTTAAAATAGATCTAATAATTTCTCAATATTCTAAAAACTTTATTAAGTAATATATTTATTTCAATATGAATAACTAATGACATTCTTACGAATGTAAGTAAACAGCATTTAACAAATGTGAATAAATTTCAAAATTTAGTTGTTGTTCGTGATGAGTTGGTTGTTAATCACTTATTACACTCTGATATTACTTGTGACCAGACATTCTATTAATGTAAGTTGTTAAATTTTTAACATACACTTGGAGGAAACGTTTTCGCCTTATGACTTTTTCAGCCTCACGTTTCTGCCACTAGGATTGCTGCAGTTGTGCTTTTCGGTTCCAATTTTTAAAAGTTAGATATGATGTGATCGAAAAGTATGAGTAATCTGTGTCGTGTTTGTTCATTTAAGATGTCATTCTTTGGTGTATTGCTATGTTTGTATATATCATATTGTTCTAGTGTGTTTAATTTGTAGCCTTTGTTTCATGTGTGGAGGATGCTCATGTTATTTTCCTTACAATTGCATGAGTGTTTAGTGTCCATAAGGTGATTTGCAAAGGTGGATTCACTAGAAGGGTGCAGTGTGTTTATATGTTCTTTATATATTTCACTGAAAAATCTGCCTGTTTGTCCAATATAGAACATATTGCAATTGGTGCATTGTAGTCTGTATATTCCTGTGTTATCGTATGTATTGGTGTTATTAATGTTGTGTCTGTTAGCCATTTGTCTTTTATTTGTTGTTGTGTAAGCTACAATGTATCTTGCTTTCTCGAATTGGTGTGGTATTTTATTTGTGAGTCTGTTTATGTATGTGAGAGTGATAAATTTGTTTGTGTTAGTGTTTTTGTTATTATTGTTCTTGAGTATGTTTCAGTGTAGTTGTCTATTAAATAAAGGTCATAATCGTTTATTTGAGCTGAATATTTGAATGTGTTTAGTTCCTCTGAGGAGTTAGTTGTGGACATAGATATCTTGTTTATTTTGTGTAGTAAATGTTTGAATGCTGCATGTTTATGTTGTATTAGGTGGTTCTATGTGTTGTGTACCAGTGTGTATGTCATGATTGGCTTGCTGTATACGTTGAATTATTTGTTATGGTGATGTCTAAAAAAATTCAATGTTTTGTTGTTTTCAAATTCTGGAGTGAACTGGATGTTGTTGTGTATTTTGTTTTTGTATGTTTGGAGTTGTTGGCATTTTCTTATGTTTTCTCTGTATAGTATTTTAACATTGTCTACTTATCTGTGGCAATATAACTGTGAATAACTTTGACATTCAACAAACAGGAATTAAAACAACAATCGTCTTTACCAACTGTAAACATAGTCCTTGATTCTACTTTTTATGGTTCTGCCTAGCTAACTTACCTATTCACATTTACAATCTGTACAAATGAATTTGTAATTAATTCTACAGATATTACCCAAAATGTTTTTTTCTCCTTATTACACTTTTGATATTACTTGCGACCAGACTTTTCGTTAACTAAAGGTTGTTTCCTCCAAGTGTATGTCAACAATTTAACAACCTTTAATTAACAAAAAGTCTGGTAGCAAGTAATATCAAAAGTGTAACAAGTAATTAACAACCAGCTCGTCATGAACAGCAACAAGATTTTTTTTCCACTAGTGATTATGTATTTAGGAACGTTATCAGAGCAATAAATTACTTAGCTAAAATATAAGGTTTTATTTGCAGTGTTCAACTTACAGGTTTCAGCAGTTTTCTTTGCTGTAAAGACAAAAGTTAAACAATCCTATTTCTTTATTTCAGATCATTAAACCATATAAAATGTCAGTAACAGCTATCACAGTACATGAAAGTAAGCGGCAATTAATCTGTGGGAGTGAAGATGGAATATGTTTTATTTTTAAGTTCAACAACAAGTTTCTTGAGGCAATAGGATTTATTCAGCTTCGTGGTGAAGTTGTCAACTTTAACTGGAATATGTCCAACGTAAGTCCAAACTCATTGGGCATTAGTCCAAAAGTGATAAGCATTTTACCTTTGTTTAATCAACTTAAAGTTTAGGTGTAAGGTAACAAATATAACAAATTATTTTTTTCCAGTGTCGTATGGACAAAACACTGTCCATAACTTGAACAATGCACTGATTAAGTGTGAAACTAGGCTGCTGAAAAACATCAGTATGTAGGTTTTTTTTTACTAAGTGTAATCATTAAGTAAGTTCTAATCCATCACATTTATTAACATCTTTAAACTCAGTATTTTGTAATGAGAAACTGTGTTTCACTTTTGTCAAAGAGACATTTTTAAGATAAAACTTTGTATTTATTACTTTAACTATATTATAATTTCTTTAAATTTATTAATCACTTAAACAATAGTTTATAACTATCTGAACTTTAAATTTTCTAAATTTGTTAAAACTTACTGAGACTGAACGTTTTCGATCGCTATGTGCCGATCTTCATCAGTGTCTTCTGCTTGAAGATGTCAGGTCAAGCGTTGACGGTTTTAAAGTTCCCCTCGTAACAACGTTCTGTCTCAGTAAGTTTTAACAAATTTACAAAATTTAAAGTTCGGATAGTCATAAACTATTGTTTAAATGATTCATAATATTCACTGAACGTAATAACTACAAAATTCAAGAATTAAATTTATTGAATTGTCATATAGACATAAAACTTTTAAAAGTACTCATCAGTCAATGTAATGTCTTTAAATCATCATCTAACAATCACCAATAATGACTGGTCAATACAAGTTTGTCTTCATATTTTTTAACAATTTTACTTGAACTGTTAGGTTAGTTGAATCTTTACATACAAACTTTATTTTTTGAAAGATTAGCCAAATATATGGACAACAATCTCAAGATACTTTCTAATTTTGTGATAAGTAATGGTGAAACAATATTATAATGAAAACCCCTACGAAATTACTAAAGTTAAGGTGTTTAAATTCACTTTAGTTCAAACACTTTTAAAAAATAAGTTTCATGCGAGCATATTTTTACACCAACGGGCATAGAATTATAAAAATGTTTACAGATGGTACAGTACAACCTTATTAACTTAAACCTAAAGGAACTGGGGAAATTCAAGTTGTGGAGTATTTCGACCAAACAAGGTTTGAGTTACCAATAATGAAAATCACTAACATCAAGTTATTGATAGTCACTGAACTTAACCAGTTCTTGTACTGGCCTATACTAATCATTACTTTAACTAAAAGTTATTCTAAATATAGGTGTAAGATAAATACATAAACAAATTGGTAGGGGAGATAATTTCTGAAGCTCTTCCTCAAACAAAAATTCAAAGTTCCCTTCCAAAAATAAGATTTCATTAATAACCCTCTCCAAAGCCTGGATGGCCTACATAGCTGTGAGAAAACAAATGCTGTAATTGTTTACAAAATTTATTAATAAAAGCCATTATCTGAAGTAGTCAGGCTAGCTGTTTGCTGTTTGCTGTTTACTTATTTAGGATAAATAGGAAGTCTCAAGATAATGTTTTTACATAGATTCCTGTCATTATCTTTGACATTAATCTTTGTCATGTATATATTGATTATGTGTTTTACAAGGCTGGCAACCAAAATCATAATTGTATTTATTTAAGTAGTACTTAACTACAGAAAACACTTGCTTTACAATTGTTTATTTATTTCATGAATTAGTTTTAGAATTAACTATATAGTTGATAGTTTTTTGTAATTAAGTTAAAAAAATAATAATACCTATTTGGTTTGTATTTGCCACAATAAATAATATTATTATATTGATTATTATAACTAAATGTTTTTTTGTCCGGTCTGGAGTTGTTCAGGATTGAATGCCAAGAAGGTATTCATGTACTTGAAATTCAACTTGCAAACTTGGAAAGTTAGATACTATAAACAATACACAATGTCAAGAGCACAGTGGTACAATATATTACAATGAAAATATTAGAAAGACCCCCAATACCACAAAAATAATAAAAAATAACAAATAAAACAAGTTACTTAACATTAAACTAGAGTGATCACTCTAGTTTGTAACTTCTTGTTTGCTAGATTGTTATTTTGTAATAAGACCCTCTGATGATGATGTCATGGTCATCGAAATGTACATAAGGGTTTAGTCTTAAGTAACTTGTTTTATTTGTTATTTTTTATTATGATTGTGGTATTGGGGTTCTTTCCAATATTTTCATTGTACTATAAACAATGAATTAAAAGTCCCAACTTGGAGATAAAGATAGTATTGAATAAATGAACGATTTTAGTAGGCTGTAGTCCTTTCAAAATAAAATAATGCTCACTAAAAATATTTTTTTTAAAATAGTTAATATACACAAGCTACTAATGACATGAATTTTCAGTTTGTGTTAAAACAGCTGGTTTCATTATTGAAGTAGTAAATTATTTTACAAATTATCTATTAATGTAAATAGCTTTACCTGAGTATTTCCTAATGCCAACACCAATGTTTAAATACAAAAGGTTTTGTTAATTTAAATAATTTAATTATATTAAAAAATTTTGATACCTGGTTCCAAGAGACGTGGTAATCAGCTTGGTCTGCCAACGAATCAAGTTCTAACTGTTGTAAGACAACAAAATAAAAGCTGTAAATGGACTATTTAGCAGGTCTAGCAGCGTGCAGCGATACTGAGGCCTAAGAATGTATTTCTCAGCATTATTCTATTTCATATTTGCTGTATTTTTAAACAAATATTTTTTTTAAACATCATACGAGATCATGTCCTACAAGTGACCACTACAATGTTCATTTACAAAATTATTCTAGTTAACTATAAGCAATTTTTTAAACAGTAAAATTCATTAAAAATTAATTTCATATTTATATTTACAATTTAAAAACATTGCAGTTGTACAAAAATTTGCCTTTTATACATTCGTAATGTTTCCCTAACAGAAGACAGATAATTGGATATAAATACTGCAAATTACATAATTTACTTTATATCTCAAGTATTACTCATTAGTAATCTTCAAATGACTAACATCTACAAGTAAAATGTCATACAGTTTTAAAGTTAAATTAATAACTTTTCATTTTTACATTCGCCTTCTACATTTTGTTCCTGAAGTAATTGATTCAAAATGACATTTTGGTTATTTCTAGGAGGATAGATTGTTGATAGTGTGTAAGGAATTAATACACGAAATTGCAATAACTAACGACATACAACCTGCTGGTTCATCCTACAAGTTAGACATCCCTGTCAAGTCAATTCAGATCAGCACAGTGATTGGTAAAAAATTCAGAATCTCAGAATAAAACTATGTAATAGCTTTGTGTTTTAAAAATAAGTTTATGCTTTATTTATATTTTATTTCTATTAAAAATTAATTTTATAATTGTATATATATATATATATATATATATATATATATATATATATATATCACTTTCACTTAAACATATGTAGCGGTTCAATTTGTAGCGGTTCCAAGATTGTCAATATGAGGTCTTTTTGTACTTTTTTATTAGATATATGTTTTCTAATGTGGAATATCTATGGTGGTTTTTGATGGTGCGTGTGGCTAAGTTTGAATTGTAAGTGTTAGGTTTGATCTGTGATTTGAGGTACACTTTATAACTGGGTTTTCATTTCTTTTTTGTTTGGCCAATTGTATAATTTGTTACAGTCTGTGCTTTCGATTTTATATATTCCGTTATTAGGTGTGGGACATATTTTTTATGGTTGGTTTACGTTATTTATTATGGTCTCTGTATTTCTTAATGTTATATTAATATTGTTATTTTTTAGTATTTAGTTTATTGTATTCCTTTTATGTCGTATCCTATTTATGTGTATGTAGCCCATTTTTTGTTGTTTCTGGTTCATATTTAGGTTGTTTTAATTTAGTTAGTATTTTAAATTCTTACTTATCTATTTTTTTTTATTGTATCGATTGTATTCAATGTTATTTACATTTCTTATTATTGTTAGGTCTAGATAGTTTATTTTACAAAATTCTGTAAAAATATTTTATTAGATAATTATTTTCCTGAAGATGCTGGTACTATTTTATCGGCGAAAAGCTTTGAATAAATATATTCATTAAAAGTATTCTTGTTTTTGAAATATTTTTATTTTATTATATATATATATAAGGGTGAAAAATCATCTGCTCCTGCTAACAACACACATATAGAAACTGATTTTTAAAATTTGAAAAAGTCACTAAAGACACACAATCTTCAACTTATCTCAAACAAACAGTTTTAAGCCAAACTATCCAGTAATGATTGGTAAAAATTCTAATGAAAGTTTTTGATGGGTATTGCTAACAACAGGAATGTTCTACATTAAAAAAATAATAAAGTGTGATTTCTAACTTTTATTCAAAATTTTCAGATTTGTGAGGATAGTCATGTAATACTGACATAATGATAAAAATCATTCAGTCGGGAAGTCTATCATTTTATTTTATATGCTTTATACTTCAAATCCCAAAAAATACTTGTAATATAATACTAGTAACCTTAACCCTCAAGAGCCCGAATTATTTTTTTCTGAAATTCAAAAAATGTTGTTATTGAATTTAGTTTATATATTGGGGGAAAACATTGTTTTATAAAATTTAACTTTACCAGTTATAAGTTCTGTCTATATGGACGTAATGGGTACTCTAAAAAGTAAAGTATTATGTTTAAATAATACATAAATTTTGTTTAAAAAATTAAAATTTCTTATAGATTCTTCATTTAACTGCACAGAGTCATAATTTAATGCTATATGCATTAAATTGCTATGCCTTTTAGTGTGAAATCTTTCAAAACACTTAACACAAAAGTGAATTACACTTTTTTACTCTATTATGAATTTTTTTTAATTATTAAATTGTACAAAAAAATAAAACAACTGTAGAGTGTTAAATTTATATTAACAAACAATTGGATTTTAAAAGTGTTTGATATGTTATTTTATTTCATTTTAATGGTTACAGGCTTAAGTTGACTAATTTTTCATTATAATTGCAATCATTTCATAATTTTGAATCATTATTGTTCATATTTTTAAATTTTAAAAATTATTTGTTCTAGATCTTTAGTAAAAATGTCTACTTACTGATGATCAGTAGGACAGCTTTCTATATTTAGTTGTATTATACCTTCATTAACTTTTTTACAAATAAAATAATCGCATCAATGTGCTTTCTTTTGTGATTAAATAAACCATTAATTAGAGATATAGCACTTTGGTTGTCTACCTTGTTGATTGAAACATTGTTATTTAACATTCATGTATTAAACCTTTTAGATATAGTTCACAACAACAGTCACTAGCAGCTATAAATTCGGTTTCAGCAGTAAAAGTTGTAACTATCGACTGTTTGAATTTAATGTTTCTTTTGTAATACACTCATCTTCATTTCTATATATATATATATATATATATATATATATATATATATATATATATATATATATATATATATATAATATTTCTATATATTTTTGAGTACAGTTTTCAGCCTTTCCTGATGTTACAATGTTCTCGTCTGTTGACGTGTTTCAGGGTAACTCCATTTTCAACACTTAAACCGTACTCTCATAAAAAGTAAGATTTAAGTTTTGAAAATGGAGTTACTCCAAAACGCATCAACAGAGGAGAATATTGTAACATTAGGAAACCAGAAAACTGTACTGAAATATATATATGTTGATACGTATTTCTTCACAGATGGAAAAATATCATGAATAGTTACTATCTGGAGTACATCCGTTCATTCCGCAATGCATAAAATCGCAGTTCCAACGTTTTGCTATAATCTCATCCAGTATTGATGAGGTGAATACAACAACAATTGAAGAGCGAGTCAACTGTTGTTGGGTTCACCTCCTCAATGATAGATGAGATTCTAGCCAAACGTCAGAACTGCGATTCTATGTACTGCAGAATGAACGGATGTACTCCAGATAATAATTATTCATCTTATATATATATATATATATATATATTATTTTTTGTCTCATTAAGTATGTACACTTACTTTAATTAGCAATATACAGTTATGTCTTTTTATTGCTTTTAATATATTTATAAAACTAGAAATGTTAATGGTATAGGACAGGAATGGCCAACTAGTGGCCCAGCTTATGGCCTGCAACCTGGTTTTATGCAACCCTAGACAAATGTTAAAAACATTAGATTATTCATTTATTAATAAAAGTGAAACACAAAAATATAGGTTAGTATAGGTTATAGAATTTAGGATGAACATGGCTCCTACCCCCACTAAGAGCTCTGTGACTTGGAAAATGATCCATTTTTTCAGACAAAGTTGGAAACTGGCACTGCATTTTGGAGTCAAGTGCCTGAGGAGAACTATCCTAAACTACGTGACTTCAGTAGGAATAGTTTCAATGTTTAAAGCACATACCTTTGTGAGTGCACTTTTTCAACAATGAAATTTATAAATGTCAACTCACCGAACAACTTACACCATCTTTGAGATATGGTAAAGGTTGCAACCACTTCAATTAAGATTGATTTTGATGAACTTTGAACGTTTGTGAAAGTGTGATCATTAAGTGGAGTAGGTAGGCGTACATACGTATGGATGATTTTAAATTTAAATAAATTAGAGTTTTTTTCCAATACTGTGTTCTGATAAGTGTAAACAACATTAAAATTTTAATATTACACTAATTTTGATCCTTTGTACTTTGAGCTTGATATTAAATGTACTTGAAACTTTTTGTGTTACGTTTATTGATTCATATTACTTAATATACAACACATACTATATGATATACTTGTTACCTGCATTTGGCTAATTCATGTATGTGTGGGATTAGTTGTGCGGTCTTCATCTTCACTGAAAATAATTAAGTGGCTATTTAGGGTTAGGAAGTTGGCGATCCTTAGTATAGGATATGAAGAAAAAAAGATGCATTGTCATCAAGAAAAACTGGTCAATGACCCATATATATATGAACGTAATACCATAATACCAAAGAAACCTATTAACACCAAATAATGTATCACGTAGGTTAAACAGAAAACTACATTATATGGAATATTTTTTATATTTGAAAAGGTACAATAAAATCAGCTCATGATATGTGAATTTAGTCAGTAATATTTTTTAGGGATCGGACAATACACGCTTAGTGGGTCAGTTTGGGTGTCCTCAGTTGATCAGTTACTTGAATACAGTTTTGAGACTGGAAAATTCTTGAGAAAAATCTCAGTAGAGGAGGAAATATGCTCGTTTATTTCAACGTAAGTATGCTAAATTATGAACACCACTTTCACTCAATATTTTATTTAATTGTTTAGTGGATGTTTTATAATTTTTTGTGAATCTGATATTTGTAATAGGTCTATAAATACTGCTAACGATGAAAACTCACCTCCTTCAATTTTCAAACTTAAAAAATGAAAGACTCGCTTTTGATTCCAAAAGGATATTATAAATAATATAAACATAATGGCAAGCATAATTTTACACACCAATATAATATATACTAAATGGCATTCCTATCCCACATTAAAAGATCTTTTTTAGGGGCAATTAATAACATAAAAGCATTTTGTACATAGTACACAGTTTTAAAATTGTTATCTCTAAATAGGTATAGGATTTTTCTTAAGTTACATTTTCTTTAAAAATGTAATTTTATGAAATCATCAATCCCTTCTGTAATTTGTTCAATCCATTACTACTTTAGAAAATTAGGTATTTTCTTACCTGCCTATCACTAAATATTATTAGTTACTAATTGAAACATTTATCAATTAAAGGTTTTCAACTGTTTTTGCACTTCGTGTGACCACTATTTTTTGTTGATATTTTTATCTCTTCCATGCATTAATTATATTTAAATTATAAGATATCACATCTATTTTATTTCCACCTGCACTACTATTAACCTTTAAGAGGGTTTAACCTCTCATATAGTTAATTATAGAGTCGTTAACCTTTCTTAGAGTTTAAAATGGGAGAGGGTGCTTGCGGAGGTTTATTCCGCACAAATACCCTTTAAAATTTAAAACGGTTTACGATTTTATATTGGGTGACTTCACAATTAAAAACTATATAAATGCATTGTAAATAATTTTAAACATCATATTGTACAATTTTTATTTTCTAAACGTCATATCTCTAAAAATATTTGGAATTGTTAAAACATATAAGCAATGTATACTAGACCACTGTTTTCACTACGAGAGAGGAGTTTGAGGGTTATTTTTCTATAATGAAGTGATTCAACATCTAAATGTATAAAATATATTATCATAATAATAGGTCCTACATATAAGAATATGAAATTAATTATAATATTTAGTGAATATAAGGAATATTTTTATTAAAATATATAACCCTAAAAATTAGTGGATGAAAAAAAATATTGACTTTATAACACAACAGGTTCTAGCAGGATCTTACAGTCTTTTTTGAAAAACCAATTCATGGTTTTTGTTCATTTCTAAGCTTACTAGTCACCACTAGTGTAGCGTGAACATGAACTACTCTCATAAGAATTATGTTTTTTTTTTGCTGTTCTCCCTTGCTTTTCTGGTTCAGTATAAAACAACATTTTTCGTTTTTGTACTTTAAAAAGGTTCTCTTCTATTGCACAACTGCATGGTAACTGCTTCCTGGTGAATGTTTAGCTGGATTTTCTCTATAACACCAAAATCTGACAACATTTCAAGAAATTGGTCATTTTCAGATTGACCTATTATGTCTTCATTTGTTTTATTTACAATTTCATTGACTTCTTTGTCAGGTTCATCATCTGGCAAAGAGACTCGTTTTCATCAGAAGAATCATCAAAAAGCTGTCTACAAAAATTTCTGGTAGAAAGTATTTATTGATTTTCTTCTTTTTAAACATTAAATAGTATTTTATGAATTCTCTCATTCTCTCCCTTTCAAACAGAACAACAGTAAAATGTAAAACTTAGATACTAAAAAGACATACAACACTACTAAAATAATAATAACAAAAAAAAACAGTAAAGCTCCACAAAGACTTTTATATTATAAATAACTGCACGAGGAACTCCGCACAAATAACTTACATGAAAAGGTGCTTGCGGACAAAACCTACGCAATCCGACCGCAATTAACAAATATTAAATTCACACTAATGCTACTTGCAAAAAATTTACAAAAATAGGTTGGGCGATTTCCTAGAATCCAGGTTGTGGAGTAACAAGCTGGAAATAAACATCTGACAACTGAAAAGACGTTTTCTTATCAAATAATGATATGTGTGGAGAAAAACTCCGCATGCACCCTCGCAAGGGTTAATTACATTTTTGTAACCTTATAGAGTATAAATATTTGTAATAATTATAAGTAAATAAATATTATTAATACAAATAGTTTATGTTATAAAAATACATTAATGTACCATGAAATGATCAAGGAAATTAATTTTTATTATTGAGGCTGTAGAGTCCGACTTGACAGTGGGACTCATCTCCCGAAACAGCCGTCCTCAATAATCAAAACCGTAAGTGTTACTATAGACAAGTGTTATGTACTAACATATGTACAAGTGTTTTTAGGTAAAAACTAGTAGCTCATGTGAAGATGGAATCTAATAGTATGGAACTTAATTTTGTTTTTGTTTTTATTTCAGAAAATCAGGACAGTTTAAGATTTTGGGTTTTAAAAATGGAACTGTAAGATTGGTAAAATCAAATTGTAATGACTTTTTTGACTTCACTGATTCCTGCCAACTTTCAGTGCATGATGGGGCAATACCTTGCTTATGTTTGAGTGCAGATGAAAGATATTTGTTCAGCTGTGGTAATGATGGAAATACATTCCAGTACGCCCTCGACATACTGCATGAAACTTACAAAGACACTATAGAGGATACTTTAGACATCGTGAGTATTTTTAAAAATTTGTCCAAATACTGACTACAACATATTAAAAAATTTCTGTTTGTTATAAATTTTTCTGACCATAGTATAATTCTTGAATTTTATAATTCATTATGTTCATTTAAACTTAATTAATCACTTTTACATTAGTTTATGACTATCCAAACTTTAACTTATTTTGTAAATTTGTAAAAACATACTGAGACAGAACATTTTCTAGTAGTAGTAGTGTCTAAATTTTCCACTTGGCGTTGTTAGGTTAAGCGGTGAAGGTTTTAAAGGCAGGTTTTCGATAATATCAAAGAATATATGTGATTTGTACTGGGTTTGTTCATTTAATATGTGTTGTACTTTGTAAATTTCATATTGTTCTAGTGTGTTGAAATGTGGTCTTTTTTTGTTGATGTGCAAGATTTCTAGGTTATGGTAAATGTCTGTGTATTTGTGTCTTGTTCCTTTTAGGAGATTGGACAATGGTGATTTGGTGTTCTGTTTGGGTGATTTTGTATGTTTCCAGACTCTTTTTTTGAAGCTACGACCTGTTTGCCCAATGTATAATTTCTTGCAGTTTGTACAGTTTAGTTTGTATACGCATGGTGCTTGTAGTTTATCTTTGTTGTTGCTGTCGTGTTGTATTTTGTTTTGTAGATTGTTATTAGTTTAGTATACTATTTTATATCCTGTTTTTTTTTTAAATTGTGGACTATTTCATTTGATGTTCTGTTTATGTTTGGTATTTGATGTATTTGTTTTTCTTCCCTGTAATGTCAAAAAAACACTAAAATTAACACTACAGGTAGGGAACACAAATTTATCACAATATCATACATAAACAGAACATCAAATAAAATAGCCCACAAATTTTAAAAAAAAGGATACAGAATAGCATACAAAACTAATAACAAACTACAAAACAAAATATAACACGACACCAACAACAAAGATAAACTACAAGCATCAGCCATATACAAATTAAACTTTACAAACTGCAACAAATTCTATATAGGGCAAACAGGTTCCAGCTTCCAACAAAGACTCGAGGAACACACAAAATCACCCAAACAGAACACCAACTCAGCATTCTCCAATCACCTAAAAGAAACAGGACACAAATACACAGACATTTACCATAGCCTAGAAATCTTACACATCAACAAAAAAGGAAAACATCTCAACACACTAGAACAATATGAAATGTACAAAAACACAGAATACAAACATATTAAATGAACAAACCTGCATGAACAAATTACTCTTTGATACTAACAGAAACCTGCCTTTAAAACCTTCACCGCTTAACCTAACAACAACTCTAAGCAGAAAGTTTAGACACTTAATAAAGATTCCCATAGAGCGATTGAAAACGTTCAGTAAGTTTTTACAAATTTACAAAATTAAAGTTCAGATACTCATAAACTTATGTAAAAGTGATTAATTAAATAGTAAAAATTTTTTAACATAACCAAAATATGTATTTCATTGTAAGTAAAACTAATCTGTTTATAGTAAATATGTCACTACATTAATGACAGCAGGTTTTGACATTTAGTTTAAAATATTTAAATAAGGATTTTATAAATAAAATATTTAACATGGTAATAATGAAATCACTGTCATGTTTTTTTTTATAATTCTACCATGGTTCATTTAGTTTATATAATTGTATATAACTTTTACAGCTACTGTACTGAAAATGTTCTCACTTATAAAGAACTAAATTTATATTATATTATCTATTTTATAGAGTTGCAATTTTTTATTCATAATTGTGAACTTTATTTAGTCTTTGGTTATTATTTGTAATAATGATTAAATTGTTTGTAGAAACAATAAAATATTACTTGCTGTTTGAAATTTGCATTAGCTTATAGCCTAACATTGTTCACTTCAGATGTACAAAAACATTATCTAATTAAAAACAATATCTTCGTATATTTACACAAATTGTTTACTTTAGAATTTAACTTTACTCTGATAGAATTTGAAGCACTCTTTGAGTACATGTATTGCAACTTTACAATGTCACTACACTCACTAACTCTCTTACAATAAATGCTCCATCTCGGATGATCGTGATTTTCTATTTTTATACAGAGTATCAACACACAACAACACCCAAACACTGATCACCACTGAGTAAAAACTATACTGAGTGGGACACCCCAGTTTATATAAAAAATAATGAAATGTCCTATTATATTTAGAAGATTAGACAGAAGCTCAAATTAGGAGCTTTATATTTTTCTTTATTTATGCAGTAAATTTAGAGAACCAATAAATAGTTTTTAGACAACAAAGATGTATAGTCCTGCATGGGAAATAACCACTGTAAATAAACTCTCTTGAAGAAATTATGAAAATAATGGTGGGCTGGGCTCTCATCCTACCTGTTACCAATACTTTGTTAGAATGGTGTGAGCTTGCCTGTGAACTGCAGTGAGTTAAATGTGTGTTTTTCCATGTACTAAATGTGGGTTTCTCATCACTAAGAGGAAATTTTCTTACAAAAATGCTAAATTATTTATGAAATTTGTTTAAATTTATATATTTATTTTTAATCAATTTACAAAGTATTTACAAAGTATTTAACGTCTAAACTATATTTGTTCATTTATCCAATAGCAGGTTTCAGAGAATGTAGTTGAATGTAATGAAATACCAGCAATAAGTTTGGAAGAAGAAAAGGAAAATTCAAAACAGATTAAAAAATTGGAAGCTGCTATACAGCGTAAAACACAAGTTCAAAATAAAATTAAACAATTGAAAGAAAAATTTCAAAACTTGGTTCAAAGGTAATTTTATATTATTTTCTTAACATACTTTCTACAAAATATTTATGAAAATAAGGCACAATATAAGAACTACAATTATAGGCCTTGTAATTATAAATTAATAACATCATAATTACATTAATTTCAAGTGGGGCTAATAAATATAAGAAAAATTATAAAACTGTCACATTGAACAAGTTCAAAAATTATTGTAGTGAAAAATTATATGTAATTATGATATAATTGTGTGTGATACTAACAATCTATTATGACTAATATTGAAGAAGTATTAAGTTTGTTACATTAGCAAAAATTATAACCTTTTTCATTCACTGTAAATTCTGCAAATGCTGTTGAGTTACATACAGGCATAAGTGAATATACACATTACCATCCTAAATTAATCAAACATTCTCAAATTTTAGTTGTAGTGATTACAAATTAGTAAAATTAATTAGAATCATTTTTATTAATCCTTTCCAATTTAATTAAAACTTTTTAACTTAAAACAATTTTGATTTTAAAAATTGCAGAGAAAGCAGGGTAGTTTACTAAGAAAATAAGTAGATCGCAACATACATTTAAACACAGCTTTAAAATAAATATAAGTATGCAACAGTGACGTTGATATTATGGGTAGCTTGTAGTGTGGCGGTTTGACCGCTATGTTGCTACTGTTCAAAGGGTCAACTTTCAGAAATCCTAGCTCAATGGATAATTGAATATCCATTGAGTAATATTCATTTATTAACTTTCTAAGGTTAAGTTACTTAATGGTAAATGTTGTGTCCCAACCCTACAATTAATAATACTGCAATAGTGATAGACTTAATGCTTTAGTATCTTTTTAGTATAGGTAATATTTGTGCCGGAAAAACATCAACATACAAATCCTCTTTAACATGTTCGGTATGGCAATGGCCCTGAAATTATCATAGATCAATGTAGTGTGAACCACATTAGATATTGTGGACCAGGGTAACATTTTGTTTGTTTATTCCTTTGATAATTAATAAGCGTTTTTACGAAACTCAACATTATCTCTATTTACTATAATTAAATAATACTTAACTAAGTGAATACTTAAAGGCTCACTTGCTTACTTGCAGTAGAGGTTTTGCTTCAGAAAAGGAACAATTGTTTCAAAATGTGTCAGCAAGCAAGTCCTTAATTATTCACATAGTTAAGTATTATTTAATTATAGTTTAATCAGTGAATTCAAGATGATTACAAGAAGCAACTTTATCTCTATTTCCTCATATGTTGTCTTATAAAGTGAGTGAATACTTTTGAATTACTTACTGACAAGTTTCAAAACAATCATTTCATTGATGAAGTCAACCCACTACTCATTGTATTTATATTTATATTGTTATATACTCTTTTATAATGTTAGGTACTCTTTTATATTTATAATGATATGCTTTTCCTAAGTTGCACAATTCAAAAGATAGATAAAAAATAGCATGTTTACACTTCAGAACCTTTTGCCACTGACTAACAAGACAAGCTATTACAACTGCAGCCCATATTGTTTTGCCTCATGATTTTCTTTCTAATTATTTTTCAGTCCTCTAAACACTAACAGTGTTTTCCTTTTTTTAAATTCTAACATTTAATTTTGTTTTTAACTTGTGCCATTTTTGTAATCTATTTAGTATACTGTAGTCAGCTCAGAGAATTTACAAGTAGATTACATAAGTAACAATAAAATAATATAAAAGGCTTTAAGATCCCTTTAGTTATTTCAATATAATGAAAATTGTCTATCTAAATCTGAAAGTTGTTAGATAAATTCTAAAATACTGTAGTAAAAGTATAAGTTCACTATTTACAGATTAAAAATAACTAAATGCATATTTATTAACATATTGTATACATTTATTCAACAACCATAATAAATAAATGCATTTATAATAATATTTGTGCAACATTTATTTTCTAGTGTTCACCTGTTTCCTATTATTTCAGAAATTCTCTGCTACCATTGTCACAAAGGCTCAAACATTCAGATTTCAAACTAGATGATAGAATTAAATGGAACATCCAGAACCTAATACAAAAAGAAATGGATTTGATAAGGAGAATGATGAGTTTTGATTTGGAGAAAAGTCAACTGCGTTTGCAAAAGCTGAAAAAATATTTTATAGACCCCCTGGCTGCTTTCAGTGTGGAAATTAGTGCAATCAGGTGAACAATGTTTATAATATCCAGAATGATTTTGATTGTTTGAAGACTATATTTCTCAGTTAGTTAATTTTCTGAAAGGATACAAGTGCATGCTAATTGTAAGTTTTTAAACCCAAATAACAAGAATTTCTTAGATCTTTAGTGTGTATAATGCAAAGTTTACCCTATGCCCTGTTTGTAAGAGTTACAATTATCTCTATTTATTTCAGCTAGAGGAAATTCATATCCCTTAATCCTAATTGCTGACTTATATAATGTAAAAAATGACCCAGTTTCTATTATACACTGTTTTTCTGAAACAAGTAAGGATTACTGCTCAATATGTATATTATGCTTAGTAGTCTTTAATATATAACCATAAACACAGATTAAATCGTAAGATGTTTTAGGTTTATCTAAAAGAGATTAGTTAATAAAGATGGATATAACATTTTTTAATGCTTGAGAAGGGCTTATACTACAATTGTAACATTAGTAAATTTTATTTTGAGCATTAATCCCTGAGGAATTAAAGCTGATGTTGAATATTGCAGTTTATTGCTACACAGTGAGATGATGACCTGCAAAGTCTTATTTAATTGAGATGCAAAGTTATGTGTGTTCGTTAAATAATTCAACGCATAAATCTTCAATTCGAACAAATAAAACGTTACTTTATTACCAAAAATTATTAAATTACAAACAAAACATATTTGAGAAACATTGCGTGTGTTACAGATCTCATGAATTATTAACAAATTACTTATTTACTAAGAGCTTCACAACTTACAAATCTATGGCTGAGAATGCTTTATTTTCGAGTTTGCTTTGCTAATTCTTTTCATATTTAATTTTTTATAATTTAGATTTATTACAATTCACCACATGATGCCAAAAATTAAATTTAAATGATGCATTGAAAGTTTAAAATATTAAATTTGAACATTACTGTTTAAATAATTAAATTTTGCAACTTGTTCACTAAAAGTCTTAATCTTTACAACTTAGCTGGTTTTACAATTGGTGAAGCCACACATCTCCCGTTAGAAGAATTCATTAGAATATCAGCTCGCTCATGATTGTGAATTTGGTTCCGGCATTATTCAGTAACTCCACGTTCCATCTACTAAAACAAAGGAATATTAGAAACTGTTACATATTTTAAAAATCAAACTTTTCCTCACTTTGCTATCTAATGCACATGAAGCTAGCTCCATGGTTTGGACAAGACAGAGAGAGGGCAATGGGTGCTTCCGACGCACCTAGATTACCGCGCACCGAACTGCACAATTTTAGTTTCAAACTTTTCCGCCTGGAGGTCATACTCATCCACAGATTTACTTTTACAAATTGACAATTTTTTTTATCTATTTATTGTTACATTTTGGAATTAATTCACGTTTGTTTTCTGAATCTGATTTAATATGTAACACACCTAAAATGTGCTGCACAATAAGTCAGGGATCACCTTATTTAAAGATTAAAGACTTCAGATGGGCCCCATTTCTTCCATTGCCAAACAGATGTAATTCTTGGCTATCTTGACTAACATTAACCATGCTAATGTTATTCAGGTTTAATGGTTAGTAACAATTAACATATTTAGAGGGGGATAGATTTTATGATTTTTCAACATAATTAATTCTAATTAGTAGTGGGAAACCTAACTTCTTCTAAACAAACAACAAAATTCATTGCTTATAATTGTGACATATTTCTTCAACAGTTTTTTAAAATCTTACTATGGTTGTTGTGTTTAGACAAAAAAGGACAGTAAGTACATTCACACACAAGGCATTAGGAGAAGAGTTTGAAGACAGTGAAAAGGAAACCAAAGAACTGGTGGGAAAATATAAAACTCGGATCTATAGTGACATGATTGAACCGTAAGTTTAGAAATTGATCATAGTTAGTAATTCAAATTTTAGCCTCCAGTTAGAAAAAGAAATACTCATTTATTTAGTGCTTATTAGATTTAAAGTGCAAGTTGGTAATTTTTTTCACTTGCTGCTTTTTGTTTGTACATCTTGAGAATTTGTTAAACTTTGTATACAGATATATACAAAAGATTCTTCCTCAACATTTATCAATTAAGAATATTTTTAAAGTGTATCATAACTCAGAATACAAATATTCTACATGAACTGCATAATTTGACTACATTCTGTGTAAATAATTAGTTTTAATACACTATCAAAAAACCTGCTTTAAAACCAGTAATACTAAACTTACCAACATTTTATTGCAGTGGCTCCAAAACTTTTCTAACTTATGGGTCCCTTGAGGTAAAACTATGCAAAATAATAGCTATTGTTTTGTTGGTAGTAAGCTTTTAAGTTAATTTTTATCAATTAAATTTTCCTTGCTATTGTACTTAATACAGAACAAACACAAAGGACTTATGTGCTGTGCTCTCCTTGCAGTATTTTTTCTCTGTTTTGTTTCATGATATTTTTCATTTCTGGGGAATATCATGATGCCCTTGACAATGATTCATAGAGCTCCAAGTAACTGCGGTGTACACTTTAAGAACCAGTGGGTACCTTAGACACTGACGATGATTCATAGTGCTCCAAGTAACTGCGGTGTACACTTTAAGAACCAGTGGGTACCTTAGACACTGACGATGATTCATAGTGCTCCAAGTAACTGCGGTGTACACTTAAAGAACCAGTGGGTACCTTAGACACTGACGATGATTCATAGTGCTCCAAGTAACTGCAGTGTACACTTTAAGAACCAGTGGGTACCTTAGACACTGACGATGATTCATAGTGCTCCAAGTAACTGCGGTGTACACTTAAAGAACCAGTGGGTACCTTAGACACTGACGATGATTCATAGTGCTCCAAGTAACTGTAGTGTACACTTTAAGAACCAGTGGGTACCTTAGACACTGACGATGATTCATAGTGCTCTAAGTAACTGCAGTGTACACTTTAAGAACCAGTGGGTACCTTAGACACTGACAATGATTCATAGTGCTCCAAGTAACTGCAGTGTACACTTTAAGAACCAGTGGGTACCTTAGTCACTGACGATGATTCATAGTGCTCCAAGTAACTGCGGTGTACACTTAAGAACCAGTGGGTACCTTAGACATTGACGATGATTCATAGTGCTCCAAGTAACTGCAGTGTACACTTTAAGAACCAGTGGGTACCTTAGCCACTGACGATGATTCATAGTGCTCCAAGTAACTGCAGTGTACACTTTAAGAACCAGTGGGTACCTTAGACACTGACGATGATTCATAGTGCTCCAAGTAACTGCGGTGTACACTTAAAGAACCAGTGGGTACCTTAGACACTGACGATGATTCATAGTGCTCTAAGTAACTGCAGTGTACACTTTAAGAACCAGTGGGTACCTTAGACACTGACGATGATTCATAGTGCTCCAAGTAACTACAGTGTACACTTTAAGAACCAGTGGGTACCTTAGACACTGACGATGATTCATAGTGCTCCAAGTAACTGCGATGTACACTTTAAGAACCAGTGGGTACCTTAGACACTGACGATGATTCATAGTGCTCCAAGTAACTGCAGTGTACACTTTAAGAACCATTGGGTACCTTAGACACTGACGATGATTCATAGTGCTCCAAGTAACTGCAGTGTACACTTTAAGAACCAGTGGGTACCTTAGACACTGACGATGATTCATAGTGCTCCAAGTAACTGCGGAGTACACTTAAAGAACCAGTGGGTACCTTAGACACTGACGATGATTCATAGTGCTCCAAGTAACTGCAGTGTACACTTTAAGAACCAGTGGGTACCTTAGACACTGACGATGATTCATAGTGCTCTAAGTAACTGCAGTGTACACTTTAAGAACCAGTGGGTACCTTAGACACTGACGATGATTCATAGTGCTCCAAGTAACTGCAGTGTACACTTTAAGAACCAGTGGGTACCTTAGACACTGACGATGATTCATAGTGCTCCAAGTAACTGCGGTGTACACTTAAAGAACCAGTGGGTACCTTAGACACTGACTATGATTCATAGTGCTCCAAGTAACTGCGGTGTACACTTAAAGAACCAGTGGGTACCTTAGACACTGACGATGATTCATAGTGCTCCAAGTAACTGCAGTGTACACTTTAAGAACCAGTGGGTAACTTAGACACTGACGATGATTCATAGTGCTCCAAGTAACTGCGGTGTACACTTAAAGAACCAGTGGGTACCTTAGACACTGACGATGATTCATAGTGCTCCAAGTAACTGCAGTGTACACTTTAAGAACCAGTGGGTACCTTAGACACTGACGATGATTCATAGTGCTCTAAGTAACTGCAGTGTACACTTTAAGAACCAGTGGGTACCTTAGACACTGACGATGATTCATAGTGCTCCAAGTAACTGCAGTGTACACTTTAAGAACCAGTGGGTACCTTAGACACTGACGATGATTCATAGTGCTCCAAGTAACTGCGGTGTACACTTTAAGAACCAGTGGGTACCTTAGACATTGACGATGATTCATAGTGCTCCAAGTAACTGCAGTGTACACTTTAAGAACCAGTGGGTACCTTAGCCACTGACGATGATTCATAGTGCTCCAAGTAACTGCAGTGTACACTTTAAGAACCAGTGGGTACCTTAGACACTGACGATGATTCATAGTGCTCCAAGTAACTGCGGTGTACACTTAAAGAACCAGTGGGTACCTTAGACACTGACGATGATTCATAGTGCTCTAAGTAACTGCAGTGTACACTTTAAGAACCAGTGGGTACCTTAGACACTGACGATGATTCATAGTGCTCCAAGTAACTGCAGTGTACACTTTAAGAACCAGTGGGTACCTTAGACACTGACGATGATTCATAGTGCTCCAAGTAACTGCGGTGTACACTTTAAGAACCAGTGGGTACCTTAGACATTGACGATGATTCATAGTGCTCCAAGTAACTGCAGTGTACACTTTAAGAACCAGTGGGTACCTTAGCCACTGACGATGATTCATAGTGCTCCAAGTAACTGCAGTGTACACTTTAAGAACCAGTGGGTACCTTAGACACTGACGATGATTCATAGTGCTCTAAGTAACTGCAGTGTACACTTTAAGAACCAGTGGGTACCTTAGACACTGACGATGATTCATAGTGCTCCAAGTAACTGCAGTGTACACTTTAAGAACCAGTGGGTACCTTAGACACTGACGATGATTCATAGTGCTCCAAGTAACTGCGGTGTACACTTTAAGAACCAGTGGGTACCTTAGACACTGACGATGATTCATAGTGCTCCAAGTAACTGCAGTGTACACTTTAAGAACCAGTGGGTACCTTAGACACTGACGATGATTCATAGTGCTCCAAGTAACTGCGGTGTACACTTAAAGAACCAGTGGGTACCTTAGACACTGACGATGATTCATAGTGCTCCAAGTAACTGCGGAGTACACTTAAAGAACCAGTGGGTACCTTAGACACTGACGATGATTCATAGTGCTCCAAGTAACTGCAGTGTACACTTTAAGAACCAGTGGGTACCTTAGACACTGACGATGATTCATAGTGCTCCAAGTAACTGCAGTGTACACTTTAAGAACCAGTGGGTACCTTAGACACTGACGATGATTCATAGTGCTCCAAGTAACTGCAGTGTACACTTTAAGAACCAGTGGGTACCTTAGACACTGACGATGATTCATAGTGCTCCAAGTAACTGCGGTGTACACTTAAAGAACCAGTGGGTACCTTAGACACTGACGATGATTCATAGTGCTCCAAGTTACTGCGGAGTACACTTAAAGAACCAGTGGGTACCTTAGACACTGACGATGATTCATAGTGCTCCAAGTAACTGCAGTGTACACTTTAAGAACCAGTGGGTACCTTAGACACTGACGATGATTCATAGTGCTCTAAGTAACTGCAGTGTACACTTTAAGAACCAGTGGGTACCTTAGACACTGACGATGATTCATAGTGCTCCAAGTAACTGCAGTGTACACTTTAAGAACCAGTGGGTACCTTAGACACTGACGATGATTCATAGTGCTCCAAGTAACTGCAGTGTACACTTTAAGAACCAGTGGGTACCTTAGACACTGACGATGATTCATAGTGCTCCAAGTAACTGCGGTGTACACTTAAAGAACCAGTGGGTACCTTAGACACTGACTATGATTCATAGTGCTCCAAGTAACTGCGGTGTACACTTAAAGAACCAGTGGGTACCTTAGACACTGACGATGATTCATAGTGCTCCAAGTAACTGCAGTGTACACTTTAAGAACCAGTGGGTACCTTAGACACTGACGATGATTCATAGTGCTCCAAGTAACTGCGGTGTACACTTAAAGAACCAGTGGGTACCTTAGACACTGACGATGATTCATAGTGCTCCAAGTAACTGCGGTATACACTTAAAGAACCAGTGGGTACCTTAGACAATGACTATGATTCATAGTGCTCCAAGTAACTGCGGTGTACACTTAAAGAACCAGTGGGTACCTTAGACACTGACGATGATTCATAGTGCTCCAAGTAACTGCAGTGTACACTTTAAGAACCAGTGGGTACCTTAGACACTGACGATGATTCATAGTGCTCCAAGTAACTGCGGTGTACACTTAAAGAACCAGTGGGTACCTTAGACACTGACGATGAATCATAGTGCTCCAAGTAACTGCGGTGTACACTCTAAGAACCAGTGGGTACCATAGACACTAATGATGATTAACAAGTACAGCTGAAAATAATTCAGTATGTTTTTAATCAATTCACTAAATTTTTAATTTCTTGGAAGTTTTCTATAAGATTTTTCTATTTTACAAGAAATATATTTCTTCCAAAAATATTTTTACAGACCTTAAAACTTTCTTATATTTGAACAGTTGGATAGCTTGTAACACTGATGTTTCATTAGATACTACTTTTATTTAGAATTGGTGGAACATTTTCTAGATGTCACCTAGTGATTGTATTATTTAGAATATATATATATATATATATATATATATATATATATATATATATATATATATATATATATATTAATTTCTATAAATATAATAAATATAATAAATATTGTTCAAAGTAAAAAACTTAAATTCATGCATAATTTTCTTCATCCAAAACAAGTTTTTTTAGTTCAGTACTCCTTGACAGATTTACTTCATCTATGAACATCATCTTTACAGGAGCACTAAGTGTATTCAGTTTAATAGACTTTATATCCGCAATTCCCATTATTATAACAAGTAGCATCCTATTTGTAAAGTGTTTTGAAGTTGCATTTAAAAATTATCATATGAGTTGAAAATGGGCTACATCTCCAAAAAAAATAATAAAATTGTCTAATGGTGTCCCCATACGTCATGAATACAAGTCCTACTTCGGAACTTTTTTTATATACTAAAAACTATATATCATTTAGTAACTCGAGTTTAACACGTTCGCTGAGAAAGGCCTCTAAGCGTAAAGTTCGTAAAGTGCTGAAATTTTTTATAAATTATTTCGATGGTTTTGGTTTAGGAATAAAAGAATATAAAAAAAAAAATTAATTTTGAGCTTTAAAAATGGAAAAAAATACTAGGCCGCCATTTTTGTCTCTGATCGGAGATGGCAGCAACTTGCAAGTATCTCATGATTGTCAGTATTTTATTTTTACTAATTTTAGAAATACTTAACTAAGTGAATACGTAATGGCTTACTTGCTGACGCGTTTCAAAACATTCGTTCCTTTTACGAAACTAAACCCCTTCGTAAAAAGAACGAATGTTTTGAAACGCATCAGCAAGTAAGCAATTATGTATACACTTAGTTAAGTATTTTTAAAATGAGTTTAATCAGTGAATTCAAGATGATTATATCAAGCAACTTCAATTTTATTTTTCATGTTATGCATGTATTTCACATTTGTAACTGTAATAAGTAATAAATAATAATCACTTAAATAATAAATAAACATTATTTTGTGAAATAAAAACTACAAATTAGCTTTTAAAATATTTTATAAAAATTTTTGGGATCAGGCCAATGAATGTTTTTAGTTCAATCACTGACAACTGTTTCCAGTTATTTATTCTTGACAATACCACGAGGTTTGGTTTAGCATGCACATCCCATGCATAACTATTGATAGCTTTCACAATATTCTCCGAAAATATGTCATCAAGAAGTAGTCTAAACCAGTGATATGGTTGATTTTTTCCCGGGAATGGAACGATAAATTTATTTTCCTTTGTAAACAAAAAGTTGCGAAGGCCTAATGTACTATGTGTCCATTGAGGATTATAGATTTCTTCTTCCAAATAGGAATTGGACAGTTTCTCGCGATCGTAATCGGCATCTTCTTCCACTGGATCCAGGTCACTGTCATGGCAGTCGTACTCTCACACACTCCCAAGCCTCATTTTCTTATCCCTAGTATACTCTACTGTATCATTAGTATTAAATAAACAGTCCTTATAAGTCCCAGGCACACCTTCCATATCGAGAACTATGTCACAGACAGCCACGGTCTTGCACTAAACTCTCATTAACACTACTGATACAAAAATAGAGGCTATCTTAATCAAACTAAAACAAACATCCGACATACGTCACCTTGATGCTGCAACACTCAACTAAGTCTATTGTACAACGCTGGAGTAGATAACAACATATCCGAATAAAATGCTAACTGTCTCCAATCGGAGACGGCCGCAGCAAACATGTTAAGAGAAGCTCTTGTCTTGAGTTCATATGAAATTTTACTTCATTTTCAGATCAGTAAAGGCCGTTGAAAGCACACTGGCAGGAGAAATACCAGAACCTATTAACCTATGTACTTTGGACCCCTTATTGCAATCGACACAGGATATCTACCACAAGTTAAATATAAAAACAAGAAGAGCTTTAGAGAAGTATAAAATTTCTAAGAAGAAAAAAGAAGAACGGAAAAGACAAGTAGGTTTTTATAAAATTTTTTCTTTTTTTCTTTTCAGCTGTTAATACAAATTAGTGTTCAGTGAGTATACATTTTAATTGGTTAGCTAGAGCCTATCTAATGAGACTACTTTATATTCTTGAATTTTGTAGTCCATTACGTTCGGTGAATCTTATTAATCTCTTAAACAATAGTTTATGACTATCCGAACTTTATATTTAGTAAATTTGTTAAAACTTGCTGAGACAGTACGTTTTCGATCGCTATGTGCCGATCTTCATCAGTGTCTTCTCATGATCAGAGAAGACACTGATGAAGATCGGCACATAGCGATTGAAAACGTACTGTCTCAGCAAGGTTTAACAAATTTACTAAATATAAAGTTCGGATAGTCATAAACTATTGTTTAAGTGATTAATAAACTAATTTATAGAAGTTAACTAGAAAGTAACATTTTATTATTTAACTGAACGGATTATTTTTAGTAACATCATCAGTGATGGACTTACACTAACATTTTCACCAAAACTAGGCTGTTTAGAAAAGTGTTAAATAAGGAGAACTGAGACTTTTTATGTGTTTAACTTCTGTAATATAAATTTCATTTTATTTTAAATGTTTAATGAAATACATTTTAAAATGCAATCCTTTACCTGTTAGAAATAAACTACAAAATAAATTGTCTAATGTAGCAGAATCAAATTGATAAGTTACTTTCTTTCACAATTATTTGATTAAACTAATCTATCCTGTGGTATCTTTGCTGAAAAGCTAATCATTAAAAACCAATAAATATCTTGATAATTTTAGATATGCATGGTAATATGTTTACAGTTATCTATAAAATCACCATTAGTTGTAATTAGAAAATATTTGTGCAAAACAAATCTTTGTTAAAAAATAATTAAAGAAACATTGTAAAAATTCTTGAAAAGACAGAAGTCTATACAGCATGCTAAAATAATTCCACTGGTATTGAAAACATTTTTGTAACTAGTACATAGCTAATTACTTTTTGGAATGCTCTGTGGTTGGCTGACAAAATCAGACTGCTACAGTATTTATTTTATCAATGTACTTTTTCATGATTTATGAAACAGGTGTTTAATGAAATCTGGGCTAAAATTAATATTGCTACCTTAGCAGTTCACATCAACTATAAATCAGTTTTGCCTATGTTAATTTTTCTAATAACACTTCAAAATCCAAGGCACATGGCACTTGTTGACATGCCCATTCCTCAAATGGAAACTGTTATATACAGAAGAAAAGAAATAGTCATAGCTCTTGGATGTACCGCACTAGCTTTTTAAGGTCATCTGAAACCAGAATATAAGAACTTGTTATGCATTTGGTACATAAAATAATATTTTGTTTTAAAAATCATATATTATTACAATTGTAATATTAGGTATAAAAAATTATTCTAAGTAATTACAATGTTTATATATTTGAATAAAGAAACATTATTATAGATCTGTGCTAAAAAATAACACAACTTTTTTGCTTTAAAAATATTATGTTACTATTAAACTAATTTACAACTTACTTAACTTAAACTTTTAAGCGTACCCATTGTGGATTGAATTATTCACAATCAGAGAGATCTAGCGACATGAGTTAATTTGTCGTGACAAGTAATCACGGCTATTAAATTGTGTTTCGTCAATAAAAAAACAGTTGTTTAGATGTGAGAAACATGTTGCATATGTTTATCTGAAGCTTGGAGAGGGTAGGACAATAACAAGAGTCTAACATTAAACAAGGTGTTAAATATTTTGCCATATAACGGCAACATTGATTTCCGGAGGACCTTAAATAATTAAATGAATGAAATTGACGTTTTGTACATACCTCACTGGGCGAAGTACCACCACTTTTCGGACAGTTATTCGGGTGCACCCTTTCCCGCTCTTATCAATTACCTGTTGAACTTAAAGAAATCACTTATATTCAAAATGTCACTATTAATGTTAAGAGTACCTTCGCCACACGACAGGAGAAACAAAGAGAGAGAAATGGTCTAAACCGAGCCTCGTTTAGAACACACAAAAACTACGTCATGTCGAGAGTGACGGGAGAGATGTCGTTTAACCGACGATTCGAAAGGAACTGGGCGTACCGAACCTTCTAAGAGACAAAGGTTGGCCGATAAGGAGTCCCTCTCTGAAGCATTTACACTGTCTTTTTAAATTATCTTTAATTTAAAGAAAAGTACGTAACATACCGGGGGCCTTGAATCCTCCTAGGATTCAAAGAAGAATACAATATAAGCAACCCCAGCATGAGAGAAAAAAAACAATAATTATCAATAAACAAACTGAGAGTTCTTCACAAAAAACAAATATACACTAAATAAAATAAAAATTCCTTTTCTAGAAACATGAGAAAAATAATAAGTTTATTCTGCACTAATGGGCAGGGGGAAAACCTTATGAGAAGGTCGAGTTATAAGTCCTTGCTGTGTCTTGAGCTGAACAACTCGCACCACACCGTCTGTGCCAGGGAACACTTGTGTCACTCTTGCCAATGGCTAAGAGAGAGGCGGAGTAGGTTGATGCACTAGCACTAGGTCGCCCACACGAAGGTTGTCTGTCGTTTCCGTCCATTTGGTCCGCTGCTGTAGAGTGTGAAGATATTCCAGCTGCCACCTTTTCCACACGCGTTGGTGAAAAGCATGGACGAGGTGCCAATGCTTAAGTCGATTAGTAGGGACTTCAGCCAGATTTCTTTCGGGTACGGCGACGAGTGGAGCTCCAATTAAAAAGTGTCCTGGGGTCAGAGCAGTGAGATCGGAAGGATCGTTAGACAAAGGTGAGAGTGGTCGAGAGTTGAGGATTGACTCGACTTGAGTTGTCAGAGTCATGAATTCGGAGAGAGTTAGAACGTGTTCACCTATGACGCGACGCAAGTGATGTTTAGCGCTTTTAATCGCGCTTTCCCATAGCCCTCCTTGATGAGGTGCAGCAGGAGGATTGAAGTGAAAATTAACTCCACGTTGAAATGAAAATTCACAAACGAGATCTTGTCCTGAGGTCCTGAGTAGAGATCGCAGAGCATTGTCAGCTCCCACAAAGTTTGTTCCGCAGTCGGAATAGATGTGTTGACAAAGACCTCGTCTAGACACAAATCGAGTCAATGCTGCGATGAACGCGTCGGTCGAGAGATCAGTGACCACCTCAATGTGAACAGCTTTGGTGACAAGGCAAACAAAGACACAGATGTATGCCTTGATGGTTCGAATAGAGCGTAGATTATGTACTTTCAGAGTGAAAGGACCACCATAATCAATGCCTGTGTTGAGAAATGGGCGAGTAGGGGTCAGTCGAGGTTGAGGTAAGTTTCCCATAAGAGGATTTTATTTTTTTGTCGGTGCTTAAAGCACACAATACACTTGAAGACGCGTGCACGGATTACATTCCGAGCACACAATATCCACACCTCTTGTGCGAGAAGTGATTGAGTGAGTTGAACTCCAGAATAAAGGTACTTCCGATGATATAGGTCAATCAAGGAGTCAACCACAGGGTGTTTCTTAGGCAAAATCACCGGATGTTGTGTCTCATAACGAATCTGTGCTGCTTTGAGTCGGCCACCAACTCGCAGGACGCCATCGCTATCGAGAAATGGTGTTAATCGTCGAAGCCTAGAAGATATCCTGTTAGGAGGGGTGTGTCCTAATGCCTTTAAATCTTCGATGAAGGAGGATGTCTGAAGTAATTTGAATATTCGGATTCTGGCTGAGTTCAACTCCCCCGTAGTGAGAGGTCCAACAGTTCTTCCTAAGTGACGAGAGTTGTGTATGAAACGCAACAAGTACGCCATTACACGCTGCAGTCGACTAAAGCTAGAATATTTCCGCAGCAAGTCCCATTCTGAGTGAACAGTGGAGAGAAGAGATATAGGTGAAATAGGTTTATATTCCCCTGTGTCAATGAGTTTTGCAGGCTCAAAATGAGATGTAGGCCAGTTATCATGCGACTGTTGTAACCAAGAGGGTCCGTACCACCATAATTTATGTTGAGGTAGGTCTGAAGGAAGTAATCCACGTGACGCGCAGTCAGCGGGATTGTGTTCACTCGGTACGTGCCTCCAATAATGAGAAGGCAATAATTCTTGAACCTGCGCTACCCGATTGGCAACAAAGGTTTTGAGTCGATAAGGAGGTGTTTGTATCCATGTCAATGTTACTGACGAATCGCACCATAGAAAAACTGAGGAAAATTCCATTTTTTTGTTATAAAGAGATATAATATATGCCACTAATTGAGCGAGTAAATGAGCAGCACTTAGCTCCAAGCGAGGTACAGTGAGTTTTTTCAGTGGGGCTACCCGAGTCTTCGATAATAGCTGCCGAATTACCACCGAGTTGTCACTAATCTGACATCTTAAGTAAATGACAGCAGCGTATCCACTCCCAGAAGCATCTGAGAAACCGTGTAACTCAATGTTAGGCGAGTGACTCAAGCGTAAAGCCCGCGGAATTACAATATTTTTTAAACAATTAGAAGTCTTTGCAAATGTTTGCCACTGAGTTAGAAGTTCAGGTGGTAGGGATTGGTCCCAGTCTAACCCTTTTGTCCAGAGGAGCTGCATAAAACATTTCGCCCACATGACAACAGGCGAAAAGAAACCACAAGGGTCATAAATTTGAGCGATAACGCTGAGCACTTGGCGTTTAGTTTTAGAGTTTCGAGGAAAATTCAAATGGTAAGTAAAAGCGTCCGAAGAGGATGACCAATGAAGTCCGAGAATATTATAATGAGGTTGTGCGGTATCCTGAAGAAACGTGGGTGTCTCAGGTGTTCGTCTGGAAGATCCTGTAATAGTTGATAAGCGTTAGTAGTCCATTTCCGCAATTCGAAGCCACCTCGAAGTAAAAGAGAAATGAGCTGAGTTTTCAAATGAAAGGCCTCATCAATGGAATCACCACCCGCAATAATGTCGTCGACAAACGTTTGTGTGCGGAGTACTTCGGCAGCCTGAGGGAATGAAGCACCTTCATCGGAGGCGAGCTGATGAAGAGTTCTTATCGCCAGGTAAGGTGAACAACTAAGTCCATAGGTTACTGTGGTCAATTGATAAGTGGAAATAGGTTGATCGACATGGTCCCTCCATAGGATCAGCTGATAAGGTTGATCATCAGGGTGGACTTTGATCTGACGATACATCTGACGTATATCGCAAGTAAAAACCACATTATGATAGCGAAACATGAGTAACAGATCACAAATATTGGTCTGCATTTTCTGTCCTGTCCACAGGGTGTCGTTGAGAGAGAAACCGTTGGATGTTTTTGCACTGGCATCAAAGACTGTTCGAAGGCGAGTAGTGGTGCTGGATTCCTTTAGAACCCCATGATGAGGTAAAAAGTAGTGAGGTGAACTGAGCTGAGTGTTTTGGGCAAGTATCATGTGTCCAGAAGTCAAATAGTCAGACATGAATTCTGCATAAAGTTGCTTGAAGCGAGGCTTAGAGTTGAACTTTTGTTCGAGAGATTTTAATCGTACTTCCGCGTTCCCGCGAGAAGTTCCGAGAGGAGGTTTATCTTCTTTGAAAGGAAGTCGGACACAGTAACGACCTGAACTGTCACGTGTATGAGTAGCGACATAATGAGCTTCACATGCTTGATCATGTGGTGAGAGTTTTGAGGTGAAGGGCACTTCTTCATGTTGCCAGAATTTTTGTAGAGAATTGTGCAGTTCCAAGTCATTCACCGTGAGTAATGTGGTGGACATACTAGCACTAGATTCGCTTTCACAAGTAGGCAGACATGGAGCTTCTCCCATAACCATGAATCCAAAGTGAGTACCTATCAGGCACGGCATATTAGAGCCGAGAGAATGTGTAGTTGGAGTCAATATTAAAGGAAAAAGAGCGCCGCCCAGAAGAATATCAATGCGACTTGGCAAATGAAAAGTAGGGTCGGCAAGCGTATAAGATTGTACCTTATTTAGTACTTTAACGTCAATGTGAGTACGAGGTAAATCGACGCAAATTTTGTCGAGAATGAGAAAATTATGGTTGGCAGCTATTACTGTGCCATCGAGAATGTGCACGCCTAAAGAGGTCATGCCCCTTGAGCGAGTAAGAGTTTGAGAAAGTCCAGCAATGTTGTGATTACTTCTCATTCGAGTTACACACATTAGTTGAGCTACTTGCTCTGAAATAAATGAGGATTGGCTTCCTGAGTCCACCAGAGCCCGGAAAACATAAGTCGTCCCGGTAGGAGAGGAGAGTTTTACTAAAAGTGTGCCCAGGAGCACAGTTGTACTTTGAGAGGCAGGATTAGTCGCCTGAGAAGTCATACTAATAGGTGACTGAACAACTTCTGTTACACCTTGGTCCTGGGAAAGAGAGGACTTTAATGGTGTATGCTGAGGCAGGTGATCGTTGTCGAAATGGAGAAGAGTGTGATGTTTCCTTTCACATTGAAAACAAGTCGAATTGGATTTACAAAACTTCACACTGTGAGCGCCCAAACATGAAATACATCTACTATACGACTTCGCGATCTTCAAACGCTCTGTCGGAGATTTGGCCTTAAACTTAAGGCAGGAATAGATTTTATGGTCTGTTCCTTTACACAGAAAACATAAAGGATGCTTTGTTTCAGACGCTGTGTCATTGACAGAGTTACAAGTCACCAGCGAAGTCCCCTTTCGGTTAACCTGAGTCTTATACATTAACTGTTTTCCCTTTGAAATTTGAGGTGAGTTTGAAGGTAATGAGTTAGCGTTGAGAGTTGAAAAGGAATGTAGTGTCGCGTGTTCAAGTTCACTACATTTTTGTGAGAGGAAGTTGATAATTTCCGCAGGTGTTGCCAGGGTCGACGTGTTATCCCGTGATTGTTCAAGCTTCTTCAGTATAGTAGAATCCAGCTTGCATAAAATCATCGCTGACAATAAGGGATTGTTACTCGTGATATCAATTTGTAGCCCCTTCAAGGCTTGGGTGTTCTCTGTGTAACTTGTAACAAAGTTACGCATTTGATTAGAAGTGTAATTGATATTCGGCAAGTCGAGAATTCTATTGAGATGAATTGACATTAATCGTCTTGGATAATGATATCTCTCCATAAGAAGGTCATACGCGACTTGATAATTAACTTCCGAAATAGGTAAAGAGTTAATTAATTTTAATGGTTCACCTGAGAATACACTGAGCAAATACTGTAGTTTGGTGACAGCATTGAGAGATGTATTTTTATGTATGGTAGAGTCAAAGAGATTTTTGAAAGAAATCCATTCAAATGGATCACCCGTGAAATGTTTGAGTTCCAATTTTGGAAGTCGCAGTGGGATTTGTGACGAGAGTGAAGAGCTAGCTTCGGTTTTTTGCCTAGCAGCTTGTTTCGCTTCTATTGAAGCAACAGTGTAATTTATGCGAGAAACAAGATCATTAACCACAGCCGAAGTTGAGAAATTGGGAATAAAATCGTTATCTTTTTCCAACGAGAGTTCATTGAATAAGTCCAATGTGTCTAAAAATTCTTGTTTAATGCTAGCGACAGAGGGAGCTCGGATCATTAATTCCTGCATGATCGCTTTATCAGAAATCTTTTGCATGAGATCATAAATAGATTGGATCTGGGAAAATAGAGCTTCCTTCTTAGCAGTGATTACTCTTAGTGATTTGGCCATTTTGTAGAATTGAATTATATCTACAATAACAATAAGGCTCTTTAAATACACTAACAAAATATGCTATACTAATAGCAAGAGCGATAGAGAAATCATAAACTAGTTTCTCACAAAGAAATGTAAATATTGAATGCTTGAACTTATGAACGGACGTAAACAGTTGAAGTAAACAAATATCTCTTATTCAAGGTTACAATAACAAGATATCTTCCAATAATTGCAATAAAAAAAACGTTCAATACAAATTATCAAAAAATGTAAATATTTTAAAAGGAAATATTACAATTACATTGGACAGCATCTAACTGAATGATCTGCTTCAAAACAATAAGCTTTAATAAATATAAATTTGCAATTTACAAGCAGTGAAATCATAGGTGACTTCTTTTACCATACTAAATAGCAGAAAATATTTATAAATATATTAGCCTATTACCATAGTATGAGTGAGAAACATAAACTTTGAATCATACGAATTGTTTAAAAATAGACAAGCGTAATGAATTATAAAGATATGCTTTCAGAGAGGGTTTGTTATAATCTACTGTATTTGAACAGCTGATAGATAAGAAATTGAGTGAGGTAAGCCTTGTAACAAGGACAAGATATTGCGTGCGGTTGGAAATATGTACGTCACACTTGTGGACATGTTTTAACATAGGACCTTTTCAAAAGATCCGGGCCGCAGGACCAAAAATGTTAAATATTTTGCCATATAACGGCAACATTGATTTCCGGAGGACCTTAAATAATTAAATGAATGAAATTGACGTTTTGTACATACCTCACTGGGCGAAGTACCACCACTTTTCGGACAGTTATTCGGGTGCACCCTTTCCCGCACTTATCAATTACCTGTTGAACTTAAAGAAATCACTTATATTCAAAATGTCACTATTAATGTTAAGAGTACCTTCGCCACACGACAGGAGAAACAAAGAGAGAGAAATGGTCTAAACCGAGCCTCGTTTAGAACACACAAAAACTACGTCACGTCGAGAGTGACGGGAGAGATGTCGTTTAACCGACGATTCGAAAGGAACTGGGCGTTCCGAACCTTCTAAGAGACAAAGGTTGGCCGATAAGGAGTCCCTCTCTGAAGCATTTACACTGTCTTTTTAAATTATCTTTAATTTAAAGAAAAGTACGTAACACAAGGGTTTAAATATTCAACAAAAAAACTACTTAGGTTTTTGAAGTAATGATAATAATCGATGCAGAGAATCTGACATCTGTATCCTCGCTAAATAATTTTGTAGGTGCAAGTAAATTCGTCAATGGAAAGCGGTGGGTCGAGGAAGGAAAAACTTTCAACATAGTCATTAATTAGTTTTGTAATAACGCTAATTAATTTCTTTTTGTCCATTTATTTCCTAACTTCTTTTCTTCTGATTTTTATCAAATCTGTTATAGATTCTAATAATCATTTTGAAATAAATATCTATTGGCTAAATTTGAGTAACTATAAATCATATCAGATGTCTTGCTTTTGTGTTCAAAAAGATGATATTAGAAGAACCAGCTATTGTCAATTTTTACATGACCATGCAATAGGAATATAAAGACAACTCTTGAATTTTGCAGTCCGTTACGTTTGGTGAAACTTAATTAATCACTTTTACATTAGTTTATGACTATCCGAACTTTAATTAAAGTTTGGATAGTCATAAAGTAATGTAAAAGTGATTAATAAAAAGACATTCTCTTTTAAAACTCTATCAATACTTTCTCTTCAAACTCATGCCATTTTGTGTACTCTACTTCTGATATTGAACTAAAAACCTTGAGTACAATTTATACTTCCCTCAATCTTTTTGTTTCTAGATCTGAAGTAACCTACTATTTTACAGTTTCTGAATTGGCAACAATACAATCTAGGTTTGACACTAAGGTATGTCCATTATCAAAGTGATAGTCATCGCCAATGTAACAATTTTTAATGAAAAAGTTTATTTTTTATTGATATCATATATATATATATATATATATATATATTTAGGTTAGTTTTGGTTGGTAAAGATTATTTAGATTTTTTGGACTAGGAGACTGACAGATTTACCTTGGTAAAAGTCCACACTGTAGTCTTGAAATAGAAACACATAAAAGCACTTAAACAATGATATATTTCAACCACACAGTGGTCTTTGTCAATCGAAGAGAAAACACAAAAAGAAATATGAGAGAATGAAATAAAATAAATATCGATAATAAATAAATTTGATACTATATTCAATGTCTATAATGTTACAGCAACAAAATAAATTTGGCAATTTGTATAAATTTAGCAACAATTCTATTTCTAATTAAACATATGTTTTAGGCCTATAGCTTATATTATTGTAATTTTCATTCCTGATGATGTTGGTACTGTTTGCCAACGAAAAGCTTTGGATATAAATTAATAAATATTCTTGTATTTGAATAACCTATGTTGTTTTTAAATTATTAAACAAGAAAACGCATTTTATATTTATATATATATATATATATATATATATATATATATATTAAATATGGTGATATGTTTTCTTGTATATATAGTTAATAAATTAAAAATATTTCAAAAACAAGAATACTTTTAATGAATATATTTATTCAAAGCTTTTCGACGATAAAATAGTATCAGCATCTTCAGGAAAAAAATTATCTAATAAAATTTTATTAGATAATTTTTTCCTGAAGATGCTGATACTATTTTATCGTCGAAAAGCTTTGA
>JBAIZL010000001.1:308561061-308668561 GCA_036971475.1 Prosapia bicincta | reverse complement strand
AATTAGGAAAAAAAATTTAGAAAATTCCAAGATATAATTGTATAATTTTAGTTAAAAGAAAACATTTGTGAATGCTAAAAACTTTTATTAATAATTTCTGGATGGAAAACATCTTACAATAAATTCAACATAATCGTAAACATATAAATTGTACAAAATGTAGGCTACTTCTCGACTGCTAAATTCTTATGTAACAGAAGCCGGATACCTGTCGGGCAAATAACTTCAAAATTCACGTTTAAGTCTCATTTTTCCTTAATACCAGTATATAGCTTGTACTCCTGACCAAAGAAGGAATGTCCGAGTGTGATAGTTATCTTGTCATATCAGATAGACATGTGTAAACAAACGTTGCCTAGTGGTTCCAAGATAAAGGCAAGACAGACACAGCAATTCTGCAGATCATGTCTTATCACTTACATATACATGTATATCTGCAAACCTATCTTGGAAAGGATTTGCTTCTATATTCATGTTGAGCCGCTACTATATTTGTTTATTTATATGTTTAGTGTATACAAATAAACATTAAGTATTATTTTATTGCAGTAAATGTTTTAGACTAAACGTGTATGTATTAGATTTTAGTGACCATATATGTGTACATATATTTATACATGTGTAAACAATATGCAATGTTAAGATATTGTAAAAATATACGATAACTGCATATTGTATATTGTAACATACTAACCATCCATTTTACATTATTAATATATATGTAAACTTATCCCTACTTCCATCTTATGGTTTAATAAACACAAGACGTTTGTACGGTTTGAGATGACAAAGAAACGCATTTCCCGAAACAGTCTTCCTCTTTATAGAAAAATATGTTTTATACAAATTGTTTATCTATCACTATATGTTAATGTGTAAATCTTATAAAATTTAGGTAATTTCTTCTGAGAAAGAAAGGTCAAAACGAGTAAAATGTATAGATTTGAAAATAAGATAATGATCACAACCGACGGCGGTATCACAATAGAACTAAAAATTTGGTTTCTGTTTGTGATGATATGCTCAAAAGGCAACACATACTCGCAAGGTGTCCAGTAGCTATGGTCTATCAGTAGACCTACACATATTTTGACAACATATGTGTTACATACAACATAAATGTTGAATTAATAACATTAATTTATTTTTAATTATATGTGTCCTAAAATTAGGTTAATTAGAGCTTAGCTCTAGAGTGAGAACTTATTTCACACTAAATCTTCATACACACTAGTTTAGTAAAACATATCGACTACTTTCGACGACGTTTTCATCAGTGATAGGCTACTACTAACAAATTTCATAAAGCCACATCAATATAAATTGTGTGTAGGCTTCGTATCGTACAACTATAAAACAAACCAAATAATACATTTAAAACTCAAACAATAAATATTTTCTAATCTACAGAACTCCAAACTCCTTACTCACGAGAGTTATCTATTTTACATTAGTATTTTTTGTATCATCAATATACAGGCAATACTATTCCGCACGTGTACTTCTGTGGTAAATTTATCAAGGGAAAGAATCAATTAAGTTCCAAATACATCGTCGACATACTGGGTCCAAACCTGAGGAAGAAATTTCTTTGTCTCTTTAGCATTGCTCTTAAACTTACTCATTAAAAAAAGGCCAAGAAATCAGCTTGTGAGAAATCGGAAATTTACAGCGTCAAATGTGCGACGGAGTATATATTAGTCAAAGAGGATATAAGTCAATTTCAAACATTTTCTCTTATTATTGTATTAAATCTTTCTCTTGGTTTTCATTTTTTATTAATTATGTTCCATTTTTTTTAATAGCTACAAATAAAAATGAGGAAGTGACCGAAGAAGCAGTTAAAAAAATCGCCATAAAAAAGCTCCTTGTTTTACTATGTATACAGATTACTGGTAAAAACTAGCGATGTCGATCTTATTGTTAGTGTAAAAGAAGATGCAAAAGGTTTTGACTGTTTTTTAGGTTTTTCAATTTTTTTATTTGTGTATTTGTTTTATTAACTGATTTTTCATCAATTAACACAATTTTTTATAGTTAGTATCAATTAATTTTACATTGAACGTAAGGTTCATACAATATCATACAATATTGTTTATGATACCATATCAAGCGAATTGTTTTAAATAAACTAAAGTCTAAACCTCTCCAAGGTGAAAGCCTCAACCTGATCACGGCATTTTGTGGCCCCACAGCCCAATGTTGGTATAAAAGTGTCCACAATATAATCTACGGGCGATGATCACTATGTTAAAAGTATTCTCATTGCGCATGACGCAGATCTAGCTTCCTGCACTCAAGCATTTTCGTCTCTTTCTTTCGATTCGTAAGTTAAACGTGAATCACTGAGGGCAGTGGGTATTGAATAACCCTCCGAAAGATTTGGAAAGGTTGTATTTATAATAAAACAACACCAATAGTTTTGTTCGATATAATGTACTTTTCTCTCAAGTAAAGGAAAATAGTTATATATATTTTCTATGACTTTTGAATATAACCAATTTCTCCCAATGTTGAAATATTTATATATAGATGAAAACATTATTTGTATCTATCATTTACTTCAACGTCTGATTTCCTATATTTTTGTCTATTTATCTCTTTAATGTAAGCATAGAAATTAACACTTAGTAGACATATGCTGGGCACATTAAATGGTAACATGAATGCAATGATACGATATTGTAACAATATACTATTCGTTTCTATTGGATATTGCAACATACTAACCCCAGAGTACAATAGTATTGCAACTTTAGATTATGGAAAACTCTCCATACTCCCATCCTATTCTTGAAAAACAAGATGTATTATTGTACTATCAAAATGACACCGAAGATTTACTTCTGCGTTATTCGTTTAATTTAATTGTTTAACATATTACCAGGATTGTTCGTGTTGAGTTTGTTGTAGATCCATCTTCAGTGCTCGGCCCCAGAGGCCTAGGGGGGTTCAAAAACCGTTGTATATAAGTATGTGTGTTGTATGTATGCTATTGACGCTTAAACCGCTGAACTGAAGTTACCGAAATTTAAAGGGATTATTTAACATATTCGTAGGATGGGTCATGTGCATTTTGGTGTAGATCCATCCACAGGTCTCTGCCCTAGAGGCTTAGGATGGTTCAAAAACTGATGTATATATGGATATATCTTAAGAACGCCTAAACCCCTATACAGAAGGTGATGAAATTTAAAGGGATTATTTAACATATTCGTAGGATGGGTCATGTGCATTTTGGTGTAGATCCATCCTCAGGGCTCTGCCCTAGAGCCTTAGAATGATTCAAAAACTGATGCATATATGGATATATCTTATGAACGACTAAACCCCTGTACAGAAGTTGATGAAATTTAAAGGGTTTATTTAACATACTCTTAGAATGGTGCGTGTGAATTTTGGTGTAGATCCATCAACAGGGTCTGCCCCACAAGCTTGGGATTTTTCATAAGTGATGTATGTATATATGTGTGTATGTAATATCTTATGAACGCTTAAACTGCTGAGCAGTAGTTAAGGAAATTTGGAAGGATTGTTTAACATACTCTCAGGATGGTTTGTGTGAGGTTTGGTGTAAATCAATCCACAGGATGGTTCAGTGTACAGCCATCAATAATTCTTATGTTAAAATGTATATCTATACTAGCGTCACTTAAATTAATTTAATAAATTACAAACACTATGTAAAAATAAAAATACAATAATAATTATTTTAAACTCTTTGATATTGCTAAATTCTATGTAAAATTACTGCTATCACACTTATTGATGCTAAACGTAGGATCGCCGATATTATTCCTGCGAAATTTCATTCCACCATAGCTGTCCAACGTAGCCAGTATAAGCAAAAAAAACTGACACCCAACACAATCCTAGCAGAAATCAGAGGTGGCAAGTTCAAAGGAGAGATGGTCTTAATCCCATGAGTACCGATGATTTCAACAGATTTGCCTACTGATTACAAACAACTACAATTTCCTTTGCGACTTTCATGTGCGATATCGATAAACAAGACACAAGAACAATCATTGACCCTTGTTGGACTAAATTTGGAACATTCGAGCTTTTACCATAGATAGATTATATGTTGTGTTCTCACGTGTCGGGACACCTGAAATTTATATGTTTATACGCCTAATGAAATGAAGAAAAACGTTGTCTATCCTCTACCATTGCAGTAAATGAAATATAATTATTTAGATGATATATATATATATATATATATATATATATATATATATATATATATATATATATATATATATATATCACTTCCACTCCATGTACTTAAAGAAGAATCTTACTTGGTATTCATGCGAGTTAACTTTCAAAGATTGATAGAAGATTGACAATGAAGATACTATCAATCTTTGAAAGTCAATTCGAATAAATAACAAGTAAGTTTCTTGTCTAAGTACATATAGTGAAAGTGAATACAAGAAAACAGTGCTTCAAAGTTATATATATATATATATATATATATATATATATATATATATATATATATATATATATATATATATATACCATTACCGAGCGCACGTTGCTGCTCCCGAAAGTTTTGCAATAAGAAAACCAAATCAATCGTCTAAATAATTATATTTCAAACCACTGAATCTTTATTGAAGTTATTGAAAATTCCAGATATTGTTTAACATACACCCAGGATGGTTCCTATGAAATATGGTGTAGATCTATCCAGAGCCGCTTAGAATAGTTCAAAAAAAAATGTATGTGTGTAATTATGTATGTATCTTATGCACGCCTAAACCACTAACATAAAGTTACTGAAATATTGAGGGATTATTTAAATATTCCCAGAATGATTCGTGTGAAGTATGGTGCAGATCCATCCACAGGGTTTCGCCCCAGAGGCTTAGAGCCTCCGCACACTGGTGGATTATTGACTCTCGTCTTGTGCGATTCTGCGGCTCGGGTGTCTGCCATCCGCACATTGGTCGACTTCAGTTGGTATCCGTTGGTGCCGGTTTGCATCGAAGTACCCGAGTACTACAATCAACGAACATAACATTTACCGATAATTACAAAAATCGGTAAAAATTAATAAATCACAAAAAAAGAAGGAAGAAAATGACATTATAATTACCTCCATGACGTAGAATCGCGCGATTCTCTCCATAAATCCCGTGCACTACCGATCGCACGAGACGAGGAACTCAGGGGACGATGAACTGCTCGGTTTTTGACGACCACAAAACGCCCTGTCTGCGGACCCCAATGCCCCGACGTAGGAGGTTGAGTGAGGGGAGAGACGAACGTGATTTTTCTCGAGTCGACGACTTCCAGCGTCGACCCGTGTGCGGCGGCTCTTAGGACTGTTCAAAAAATCGATGTATGTATGTGAGTATGTATCTTATGGACGTCTAAACCACTGAACAGAAGTTAATGAAATTTGAAGGGATTGCTTAAAATATTCCTAACATTGCTTGTGTGAATTTGATGTAGATTTAGTGGTCCACTCTAGAGCCGTAGGATGGTTTAAAACCGACTTATGTTTGTATGTGTGTATGTAAGTATGTTATGGACGCATAATCCGCTGAACAGAGGTTATTAAAAAAATGGAGAGATTGTTTCACATATTTCCAGAATGGTTCGTATGAGGTTTGGTGCAGACCCATCCACAAAACCTCGACCCAGAGGCTTTGGATGGTTCAAAAACCGACGTATGTATGTATTTATCTTAAGGACGGCTCTACAGCTGAACAGGAGCTAATGACATTTGGAAGAATTGTTTAACATATTTCCAGGATTTTTCCCTTAACGTTTGGTGGAGATCCATCCATAGTGCCTCGCCCCAGAGGCTTATTATGGTTCATTGTACAGCCTTTCAAAAGTCTAATTTTTACTTGTGTATCCATACTACCGTTACTTAAATAATCTCTATATTTATATAAAAGTATGTATGTGTGTATGTATGAATGAGCCTAATGCGTTACTAAACCTCTGATCCGATTGCCATGAAACTTTGGGAAAGTGTTAAGTAAATTCCTGGAAAGGTTTTTAGCGTAGTAAATATCAGGGGTGGTATCCAAGGGGGAACAGGGGCGACGTGAAACCCGCAAGCCAATTAGATTCAGGAAAAAAATATTAACCCAATAAACGTATCGGTCTTTTTCTTCTATATACAGTATATATCTATATATATATATATATATACATTTTTTGTGTTTTTTTTAAATGTTTTTATGTTTGTATGTATGAACCTTATGCGTTACTAAACCATTGATCCGATCGCCATACAACTTTGGTAAAATGTTGAGTACATTCTGTACCCAAATGTGATCCCTAAACTAACTAATCTTAGCAGAAAAATATTAACCTATAAAATGGCGCTATTATTCAGCAAAACTTCTTCCCGACGACATAATTTTTTTCAACGCGTATTTTTAAAGTACCGAAGTAGTATACAATTAGGTTTTCTATTTTATCCTATACTAAGACATTTCAACGAATTCATTCCAAATTTTGGTACCTAATTCATCAAAATAAAATTATTTTCACCTAATTTTGAAAATCCATGCTTCTCACATTAACAGCTGTATGTGGCTTGCTCATGCGTAGGAAAACCTTCCGATTTATTTGTGTTAGCGCCAGATAGAAAAGCCAAAAATATTGTATATCCAAGTAAACTTCAAGAAATAACATTCAATCAAGAACTTTTATTGTCACACTTTCCTCAATTGACTAGTATATAAGTTCAGATATTATTATTTTAATAAAATACTAAATTAAGTTCAGCTAATGTTAACACGCCTTACATTTACATTTAGGATTTTAGATATTTCTGCTACAAAATTATCTATATTATTTTCTACGTGGATGTTGGTTTACCGGATAAAAATAGTAATTGTTTTCATTTTTATAAAAATAATTTCAATACAATTTTATAGCTCTTTGTGTTTAGAAGTGAAGAAAAAATATATTTAATGGTATATATTGCGTAACTTTATTGTGTCAGAAACTAAAAGCATTTAATGTCATACGCCTATCCGTTTAAATTGATCACACAAATGTAACCTACTTTGGCCTCATCTATAAGTCTTGCAGATGGAACTAATCTAGCCCAACATGTTATCGGGCTTACTAGACATTATCTTGACTTCTTATGGTCACAGACGTAAACACCGATGGGTTAAGCACTTACGAAAATGATGACTCTGTTCGATAATAGTCAGGTAAAACCCTCACAACAAACCATGCACAAGTGAGTGTGCACGCCGAGACTGCGTCCTCGGAATGAATCTATTTCACGTGAATGTAAATTTCAAATTACATGAACGAAGAAGTTGTGCATTTGCTAATAACAATATTTAACAACTACATCCAAAATTTCACATTGATTACTTCACTAGATCTAAGAGTACCCACAAGAGGCGTGTAGTGTTTGCGACCGGCCAAGTGTCCACAAACACGTATAGGTGTGTGTGTGTGTATGTGTGTGTGTGTGTGTGTGTGTGTGTGTGTGTGTGTGTGTGTGTGTGTGTGTGTGTGTGTGTGTGTGTGTGTGTGTGTGTGTGTGTGTGTGTGTGTGTGTGTGTGTGTATGTGTGTATGTGTGTCATTAACCTGGAACAGTGATAATTTTGTTTACAGGTAGCACCAGTGATAGGTATATAGCAAAAATGCTAAAATTGTTCTAACAATCCTATTCACATAACTCTAACCATGTGCATAAATACAGGGTTCATGGAAAGATTTTGATTTGAATTGTTTAATGCTGAAATTTGTGCTCATTTTATTAACAATTAAATTTAATAAAAAATTTAGGGTGCCATTTTGGACATTTATATCATACTCAGAAAATGTACTGCACAGCTCTGTTGTATATAAAACGTATTACAGTACACAGTAGATGTTAATTATTACTCTTGGATCGCTGATACTATTTATACTGTAAAAAATTAATATTTTACTAATTATACTATTTGTTTTACTTACTACACTTTGATATTACTTGCGACCAGACTTTTTGTTAACTAAAGGTTGTTAAATTGTTAACTTACACTTGGAGGAAACATTTTTGTCTTACGACTTCTTCAGCCTCCTGAAGTCGTAAGACAAAAATATTTCCTCCAAGTGTAAGTTAACAATCTAACAACCTTTAGTTAACAAAAAGTCTGGTCGCAAGTAATATCAAAGTGTAATAAGTAATTAACTACCAGCACGTCATGAACAGTAACAAATTTACTATTATGTTTCTTAAGTTCATGGTTTCATATAATTTATTGAAAAATATTAAATAAACTAAAATAAAAAAATAACAGCAAATTTGAGTGATCAAAAGCTAAACAAATTGAAGCTCTTTTTACTAGAGATAAATTCATCTATGAATACTGTTTTCGCTAACACCTAAAAATATTACTAGTCTGCTAGTGTTCGCTTTTGTATCTCATCCAAAATATTTATTAAGAAAATTACTTTTTAAACTAAAGTTTTTAGTATCTAAGGTATTGGTCAGTTGTGATTTGCTTGTGAATGAAGATTGCACTCTCAAATAGTAGTTGCAAAACATGCTTTACATTTCATCTATTGCAGAACTAATTGTTATACTATTTTATGTTTACTATAACAAAAAAAAGGCTATGTAGAATTTTACTTGATATTGCACTTGAATATTCTAAAACTTACACAAATGTTAATGTTCATAAATAATAAACAATTTCAATATTTTCCAAACATTTCTGTGTAACATACAGTTTCTGAATAAAATTTTTGTAATTTATTATTTTTAGATTTTCACAATGAAAGAGGACTTCAACAAAAAAGTATATGAATTACGTAATGGTAAAGTTGAATTAGTAAAGATTTTCAAGCAGTTAAAGTATGACCTTGAAACTATGCAGAGAGAAATACCACCAGAAAAGATAAAAACACCTCCTCCTGTTCCACAGCTGAATATATCCAGAGAATTTCCCGAGAGAAAATTCCAGGTAGTTATTTTACATGCTTTGTTCATGTACATTTTCTGATTCATAAATAATAATTTATCATAGATTTATTATGTAGTTTTTTTTATATTTGAAATCTAATTACAACAAATTTAAATTTTTTGCAATGAATTATAAAATTGGTTGACTATATATATTTATTTATTTATTTATATATAACCTTCATAAAATATAGTTATCAGTTTTTAAACAAAATATTTTTAGAAACACCATAGTCCTGATCCAGTGACCCATCCGTAAAAATGTGTATATGATTTTTATAGATTGTGTATCATTTCAAGTGCCTCCAATTGTAGATCTGGATGGTCCCTTTTGCTCCGTTCTTTAGGTAAATTCAGTTTTATCCTTAGAAGCAACCTACTACAGGGTGCGGCAGCACTACTGTACTATTGGGCTGACACCAATCCTCGAGAATTGCATCAAAGGCCTTTGCATACACCAAGAGTTACAGTTTGGTGTGCAATTTTCTCAGCTTGAGTTATTGGTCCCTAGTGCTTTGAGGAAAATGAAATCACAATGACAGCCGTCCCCGTACATAAACATGTTACAAGAATTTTATTCCCATGGATAGATGAATTGGACTTAGAGGACATTTGGTTCCAACAAGACAGTGCAACGGCACACACTTCAAGATCATCGATGGCTGTTTTGAAGGAACATTTCATCACAATTAGGGGTGATTTAGAGGGGCCGCTCTCCCGATTTGGCCCCTTGTGATTTTTTTGTTGGGTTTTTTTGAAATCCCATGTTTATGTTAAACTGTCCAAGGACAATACAAGATTTTAAGACCAACATATACTAATAAATTGTCAATATAGCGCCTGCTATGCTAGCAAGTGTCTAGAAAAACGCTAGAAATCACTTTACTCAGTGTATCAACAATGGCAAATGTCACCTACCAGATTTGATCTTCAAAACTATGTGAAATAAAACTTTAGGTATGTACCTGCATTAAAATTATAAATTTATGTTTCTTATTGCGTTTTGAAAAAAAGAAGTTATGCTGCGGCACCCTGTAGTGACCCAGCGTAAAACATAGAAATTGGATCCGGTGTATTACTGTCATTATTTTGCCACTATTTTGTGATTAAAAGATTGTTTTATCTTATTGGCACCGATGACAAAATTCTTGTTTGTCTCACAGTGTTTTTAATAGGTGATATATCATGCTGCTGTAAGGTGCTAATTTGTGTTGGTGTGGGTAGTTTGAAGAGTTGTGAATGGTAGTATTGGTGTTGGTGGGTTTTTGGTGTGTGTTAAATTTATGTATTTGTTTGTCTGTATGGGAAACTGTAAGATCCAAGAAATTAAGGAAGTTGTTTTATCTGTTTCGGTGGTGTATCTTTGAAATATATAAACATTTCAAACTACCCTCTACACACATACTCAACATCCAATTACATTATAGCTCACATACACTTTTCAACATTATAACCCATTATACTCTTATACTCTTATATATTCTTTCATTTTTTTATATATTTCTTAAAGACAAAAAAATTGGCTCTTAATATACTGTATGTTAAGAAAAGTGTCCTGTTACTTTTTGTTGTTACCAGTGATGTTTTATGTAGTTATTATTACTGTTTCAAATGCAAAAAAATATTTGTATCAGCTAAAAGTACAATTTGCGAAATCAATATCAGTAACGTCATTGATTTATTTAGGTAAAATTTATAAGTTATCAAGCACTGTATTATTTATTTCAAAGTTACGTATTATAAACCTGAGGTGAGACTTCTAATGCTTTATCCATTTTATCAGATCAATCCAGGGAAAGTGCCGGGCACTGATCTACACCTTGTCATGGAGAATGATGAAGAATATGATGTACTCTTTACTGGTAGGTCAAATGAAAGTGATGATGAAACTCCAGAAGAAGGCCAACTTAAAACTATGAGAGTTTACAGGTACTTTAAGTGGTAAAGTGAATTCTAAAACCACTGCTGTTGTATTAAACATTTAAAGAATATTCAGTAGCTTAATATTTATTTGTATTTGTGGTATTTTTATTTATTTTTTACAAATAGTAACAAAATCAATGTGTTTTCAAATATTTCACATTGATAAACTGTTAACAAGTGTTGACAGGGTTCAATATGAAATTCCTCTGAGGAGTTGTTTTTTATTTATAAAATTGTCTAATTGTCAATTTTATGCACAGAATAATTTTAAAACTTTGTTTTAAGATTGTATTTTACAAATTTTTTATAAATATTATTACAAAAATTTTATACTTGCATTATACACATTATAAGCATTTTCCCTCTCCATAGATAAGTTTAAAGCATTTAATTGAACTATTCAGCTTCAATTAAAAAATATAAATATTAAGTGAACATTTTACTGTTTGTGTAGCTTATTAAAACACACACACAAATATTTTAGCAATGCAAGTAACTTACAGCCGAAAGGACATTGTCTCTTACACCCAGAGTGCATGTGTTCTAGGGATTAGCATTTGTAAACACGTTTATTCATTTTCATCAATTAAAAATTTAAATATTGAAAAAAGTAGTTTATTTTTAGATATTTTTTTGGTAAACTTTACACAAAAATGTCATTGGTTTGTGACATGTCAGAAATTTAAACTTTTACATTTTACTCCAAAATCATTTCTTAGTGACTTCCCCAGCACAAAAAGAAAATTTCTTTCAATAAATCTTGTCTCTATCTGTAATAGTTTTTACTATATGTTGACTGATAATCAGTCAGTTAAGTGTGTAGCTGTTTTATTTAACATCACACTTGCTCTCTGTGAACTATTTTACTTACCTACCTGAACTACATGGTCATACACCCAAAAAAGACCATATAACCCAGAAAATGTATACTTCTCAGTTTTTCATCAACAATAAATTTGAAATAAAGCTTTTTAATCACCAGCTACAATACTTTGAGCCAAAATTGTATTTGAAGATTATGCTTGATATTGTTGTGTGGATTGTGAAAGAAATATCACATCCGTTACTTCCACATGCAATGTGTTAATAGAAATAAAGCAACATTACGTTATGTTAGAGAACAAAAACATACTAGTATAACAACACTCCTTTAGGCCAAACTAATAAATGACATACACTCCTTACCCAGAAATATTTATGCTCTTCAAAAGGTTAACCTCTCAAAATCTTAGTAAGTAAACTCTGTTAATTATGCCTGAAATTTAAAAATATAATACAAGCTAAACAGATATTTTAAAAAAAAACTTATACACCTTATTTTAACTTTATTTTATAGGAAATTATTTGAGCAAGATGAAGTAATACTGAAGATGAACACTGTAGTTGAACAATTTGATAAACGTGTGGATAAACTATACAGGGAAAAACTGGATGTCAGCATCAACATAAAGTATTTGGAAATATTTTTGTTAGAAGTACAACAAGAACTTGTTGTTATACAAAGTTTTGATGAAATAGAGAAGAACATTTCTGAAAAAGTTGAGAGTAGTCTTGCTGAAAAACACACAAAGCTTCTGAAGGTATTAAACTGCTTATTTTAGCCCAATTACTTCAAATAGGAAATATTTAGTGGAGTAGTATATGTTAGTGTGTTTTATGTAAGTAAGTATATATATTTTACTTATTACACTTTTGCTATTACTTGCTACCAGATTTTTTGTTAACTAAAGGTTGTTAAATTGTTAACTACTCAACGAGGCTGAAGAAGTCGTAAGACGAAAACGTTTCCTCCAAGTGTAAGTTAACAATTTAACAACCTTTAGTTAACAAAAAGTCTGGTCGCAAGTAATAGCAAAAGTGTAATAAGTTATTAACAACCAGCTCGTCATGAACAGCAACAAGATTTTGAATATTATGAATGGATATTATATGTAGTGTATCCGTTCATTCTACAGTGCATAAAACTGCAGTTCCGACGTTTCGCCAGAATCTCATCTAGCGTTGACAAGGTGAACCAAAGGTGAAGAGTGAGTCCAACTGTTGTTGATATACTCCAGATAATAACTATTTATCATTTATATATATATATATATATATATATATATATATATATATATATATATATATATATATATATCACTGACACTCTAATGTACTTAAACAAGATTCAAACTTCGTATACATGCAAGTCGACTTTCGAGGACTAATTACGTGTCCTCACTTTCGAGCATTAAGTGAGACTAAGAGCACTTGTAGTTATTTGCCAGATGTGTGGGATTTCCTTTGTTACATGGTATGTCAGAAATGTTTTATTTTCTGATTCATTGCACTGTGGGAAAGTTTTAGTTTGTCTTGGGGTTAATTTTGTCTATTAAGTTGAATAATTTATAATTTTTTTAATTATATTTGTATTTGTTTGTTTATTATATTATTTTTGTGTTTATAAATTTGTAGTTGTTCCCAGCATGTCATTTTGAGGCCTTTTTGTACTTTTTTTATAAGATGTTATGTTTTCTAATGTGGGATATGTATGGTTTTTTTGATGGCTAAGTTTGAATTGTAAATATTTGGTGTGATGTATGCCTTGAGACAGATATAAAGAGCACCTCATATGAATAGAGACAAATAATAAGAGACAATTACTAATATTTAAGTACCTTTTGTTAGTAATATCTTTGGTCATTAATAATATTAGTAATTTTTATTTCCGTTCATATTCCATAATATAAAATGTTTTAGGAGGTCTTTGTGAAGAACTGGTAAGTGGTGATTGGTTGGTAAAAAAAAATAATGTACCTAATGGAAAAATTTATGAACATCCTCAAAAATTTCAAAAATGTTAGAACTTTTTTTATATGTAAGGAAACATTTAATTTATTTAAACATTACCTTTTCTCTTAACAAAACCAAAAGTAATCAAAAACATGGAGCTTTTGTAGCAACTGCATTATAAAGAAGTTTGGTATTTTAGCGTTAAAGGAAGAGACCATTCTTCTTATTTGGTCTTCCTCCTAAACTTTCTAAGAACACGTATGAGTGAAATAGTTTATTGTATGTGTTTATGTGTAGTTATGTCTTTATTATTGTTTTTTTAGTAAGGCATAAAAACATGTCTTTAGTGTATGTGATCTGGGCACTTTGAAGGTTGTTAAAGCCTTCTCAATAGTTGCAGCTAGCCCACATTAATTGTTACTAGTGTTTCTTGAAACATTTATCCAGAGTCTCCATATCAATTTAAATACAAGCTAAAATTATTCCATAGAAACTATAACAGCATATTTTTTTCTTGAAATCTTTTATAACTTTTATATTACAATTGATAAAACCAACATTTCTTAGAATATTTCAAAAAATATTTTATATTAATTGATTCCATCTTCACATGAGCTACTGTTTTTTAGCTAAAAACACTGGTACATATGTTAGTATTTTACACTTACCTGTAGTAATCAAAAACATAAGGGGTGCTATAGGCAAGTGGAACATACTAACACATGTACAAGTGTTTTTAGTTAAATGATTTTAATTTTGTGACAATATTTTAAATATGTTTTATGTATTCTTATAGATTAATGTCTTGCAACACAAAATATCTGCTAAGACACAAGACATTAGACAACTTGAGCAAAGGATTTTTGAATTAGAAATTAAATTTAAAGCATTAGTAGCAGGGAATGAGGCTGAAAAGTACCTAACAAAAATATATAAGAAGAAATATAAAATCCCATTGCTTAATCCACAAAGTGGTGAGTATAAAATAAATATATAGCTGTACCTGCAGCTTTGTCACTTTTAATGTACTCATATAGTTGTGATTGCTCAAAGCAAAATTAAGAATACATTAATCACTTTAACATTTGTTTATGACTATCCAAACTTTATATTTTGTAAATTTGTGAAGACTTACTGTGACAAAACATTTTCAATCGCTATGTGGCGATCTTCATCAGTGTCTTCTGCTTGTGTCATATAAAGCGGTGATGGTTTTAAAGGCAGGTTTTCGATAATATCAAAGAGTATGTATGGTTTGTGTTGTGTTTGTTCGTTTATACAACCTAAAATACAACCTACATTATAAATCAAATAGAAACATTATACTACAAACTGGAACAGCCATACAAAAAACCGACACCAAAGACCAAAACTCACTTCGACATGACACAAAAACCTAACCAAACACAAAAACATAACTGACAAAAACGTGAACAATAAAATGCAAATTGCTGCAAACATAAAACAAAAAGCTCAACTAAACAACACCACATTCGCCACACGGACAAAAGTCACAGTAATTATTAATACGAACAGCCTAAATGACAAAATCAATGATTACGTAATAAATAATAATGTAATACAGCTACATACATATCCAACTGGAATATCACAGAACCATCAAAAACCTAATTGATACATCTAAATACATTATCAGCAAAAACAAAAATACCGCCTGAAACAAATACGCTCTAAAGCACTTACCTTTCGCGCTCTCCCTAAAATTCACAAAGTCAATCCCCATCCGAGCCATCATCAACTACTAAAATCCCCCTGGACATAAACGAGCAAAATACATGGACAAAATAATTCAGAGAATCTATAACTTGAACATAAACATACCACAAAATTCAACACTACTATCCCTTGACATAACAAATATGTACACCAACATACCCGTATCCAAAACTCACAACATCCTAGAAACCCAATTAATACAGAACAACTACCAAAAACCCATGTTACCGAAATCCTACACATCCTCCAAACCATCACCAAACAAAACTATTTCACTCACAACTCAAACTTCTATTCACAACCAGATGGCCTACCCATAGGAAGTCCTATCAGTAGTCTCCTAAGTGAAATTTTCCTACAACACATAGAAAACACCAAGATACTCACAAACAATACACACGCACACAAAATCATTTACTGGCACAGATATGTCGATGATATAATAACACTATACAGAGGCAACTCCCGTCAATGTGAAAAACTCCTCACCTACACTAATAAAATACACCTAAAACTCCACTTCACCTCAGAGATTGAAAGCAACCAACCCCTAAACTTCCTCAACCTAACCATAACATAAAGCCACACACAAAAACACAGCTTCAACATTTACAGAAAATCCATAACGACAGACACCCTTATCCACAACACCTCAAACCCCCCTATCCAACTTAAACACGCTGCTTTCAGATCCATGCCCCATAGACTTAAAGAAGTTCCAATGACCGTAGAAAACATAAAGAAAGAACTAGACACCATTAAATATTTAGCATACACAAATGGATACAACACCACAATAATAGACAAACTATGGCACATATACAAAAACACTAAAATTAACACTACAGACAGGGAAAACAAATACATCACATTGCCATACATAAACAAAACAACAAATAAAATAGCTCACAAATTTCAAAAAACAGGATAAAAAATAGCATACAAAATTAATAACAGGTTACAATACAAAATACAACACAACATCAACAACAAAGATAAACTACAAACACTAGGTGTATACAAACTAGACTGTGACAAATGTAACAAATTCTATATTGGACAAACAGGTTGCATCTTTAAACAAATAGTTGAGGAACACAAACAGAACACCCACTCAGCATTTTAGAATCAAATAAAAGAAACAGGACACAAATACACAGACATTTACCATAACCTAGAAATCCTACTCATCAACAAAAAAGGACCACATCTCAACACACTAGAACAATATGACATTTACAAACATACAAAAACACAAAGTACAAACATATTAAATGAACAAACCAATACAAATCACACATACTCTTTGATACTATCGAAAACCTTTCTTTGAAACCGTCACCGCTTGACCTTACATCCCCAAATAGAAGACACTGATGAAGATCGCTACATAGCGATCGAAAACATTCTGTCTCAGTAGGTTTTCATAAATTTACAATATTTAACCATCCGCTGGTAGCGTGACGGCGCTTTGTGCCGCCTTTTCACCTATTCGTTATCAGTTCTTACAATCTTGAAAGGAGGCACTTGCCATTCCTAGTATTTGTTATTGACTATATTGATAATAGAATGAATCATCTATTTTGGTTAGTTTAATCTCAATTCAGTTCCCAACAGGCTTTGATCACGGACACATCCTCGTTGTAGCACAGAATACTCCACACGACCAGTAATGTAAGTATATTATTATTATATTTTACAATTACTTTTTATAATTTTGTTTTAAAACAATTAAATTTATGCTAAATTTATGTGACCTATTACACCTACAACTTTGAAATATATTGTGGGAAACAAAAGGTTGGGTCATTTTTCAAATCAAATTTTCCATTTGATATTGTAGATAGGCTTGTTGAACCTATAAAATGCTCAAATCATAATGTTACAACCGACAACTTTTATACCAGCATTCCATTGGCAAAACATCTTTTTAAAAAAGGTCTAACCATTCTCAGGACTCTAAAAGAAAATAAACGGGAAATCCCACCACTGTTTTTTCAGGCTGGTTAATCAAGAGAAATAGGTAGTTCCATCTTTGGATGAGTTAGTGCTTATTTCAATTCATCAAAAAAATAATAAAATTGTTTTATTACTTTTGTCTATGCACGTTGACACATCCATAAATGAAACTACAGGAAAACCAGAAGCCATACTGGATTACAACTCGACAAAGGGGGTGGAGTCGATACAGTTTATCAGCTATTCTCCCTGTACTCAACCTCTTGAATAACAAGATGGTGGCCAATACCACTTTTTTTTAGACCCTTGGATATCACGGAGATAAATTCTTTTGTAATTTACAAACTTACCAACCTGGAAAGTAATAACAGGAGAAACAAATTCGTGAAAGACCTTTCTCATGCACTCATGGAAGATCATCTGAAAGAAAGGGCACATTAAAAAACTGCCCAAAGACATAGCACTGTCCCTTAGTCCATACAGAGACGTGGTACCAAATATTCCTGTCGCTACTGGATCTGGAAGATATGTTTGCTGCTCAAGAAAACGAAATACAAAAACCACAGTGCGTTGTTCAGAATGCACCAGATTTATTTATAAAAACCATTCTAAAAAAATAATCAAGTGTGATGACTTTTCAAATCAAATTAAGTGAAACTGAAGAAATATAAAGGTTTTTATCCTTTTTTTAACAAAATAAAATAAGGTATTGTAAGTAGTTGTTCTTCTTGTATATTAAAACAGGTTTCTTTTAAAAAAGTTGTAAAATTTAATCACTTACTACCAAATACCCACTTGAAATAGGCAAAAAATGATGGGCGGCACATGCTCCATGCTCCACATGACCAGTAATGTAAAAGTGTAAGACGCGACCGGCGGAGGGTTAAAGTTCGGATAATCATAAACTAATGTTAAAGTGATTAATGTATTCTTAATTTAGTATTAAAAATTAATAGCACAATAAAATAATTTAGAATATCATTTTTTTTTTGTATTTTAATCGATTTTAACACTTTCAACACGGTGGCGATATTGGAGATCTCATCAAACTACTGACTGTTTTTTCGTTAAATTCCACATTTGACGGCATTGTTTTATCTCAAAATCTTTACTTAAATGCTTAGTTGTAAACGGGAAAAATAGTAAAAAAAATTTTAACAATATATTTAATTGTTAAAATCGAGAGCGTGCTAGTGCGCTCCCGTCCATGGCAGTGGAATTATTGAAATGCTATGTGGGTTGCATAGCTTGTCGTTGCTTATAATTATTGTGTCCGTTGTTTTCATCTCAAAAATTTTATTTCTACCATATACAGGTTTATTCAGAACATTAAAACAGTGTATTAGACATTAAAATGTTGTTTTATTTATCGGGTTACAATAAAAAAAAAGGAAATTTACATAAAATATCAACTAATACAAATGATAAAATACTGCATGACAAAAAATAAAATTCAATAACAAAGACAGAGAAATAAAAATAACTTGCATAAAAATTCAATTTACCTACTACTAAAATAACCACTCAACATTCAACTCGGAATGTTTGTTTCTACTTGTGTCATGTGTGTCACAAAGCCATAAAGATCGATAATGTATATGACAGACATGGATAATGCATATGTCACGTCCTAGACTATTTATAGCCGGGATTAGCTGACATTTGTTTACAATCTTATGATACACATTAGGTTTTCGCGGGTCCAAGCATTTTGTCATTGTCTCTTATACACAGTAGTCTGTTCATACCTCGAGTGGGTTCATTCACTCTAACAGTGAATTATTTGCATTAGTTCAGAAAGCTTAGTTTATTTTTTTGATCGTTGTTTTTACCGGATATTTTGCCGCGTTGAGTGGTTAAAAAAAACAATAAAATTAAAAAATTAAGCCTAATTAAAACTCTTCATGAAAGTTCCTGAAGCATTGTTGAATGCAAAGGGGAGGCTCCTCGGGGCAAGCGGAGCAATACTCTGAAATAAGTAGTATAAATGCAATAATAATTTTAATTAAAGTAAACAAATGTTAAATTTATTCATTTATTGCAAAGATTAAAATGTTTTTGTGCATAAGAAAATACACAAAAATATAAAATTTAATAACAAATGCACAAAATAGTACGTATATTCAAAAACATTAGAACAAAAATAAACTATCACTTTTGGGGAGAAAATAAGTATTTACAAAAATGCAATTATAAAACATTGTAAACTTCAAAATGGTTTAAAAATGCAAAAATAAGAGACATATAACACTAATAACTTACCCAATATTCGAATCTCCAAAAAGTTAATTTGCGATGGTCAGATTTAAAAACGACTCAGGCACAATGTTCTCCAAACTGTTCTGAAGCACTGATGAAAAATCAAACCTCTATACAGACACTTATCAACACCAGAGAAGTTTCAATTAGACTGAGAGTGAGCTTGACGGAGTGCTCGCCGTCCTTCGGAAGAGAAGAGGAGAGCACACCGGCATGCCCTCAGTGAGTTGCAAGGGAATCCAGAACGTACTGGGACGCTCGCCGTGCTGAACATGTTAATGCATTGCATTACAACATAGTAATTTAATAGAATTATTATTTTGAACAATTTTGGAAATAATTGTTATATTGCTTTTCTTTATTGATGGTTATTTAATAATGTAATAGATACTGAAATAAGTGACTCAAGTACAAGTGAAGATTCGTCTGAATGCTCAGAAGACGAAGCTATAAAGAGAAAAGTGAGGCTTAGTATTGTGTCAGCCCAGGATGATGAGAGCAAGATCTTATACAATCAAACCACAGATCTTAGGCGCCAAAGGTGATTACTTTTCTGTTTATTATGATTTTCTATGATTTTTTTAGTTCTTTTGTTACTACTTCACATTGTTCAACATTGTTCATAATGCACAGTTAACAGTTCCACAAGTATTCCTTCCCTCTGTTGGGTTAAGACTAATGTGAACATAAGCACACTTCTTGCATTGTGGATTAATTTTTTAACTAAATAAATAAAACCCACAACCACAATACAAAAATCTTTTTTTTACTACAATTACTTTATGTACTTTTCGATTACATGGTAATCATCTTCAGAAGTACTGTACTATGTAATATAATACAATTTAATAGGAATTCTCAATTTATCCACAAAGTTTCCCATCAGATACAGTAATGCTTGCTGAGTAATATAAGCAAAAGAATTTCCGATGTGGAAAAATTGTCTCAAGCCTGGTAACTTTATAAACTTTTTTATTTCTCTTTTATACCTCTTTGGTGTTTGCACATGTTTCAGTTGTCATATGTTTTAATAGTGAAATATCTTTATTATAGTGGTTGGATTAAGTTTATAAACAATTATTAGAAATACAATGCTTAAAAGAAAGTGTTCATTCACTTACTTGCCAATTATCCATTCTGAAAGTGAGAAATAAAGAAACAATACTGAAGTATGACAGACAGCGTTTAATGTTTTATACTGTGGCTTAAGAGAAATTGAGAAACATTTAAGTATCCCAGAAACATTTACTTTCTAATCAAGGTTCTTGTCGGAGTAAATCAATAACAAAGTTTGTAGTGAGCAAGAGATATTTTAAAAATTCTAATGCTGAGGGTGTATGGGTCTCCGACAACATACGAGAAAACCATAGTTTTTCCTCTAATGATTGAAAAAAGTAATGACAGAATGTTTTGTATCTAACTTTCACTGTGGAGAGAAAATTTCCAAGCTATTGTGAATCAGGTTTCGCACCTTTCACTAAATCCCAACTTAAAGAACAGCTGAAAAATACTAATTATGTATCTACACAATGACAACACATCTACCTATGAAGCACAAAAAATGTTTCCTCTCTTAAGAAAATTCTTTGATGAGTTTGAAGCTGTAAGAGTTCACACATTTTATATAAATTTCTACATTCCGTCTTAGCTTAGAAGATTGTCTAACAAATTAGTAGAATATTCTTAGAATATGTTAGAGAAAAATATTCCAGGTAAAGAGAAGGTCTATTACTAACTGAAAGACAATTTGGAAAGAGAAATTGCTGTTATTAAATGTGCATTACATATTATTTTTAATTCTATATTAACTGAATATTATTGGTAGCCAGTAGATGCAGAGGTTATTATTTAAAGATACTCGTATTTGTGAAACTTTTAATGTTGAATACCCCAAATTGTTAGGGTACAGCAGGAATCACTGGCTTGTATTAATACTTGCTGTAGAGAGGGTTTTAAAGTAGTTTGTGGCACTTACTCTCTAAATGTCCTGATTCTAAATAATACCAAATTCCCTACATAGTTGGAAACAACAAATGATGATGATGGCAAATAGTATAAACAACAAATTTTTATGATAAAAGGCAGGCATTCAGAGAAGGGGGGTCTAGACCCTACAGACCACCCTTGGCTACACCCCTGCTTCAATGATTTTTACATGGTTTTTTTAAAATATTTTATGCGATGAAAATTGTTTGTAAATGTACATTTAGTAAAAGGATTTTATTATGTCTACATATATTTAGTATAACCTAATATAAAAAAGAGAAATGTATTTATAAATTACTTTTTATACTCATTACTCGTTTATGATTTGAAGTATTTTTCAACAGTCTACTGATCTATTTAAAAACAGTTTATACAAATACAATTTAAAGTTAATAAAGTTCTATGTTTCCTCTTAGACATTGATATATTTTTGTCAAGTTCATTGAAACAGGCAAAAATAAAATATTTGTTGATTCCATCTTCAAGTGAGCTACTGGCTTTTGAATGAAAACACTTGTAAATAAGTTACACTGACCTATAGTAGAACTTACATAGGACAATAAGACAGAGTTATGGTCTGAGTTGACGATGGGACACATCTCCCAAAGCAGCTGTCCTCAACAATTATAAAAGTGCTACTACAGGCAAGTGTAACATATTTACAAGTGTTTTTAGTTAATTTGTTTATTATTTTTTTTTCGTATTTAACAAATTTTAAGAATATTACTAAAATTCTTAATTTTAATAAAAACTTTATAATTAATGCATTTTAGGATGGTCATATCAACTCAATAGCAGGCAGAGTATACCGAAACATGTCAAGCATAAATATTTTGTCAATGCTAAAAGACAGTAATCTGTACAACAAAAGTAGACATTAGTCTGCTTTAAAATTTTTAAAAACACTTGATTGATGCCTATTCAAAGACCTTTATGTTGCCAAATATAAGTTTTGTTCTCTGAATAAAAACAGCAAATACCTTTAAAATTGTAAAACGCTCATTTTTAATATGAATTAGTTTTATTAGATAAAATAGGTTCACAGTTATATGGTTAATTTTTTAAGTAAATGGTTAGGTTTAATTAAATTTTTGTTTAATTTCAGGCATGGCATAGAAGCTGAAATTGTTAAATTACAAAAAGTAGTAGAACGTCTAAAAAGGGAAGAGAATAATCACAATAAGACAATCAGGTTAATTGAGCCTGTGTTGAGAATAAATCAAGAGCAATTTGAAACCATTCAGGTGACATATGTTTAGTTGTTTTTATAATACTCTGGGTTTTTACATCTGGATCAAATAATAATTTGAACTTTTTACTGAAACTTTAGATTTTACAAATTTCTGTACGTTTTCATGTCACAGTTTCTTATGAAATGAAATTTCCTACATTGCTTTAACATCTAAGCAAAATGACATAGAGATTTTAAAGGTACAAAATTGTGAAACTTGTAGTGATATTAAGATTTTAATATGGTAACACATGGTACCTTGTTTCAATTTTTTTAAAATTATGATCTAGTGATTGAATTTTATATAAATCACTACTTTTGGTATCACTTAGTAATGAAAACCATTATTTAATGATATGTTACAGCAGACGCATTTCACACTACGTCAGTGCATTGTTCAATGCTGTGAGTCACAGACAAGACTGTTGCTCACATGTGTTGTATTGGTGTTCTGCAGTGTATTGTTGTTCATAGTGTAGATGTTAATTATGTGTTCAAATATAGTATTGGATTGTGAGTGTGTTTTGTTGTTTAAAATATGTTGTGCATACGAGATATACAAAAACTATCCACAACGCATTCTACTTAACGAAACACACTTATAATGCAATAATATATTTGAACACGTAACTAACCACTACTCCATGAGCAATAATACACTACAGAACCTCAATACTTCACAGACTCACATCAACACAACACGCCTGATCAACAGTCTTGTCCATGAATCATAGCATTGAACAACACACTGCCCTAGTGTGAAACGCATTTGCTGAAAAATATCAATAAGTAGTGATGCTTTTGCCACATGATGCCAAAAGTAATCATTTATATAAAAAATCCTCAAGATGTACAACACAAAAACTGCAAGTTTTGAATCTTATATTTTGAATCATTCTCGTTATTTTCTGTGTAGACTCAGCGGCTTTGTAGACAACTAAGGACTCCTGCTGAAAATGTATTTATTTTATAATTTTCTGTATTTTCAAGATATTTTAATTACTCATAGTCTTTTCATTTTACTTCTCCCTTCAATAATAAATATAAACAACATTGCTATATATTATCCTATAATAAATATAAACAACATTGCTATATATTACCCTATAATAAATAGGCTGTTATAATCCTATATCAAGATGAGTATGTTCAGGAAATATATTCCATTTTTTAACGAGCATACCATTTAAGTTCAGAAGATGTTTTAAGAGTATAAAAGAACACTAGAGTCGAGGTGGGCTATGTGTATAAAATTAGGCACTGAGTTTGAACATATTAAAAGATACGCTGAGTAATTGAAAAGGAAAAATTAAATACAGTATTACTAAGTTTAAATAATTTAATAAACTTTATATAGTTTGGTTTTGTTGAAGTTTATTGGGTTACAAAATTTATCAATAAATTTACAAACTAAGGTACTTGAAATATATTGTATGTAAAAAAAATTTCATAAACGATTTTATAAAGAATAATAGAAATACTTTTTGTTTGGTTTCAGAAAGAAAAACATAAAAAAATTAACGAAATGGATGTATTGGTTGTGCTAAACTGCAGTCAATTACAGAACTTTACTAAACATAGGTGTTTTGAATCAATAAATCATACGTTACTTATATCTACAGGTAAACTTCAAGGTTTACAAAACAGAGTAACTCAGCTTGACAAAGAAACAGAAGTGATATCAACTAAACTCAGGTACAGTAGTAAAAGTTCTCTTAAATCATATCAATGCCTAGTATACATAAAAATTAGTAATTATTATAAATATTTTGAAACAGACATGATATGTATAATTTCATACAAAATAAATGAAAATTCCTAATATAAGCTAATAGAATTAAATTTTCACATACTTAATGGTTTTAATTGTTTACTATTATCTTATCATACTTATATTACAAACTATAATACATGTTGGATGGTATGGTGAAATCAGAGAAGGCATCATTTTCTCTTTTAATTATTGTTTAACGGCTTGATAAAAATGAATTTCCAATGAGGACAGATGGGTTAATTCTTAATTTATATGTAACCTATAAGTACAGTAATAGCAAAATGCGAGTGCCCCTGAATGCCAGGTAGTTTCACTCACACAAAGGCAGAGAATTAGGACAGGTCGTATTCCTTCCAGAGTTATGTTAATTAGCCACCTAGTGGTGCTTCCTTATCAAACTCTAATTTTTAAAATTTTATAACACACCTCAGAAAGTATAGCATAAATTAATTCTGCACATCATTACGAGAAATTTGATACCAAATAATGTAAAATTTACTGTCACTGTTCATGAGGGGATAACATAAAATAAAAACACTGTAAAAACGCTAAAGTAAAACACTGTACTTAATACGTTAAAGTGGTTAATAACTACCAAAGTAAATCATGGGTTCTTTGGTATCATTTTTCTTGTAATTTTAAGTAGAATCAATATTTATTAATTATTTTTAGTTAAAATTACAATTTAAAAAGTTAGAGTTTGGTTAGAAGATACCACTAAATGACCAATGGAATGGAAATACAGCCAGTGAATGAGACTAACTGACATTTAGAGGCACTTGCATTTTACTATTTCTATAGTTTATATGTAATAATTAATCACAAAGGGGTCATTTACCTTCAACAACCGTTCATGATTAAGGACTAATTAGGAATTTTATCATTCAGAAAATGGTTCATTCATGTTCTTCAAGCCCTTTATATTACGGTGTAGTTAGTATATTTGTGTGTGTTGCAACGGGCTGGGGACCGTCGCAAGTGGGAAATAAGTAATTTCCTGTTTTTTAGAAATAAAGCTGTTTTTAAAATAATCAAGTAGGGAATTATACAATTAATAAAGAGGGAAAAATTAAATAAAACAGTAAATAGAATAGTTAAGCCACATTAAAGAATGTTATAAAATAAATTTGTAATAACTAACTAAATTTGAACATCGAGAGTGAAGCGAAAAAATTCTAAGTGCCTAAAAAAGCTATTTTTCGAACCAAACCACGTAGAACTTTCATCGACATTTTAAAAGAACCACAATAACCTAGAATGAACATTAGAGAAAACAGAATTCAAAAAACTTAAGAAACAAAAAAGTTACAGCCGTTTAAATAAAATAGACATTTTTCAGTGTTCTAAAATTAATTATCAAACTATGCAAGCTAAAACAGATTCGTTGCCCGACTTGCCTGTACAAGGAATAAATCGAGCGATAGCAAACTTTGCAGGCGGGGTGCGGTAGGTTAAATTCACCGCTATAGATACTTGGTCTCTAAGCCTTTAGAGACAGTCTGTAATAATTTTTTAACACGAGGTGCCGCGGGACGCTATGCTGGACCGCGAGTAGAAACCGTCAGCAGGCCAGATGGACCATAACCTCAGCGCTTTCGACATCCAGGACCACCAAGGATGAAGGCTCCAGACTCAGCCTCCAGGACGCTCGAATAGAGGGAAACCACCACCGACGAACCAGGGATGGCGACTTCCGGTGTCCAAGGACCAGGGAATCCAGACGAGGGACCCCGAGGACCGGCAGGAACATCTTTGGCAAGTCATTTTCTTTATTCGATACCGTCATGTCAAATTTAGTTAGTTAATTTTATTAAATTCAAACAAATCTGCAAGCTTAAAACAATGACTTCACTCTTAATAAAATTTTAATAAATTGTATGCTAAGTAAATGAATTTATGTGTTCAGAATATTTAAAATAATGAATATTAAAATTACAAAAGGTTTTTGGCCATAAGCCGTTTAGTAAAAGGAAATGAGAAATTTTCGAATATTATAAACTTAAAAATTAAAGGTCATAAAATATGAATTTACCAATTCCATATAGGAGATAAAATATTATTATGTGTAATTTTGAAAATGATTTTATGTTAATGTAAATGTAATAAATCTATATGCAAAGTATAATTTTTTAAAGCATAAGAAACAAGAAGTAACTCAGTGAATTGTTTTGCTAATATAATTGTGTAATACTTTGAAGGATAAATTTTCTTTTTTATTTCAATAAATAGAGTTAAATATGTCATAAAGATCAACATTATTTGCATTCCATCCTGTGTCAAATAACCAATAAAAACTGTTTAGCTTTTTCCAACTAATATAAAAATGATTATCAAATCAGTAAACAAATTTAATTAAATTTCAATAAATGGCAATAGATAAAGCCTAATGTTTTAAAGAGTTTCTCTCTACTAATTTCATGAGCTAGTCTAAAGATTAGTTGGTTTTTTGTAATAAAAGTCCAGAGATTTATCTACTGGCAGATTGTGTTTAAGAGGACACAGGAGCCTTTTAAAATAGGTATTTTTAAACACAATCATATTTTGCACGTTCCCTTGCTGTTTCTGCAGATCATCATCAGGTGGTAAGACTCTGTGTTTATTATGTGTATTATTCTAAATGTGTTTCTTTCCAGCTGACTATTAATTTGACATGTGTGACTATACTTAGACCATACACAATTGATAAACTTATTTAGGAGTGTTTATATGTATTTTAAAAAGTAGTCAGCGGGAATAGGCTTGTTGTGGGTTTGGCCCTACGAGCAGGAAACATACACTTAACTCTGGGAGTTTAGCACGGTTTTACCAGCAGGGTGATAGGCAGATTTTTGGTTGTTTATAAATATGTTTTTCTTGTAAACAATTAAATTTTAGTATTCTGCAAGAAAGGATTTAAACAACAAACGACCGCGTAGTGCTGCGGTGGTAGGGACGGTAGAGGAGAGGTGGGGGGACGTTGCAGAATTGGCGCCCAACGTGGGGCCTTTGAACAGGTTCCCTATATCAAAATTCAATAGTTAAATAATAGAAATAAATCGAGATAGTTTAAATAAATGGAGTCAAAATGTTTTAAATAAAGCAATTAAATTTTTAAATAATAATATAAATTGAACAAATCTAAGAGCGGACAAATAAAAATAAAATAAATAAATTTGAATAAAGATTTAGTCGAAAGAGCGGGTAGGAACCATCTGGCCTAAACCAAATCAAAAAGAAAGAAATAAGGAAATAAATAAATAATTGAATAAGAAATAATAAGTCAAAATGTCTAAACCCGAGATAGATAAATTGATGGCCTTTTTCAAGGCAAAGGAGGAAAAAGACAAAGAAGAGCGAGAGAAGGAGAAGGCGGAAGCAAGACAAAGAGAGAAAGAGAGAGATGAAAAAGAGAAACGATTGAGGGAGGAAGCAGAACAAAGGGCGAAGGAGAGAGAGGACAAAGAAAAACAATGGAGAGAGGAAGAGAAACAATTGAGAGAGAAAGAGTGGGAGGAAGCAAAACAGAGAGAGAAGGAGAGAGAAGACAGAGAAAAACAAAAGGAGAAGGAGAGAGAAGACAGAGAAAAACAAAAGGAGAAGGAGAGAGAGGACAGAGAAAAACAATGGAGGGAGGAAGAGAAAATGGAAAGACGACATTTATGGGAGGCTTTCCAGTCAAAATTCGAAGACTATCAAAAAGAAAATGAGACTAAGACAAGTCATATACATGAAAAGTTAAGCGAACATGAGACAGAAATAGAGAGACTGAAAACTAAAACGGAAACAAAAACGGCTAAATTAAACGAGAAAGTACAGGATATCCAAGAGGACATTAAAACGGTAAAGCAACAAGTCGCAAAGGTAAAGCAAACAGCTGGAGCGGGAATAGTAACACAAGTTTGCTTACCAAGGGTAATAGACAGGAACGGGGAGGCTACGTACCGTAGGATTGAGTTCTGGGGGAATGACAAGGAAGATCCAATGACATTCCTAGAGGAAATAGAAAATCTATTTTCTGAGATAGACAATACTATGGACGAGACTGCAAAATTAAGGATAGTAGAACGATATTTGAAAGGGGCAGCGGATGCATGGTGGAAAGCCATAAAGAACAATACAGAAACTTATTCTGAATTCAGGCAGGAATTCACGGAGCATTTCTGGAGTTATCGCCAGCAGGATCGGGTACGCAGACAAATAAATCAAGGGCGCTACCATAATAATGGACCATACTCTATGGCAGAGTATTTTATTATGATGGTAAACAGGGCGAAAAACTTAGACCCGATAATCCCAGAGAACCATCTAATTTTCATGTTAATGAAACACTTTGGGAGTAACGTTCAGCTAGCTAGTGTGGGGAACCCCACAAGTAACATCAAACAAGCGATAGTTTTCCTACAACAGCTAGACAGCGTTACTGACAACGGTAATGGTAATGGGATCGCTCAAAGAAGTCAACAGAGGCAGGTTGCTCCAAACCAACAACCTAACCCTAACCTAAGGTCCCATGGTGATACCGCAAAATACCAAGAGACCAAGTATCCTAAAAACCCTCATCCTAAATCGCCTATCCCCGGACCAAGCGACCACAAGCCAAAAAACTAAATATGAGGATCTCTGGCAACAATCAGGGAGATAAGTTAACCAGGTTAGAGATCCGAAGCACAAAGAAGTCAAAAATAATTCAGAGCGAGAGACCGAAGGAAAAGCCGGTTTACCGTCATAATAAGATCAGGCTAGGCGGTTTTTCCATGTCTATTAGGGACGATTTGTTAGAGGAAAGAATTGACTCGGTTGTAAAACTGGAGAATATAGACCAGTGTCCAGTGATAGAGTGCGAAATTAAAGACCATAAGTTAATTGCACAAGTTGATACAGGTGCCCAAATGTCTGTGATTAAAACAGAAAAATACATAGCCCTAAAACAAAACGGGAATTTATTCTATGAGCTACCTATAGCTAACGTAGCGATAGTCACAGCATTAGGGTCAACCTGTAAACGAGTCAAATTACAAACGATGCTACCTCTAACATTAAACGGACGCACAAAGGAATTTGTTTTCTTGATTGTGGACAATCTACGGGTTGACCTCATCTTGGGAGCAAATACTTTGTGTGCGTTAAAAGCCCGGATAAACATGGAGAGATCGTTCATGACGTACGAGATTGATGGATATCTGCTGCACCAGGAGTTCCTTGTATCGAATAATAATAAAAATAATATAAAACAAGAGATAGGATGTAATAAAATTAATAAAATAACAAACAAAAATACTAACAAAAATGTAATATGTTCCGACGTTACAAGCGGGGAACAGGAAATAAATATAATTGGTTCGCCTTATATAGACGGGTCAATTAACGACGGCAAATTAACACCTGTAGAGCCGACATTGGAGGGCCCGATAGTGAATAGCGTGCAGAAGGGGCTGTTCACGGGCAAGGATCAGTAAGATGGGTCCTTGTGCGAGTTAGGTGATGACAAACTAAAAAATAAACAAATACGAAACAAAAATATGACTAAAAATGTAATATGTTCCACCGATACAAGCGGGGAACAAAAAATAAAATTAAAACAATTGTCAACGAATAAAGTTAAGAACGAGATTACCAAAAATTTAAATAACAAGTTGTGCGAAAATTCAAGGGAGAGTGAATTATTAAACTGTGAAAGAACGGAATCAAGTAAGCTAACGGGATTAAACAAAGCAAAAAATGGGTTAACCAAACCTACAACAAACAAATTAAATAATGAAGAGGGAGGATTCAACGAATTAAATAAAAATGGCTACAAGCCGAAACAAATAAAATTCCAACAAGTTAGGGAAAGACCTAATTGTCGGGAAACAAATCCGTTAGACTTAACAAGAATTCCAAAGCACTTTAATTCTAATCAATCTTGCTTGAAAACGAAGTCCAAATTGTTTGCTAAAAATAAATTTAAAAGTAAATCTCACCAGTATAAAAATTATCAAAATAAACCAAGTAAAAATAAATCAAAAACAAAAATAAAATACAGGAATTACGCACAATGGCGTAACACAAAACGCCGAAAGAAAACCAGAACGCGTAAAACGTATCTTAAACTAAATACGATTAAATTGGAAAATACAAATAATCATTGCATATTAAACAAACAAGAAATGTCGAAGTTACAAGAATTGATAAACAATTATTCAGACGTGTTTAATAAAAAACCAGGTAGGTCCAATAAATATAAACATGCGCTCAAAATTAAGGAAGGCACAACTTTTGTGAACAGGAACTATCCTATTCCAATGAACTTCCGCAAACAGGTTCAGGAAGAAATCGACAAAATGCTCCGATATGACATAATTGAGAGGTCAAGGACGCCGTATGTTAATCCTATGGTTGTTGTCATAAAATCAGACAATACGGTTCGACTTTGTTTAGACGCTAGGAAGTTAAACGAGATAACTGTACCCGATTATGAAAGTGCACCTAGTATAGACGACATCCTAAGAAAAGGAAGGAATAAACGGTATATTTCAAAAATTGATATGACATCGAGTTTTTGGCAAGTGCCATTGACACACGATTCCAAGAAATATACCGGCTTTTTATTCGACAATAAGGTGTACAATTTTAAGGTCGTTCCATTCGGGTTACAGAATTCTCTAGCGGCCCTAGTAAGAACAGTCGATTTGACACTTGGCGTGGAGTTAAGCGACAACATATTAGCCTATGTTGACGACTTGTTATGTCTATCGGAGACATTTGAAGAACACCTCGAGCACTTGCGTATAATATTTTCCAAATTCAGGGAGGGAAATTTAACAATAAATCCCAATAAGACATTGTTCTGCCAACAGGAAGTGAAGTTTTTAGGCTACATTTTTGACCAGAAAGGGGTAAAAACTGACCCAGATAAGCTACAAGCGATTCGCGATTTTCCTAGTCCTAAGAATAAGAAACAGCTACAATCATTCTTAGGATTTGTGAATTATTATTCGCGATTCACAAGTCAATACGCCCGAGAAACTTCACCCCTGTTGAAGCTATTAAGAAAGGGACAACCCTGGGTTTGGGATATAGAAATGCAAGAGGCATTTAAGAATGTAAAAAACCTGTTTGTGGAAGCAGTTACTTTGACACATCCGGTGGAAGGTCGGGGAACGTTTTTACAAACTGATGCGAGCGATAACGCTATAGCAAGTCAGCTGTACCAGGAAGACCAACAGGGCAGGTTACAAGTAATTGGCTTTGTATCGAGAACACTGAAACAGGCGGAATTAGGGTATACAGTGTGCGAAAAGGAGCTTTTGGCAATAGTGCATGGCCTAAAGAAGTTTCGGCCATTGATAGTAGGGGCCCCATTAACTATCATTACAGACAACAAAGCACTAAAGTTTCTCTATTCATGCAACTATACCAATGCACGCATAACTAGGTGGATTCTCGCGATACAGGAATATCAGCCAAAAATGAGACACTGTCCAGGTAAAGAAAACGTTCCTTGCGACACCATAAGTCGAATGTATCAAAGTAATATAGGAAATAATAGCGGGCAAAAGGGTTTAAATGTAGTTAAAATAGGACAAATTAAGGTAGAATGCCCTACAATAATACAAAAGATGTTTAAAGAAATGAGACAAGTCCAGGAGCAAGAACCTGAACTTTCTCATATAATAAATCACATAAATCAGTTTAATTATTATAAAATATGTAACAATATATTATGTAAAATTGTAAACAATAGAACGAAGGTTGTGATGCCAAAGCAAAATATCGTTCCATTTATAGAGCATGTACACAAACAATATGCACATTTAGGTAGAAATAAAATTGTCAAAATGAAAAACAAACATGTTTACATTAAAAATATACATAAACAAGTCATAGATGTCATTCGGAAATGTCGGATCTGCCAGTTTGCAAAAGTAACAAATCGATATTTGCAAGCAAGGACTAAACCCATTTTAACACAACAGCCGGGAGAGATTGTTGCTGTCGATTTTTTAGGACCTTTGCCCCGGAGCACAGGAGGTGCAAGGCACATTTTAGTTGTTGTAGATGTATTCTCGAAATTAGTAAAATTATATGCAGTTAAGCGCCCAAATACGACGAGTACAATCGCCAAACTGTCGCATTATTTTCAGACAATAGGGAAGCCTAGGCGAATACTCTCAGATTTCGGATCGGCCTTTACGTCTCGACAATGGAATTTATGGATGCACGACAACAGTGTTGAGCATACATTAATTCCGGTCAGGCATCCACAGGTAAACCATGCCGAGAGGATAAACCGAGATCTGGGCAGGATTCTTAGGACCTATTGTCATGAAGCGCAGTCATCATGGATGAGATATCTGCCATATATGGAACAGGTAATTAACATAACTCCCCATGAAGTAACTGGATATTCACCTATCCAGGTACACCATGGGGAAGTACCGATATATATATGGGAGAGATTTCTGCCAGATGATTGTAGAAATGCGGAACAAGCGACACAAAGAGAAACATTACAAAATGTATTCGATCGTATAAGGACAGTGGGAGAAAGACGGGCTGCTATGAAAAATATAAACTGCCGAGAAACGTCGTTTCAACCGGGCGATTTAGTCCTAATCACTAGGCACAATAGATCAGATGTGTCTAAGAATGAGACAGAGAAGCTGTTGTTAAGGTACCAAGGTCCTTATAAAATTAGAAGGAAAATGGGTCGAAAAACCTATGAAATTGCAAACATGGTTACAGATAAAATCCGAGGCATCTATGATATTAAAGATATTAAAAAGTTCTATGAATGAGTAAAAAATATTTTAAAACTAAATGCTATTAAGAAAGGCAGTACAAATAATAACCGCTGTGCTTTAAATAAACAAGAATTGTCTAGGTTGAAATAATTCATAATAAAGTACTGAGATGTTTTGAATGAAAGACCCACCGAGTCGAACAAATGTAAACAAGGGCTCAAGGTTAAGGGCAATTACTTGTGTTTGTAAACACGGCCACACCGAAGTATCCGGTGGACGGGCGGGGAACGAGTTTATAAAAACATTCCTTGTAACAAAATAAGCCGGACGTACCAAAATGTAAATAAAGCAGGACGAAGTTAATCGAATGTCATACGGAATTTCCAAAAATGTTTAACGGGAAATGTTTACGAGACAAAAGGCAGACTCAGGGACAATAACCTGATTTGTTACAATTAATCAAACCAACTGTGTCAACAATTATAAAATATCTTGTAATGTATTCTGTAAAATTGTATATGATGTTAAAAACATTAAGAAGCGTTATGACGAGTAAAGGGATTCTAGAATGTGAACTTTACACCGATCATAATCCTAAAAATACGGAAATGCCAAATTAGAATATTGTTCAATAATAGAACCAGTACGCGAGCGATAAGCTAAGTTAGGCAGGAATTAAATTGTCAGAATGATTAATAAACTGATTTAAAGTAGAAACAAGAATAAGCAGTAGTTGAATAAGGCTAAATCTAGACTTTAAGATTAGCTACTTATTTGTAAAGGGACAAATGCTTAAATGTAAAACTAACTATTTAATAACTAAACCAATATCACAAAGTATTATTCAGGAAGTCTTTGTGTACTGAGCAAACATTGGCGAGCTACATTCACTGCGTAAATCAAACAAGCGGGTTAAATCAAGCAACAATCAGAGAGATAGCAGGCGAATCTTAATGACTTGTACAACAAATACGCGGTCAGACCTTTGCAAAATCAGACAAGAAATTTGTGTGCATGAAATAGTGGGTCGTTAGATCAGACTTTGACTGTACAATATAAAACAAGAAAACTTGTGTACTAACGATCACGGTCGCAACAATAAGAAACTTTGCATTAAAATCAGAAGCAATCGAAATTTATCAAGTGGACTTCGATAATCTGGACACAAGCCAGTTTTATAAACTGTACAATCTAAAGATAGAGAATTTGAAGGCAAGGTTCGTTCCGTTTAATATGATAAGTAGAATTGTTGTTGTACGCTATTAGAATGTTTACAAGCCAGCTCATTGACCTTACCAGGTAGTTTGGAATGTAGAATCCACGCAATAGTTAGCCGCTACGAAAGGTTTGTCGGAAAGTAAACAAATTAAACTAGATAAACTGTACTTCCACAGCTGACACAATAATACGTAATAGTTAAGATGTAAAAGGAATATGTTTAGAAAATAGTATTGTAGGATTAGTTAGGTTTTTAATTGCAAGTCATTGTTTTTAAAGCCATAACTCGTATAAATGAAATTGACGTGGTAAATAGATAAAGGAAATGACAGCCATCAGTGTAGTGAATAAGGTGTCAATTGACCAAATAAAAATTTAGTGTAAACAAAAGTGACTAATAAATTGCTAATTGACTTGTGTTTGAAGTGTTTCAGGGTGAAAACTTCTCAAGAGACAAGAGAGTAATAATAAGAAAATTTTGTAATAGAATAAGATAGTTTAAGTAAGAGTAAGATAAGGAATTGGTAAAAAATATTTTAACAAAGTAAAACATTTTTAACCTCTCAGACGGGGAAATTGCAACGGGCTGGGGACCGTCGCAAGTGGGAAATAAGTAATTTCCTGTTTTTTAGAAATAAAGCTGTTTTTAAAGGTAGAGGAGAGGTGGGGGGACGTTGCAGAATATTACCGTCCCTACCACCGCAGCACTACGCGGTCGTTTGTTGTTTAAATCCTTTCTTGCAGAATACTAAAATTTAATTGTTTACAAGAAAAACATATTTATAAACAACCAAAAATCTGCCTATCACCCTGCTGGTAAAACCGTGCTAAACTCCCAGAGTTAAGTGTATGTTTCCTGCTCGTAGGGCCAAACCCACAACAAGCCTATTCCCGCTGACTACTTTTTAAAATACATATAAACACTCCTAAATAAGTTTATCAATTGTGTATGGTCTAAGTATAGTCACACATGTCAAATTAATAGTCAGCTGGAAAGAAACACATTTAGAATAATACACATAATAAACACAGAGTCTTACCACCTGATGATGATCTGCAGAAACAGCAAGGGAACGTGCAAAATATGATTGTGTTTAAAAATACCTATTTTAAAAGGCTCCTGTGTCCTCTTAAACACAATCTGCCAGTAGATAAATCTCTGGACTTTTATTACAAAAAACCAACTAATCTTTAGACTAGCTCATGAAATTAGTAGAGAGAAACTCTTTAAAACATTAGGCTTTATCTATTGCCATTTATTGAAATTTAATTAAATTTGTTTACTGATTTGATAATCATTTTTATATTAGTTGGAAAAAGCTAAACAGTTTTTATTGGTTATTTGACACAGGATGGAATGCAAATAATGTTGATCTTTATGACATATTTAACTCTATTTATTGAAATAAAAAAGAAAATTTATCCTTCAAAGTATTACACAATTATATTAGCAAAACAATTCACTGAGTTACTTCTTGTTTCTTATGCTTTAAAAAATTATACTTTGCATGTAGATTTATTACATTTACATTAACATAAAATCATTTTCAAAATTACACATAATAATATTTTATCTCCTATATGGAATTGGTAAATTCATATTTTATGACCTTTAATTTTTAAGTTTATAATATTCGAAAATTTCTCATTTCCTTTTACTAAACGGCTTATGGCCAAAAACCTTTTGTAATTTTAATATTCATTATTTTAAATATTCTGAACACATAAATTCATTTACTTAGCATACAATTTATTAAAATTTTATTAAGAGTGAAGTCATTGTTTTAAGCTTGCAGATTTGTTTGAATTTAATAAAATTAACTAACTAAATTTGACGTGACGGTATCGAATAAAGAAAATGACTTGCCAAAGATGTTCCTGCCGGTCCTCGGGGTCCCTCGTCTGGATTCCCTGGTCCTTGGACACCGGAAGTCGCCATCCCTGGTTCGTCGGTGGTGGTTTCCCTCTATTCGAGCGTCCTGGAGGCTGAGTCTGGAGCCTTCATCCTTGGTGGTCCTGGATGTCGAAAGCGCTGAGGTTATGGTCCATCTGGCCTGCTGACGGTTTCTACTCGCGGTCCAGCATAGCGTCCCGCGGCACCTCGTGTTAAAAAATTATTACAGACTGTCTCTAAAGGCTTAGAGACCAAGTATATATAGCGGTGAATTTAACCTACCGCACCCCGCCTGCAAAGTTTGCTATCGCTCGATTTATTCCTTGTACAGGCAAGTCGGGCAACGAATCTGTTTTAGCTTGCATAGTTTGATAATTAATTTTAGAACACTGAAAAATGTCTATTTTATTTAAACGGCTGTAACTTTTTTGTTTCTTAAGTTTTTTGAATTCTGTTTTCTCTAATGTTCATTCTAGGTTATTGTGGTTCTTTTAAAATGTCGATGAAAGTTCTACGTGGTTTGGTTCGAAAAATAGCTTTTTTAGGCACTTAGAATTTTTTCGCTTCACTCTCGATGTTCAAATTTAGTTAGTTATTACAAATTTATTTTATAACATTCTTTAATGTGGCTTAACTATTCTATTTACTGTTTTATTTAATTTTTCCCTCTTTATTAATTGTATAATTCCCTACTTGATTATTTTAAAAACAGCTTTATTTCTAAAAAACAGGAAATTACTTATTTCCCACTTGCGACGGTCCCCAGCCCGTTGCAGTGTGTGCAATCAACAAGAATATGGTGCACAGAGTTTGACATATCAAGGGACTTTAGGCAGGAAAGGAATTACTTTCACATAAGTATTTAAGGTTCATAATACCCTGGAAAGCCAGTGCTGTGCATTTCAGTTATTTTCAAGGCCAAATGTTGTCTCCTAACCCATTGCGCTTCATGGAAAAGTTCAGTTCTTCCTAACTATTCCTGAAGAGCATAATTACAAGCTATGTTCGTCAATGATTTTCATAATTGTTTTAAGAAATTTATGAACTATGTAAGTCTTTTACTGAATATTTACTCTGCTTAACTCTTGTGTATGTATTCTTCCTACTTTGAAAAATACTGTTTTTAATTAAAATAAAAAGTTTATGTCAAAACAAAAGATGTACAAAATGGCATTTACAGAAAAGGATTTACATTCAAAATAAAAATGATACTGACAATATTTCGTCGCCCCCGGAAACAAAGGTTTATTTTACAAAATGTGATTGTTTCCAGATCGGAGTCCACCAAAAAATAAAACCAAAGGCAAAGTTTCTGAAAAGCAATATATTTTTCCTGTTGAAAACTATTACAACTCTGCTTGTCGAACTGAATGTCTCTAAGGATCATTTTACTTTAAAATCCTCTCATCATCCACTAATCTGCCACCCTCTCCCCTCCCGCCTTCCTCTACTCCTAAAAAAGCTACTTCCACACCTTTTTTTCCACTGAAATATTGTCTGAACCCGTAATCTTCCTCAAAACCAGCTAAACTTTTCATTTACTGGAGACCTTTCCCTCAAAATAAACGTCAATATAGCAGAGCCGTAGACTTTTTTTATTTCATGTTTAGCGATGACTTTTTTCACATTTAAGGACCGTAGATTACTAATTGCAATGGTATGCCAGTTAAGGAGATAAAACATTTACTTAGACTTATGTTCCATTGGGATTAGTACAACTTCATAGGCATTCAGAATATTGACGGGTTAATGAGAAGTACAGTCTTCCTACTTTAGAAAACACATGGAAAGGGATAGATGAATGTCTATCCTAACAGGCTTTCATTTCCCCCCAAGCTGCATTCCAAAAATCAGGAGGAATTGGATAATGGAGAAAGTGATCCTCTATACAAAATTCGACCCTGGTTTTAATTCCATAAGGGAATATTTGATATAATTGAACAAGGGGGAAATACTTATAGATGAATTCATTGGTCCATAGAGGGGCTGGATTTTGTTCCATCAATACAATCCTTTGAAGACTCATAAATATGGCTTCAAACTATATTTATTGACAGAAGCTGATGGATGGGCTCACCGTTTTTATGCAGCTGCTGCTGATCTTGATATATTTGGCCATCAACACATTTTGTAAGTTGTTCATAAAGCTATGAACACTTTAAATAGCTAATACCATTCAATTTTTATGGATAACTATTACAATAGCTTAGAGTGGGTTGCATCACTACTAGATCATAAATCCTATATTTCTGGTACATTACGATTTAACAGGAAGCATAATTACAGAAACGTAATTCTGCTAAACTAAAAAAGGGTGAGAAAATGAAGCAGAACACCCCCAGAAAGAGTCACAGGATGGAAGGATAGAAGGGATATTCTCACCATATTTACTGAAGTTTCAGGAGATATGAATGATCTATCTAGTAGCCAAGGTCTATGAGAAAACCTAATGTCATGGTAAAATATAATAAACAGTTGGGAAGTATCGATCATTTAGATCAAAACTTACCATATTTTACTCTACCCCAGAAAACATTGTGTTGGAATTAGTAATTAAACTTTCATATGGAAATTATGCTACTAAATCCTTATTTTTTTATATTAGCACTTTATGGTAAAGACTTGCTGAGTTACTTTATATCACTTTAGATTGGGGATAATTGATTACTTCTGTGAAACAAGGTCTTCTCTTCTCATCCCCAGAGCTGTGTTATCTAATTCTATCAATATAGCCCATTTACCAGCAATAATAGGTTAGGAGGAAGAGGAAGATGTATAACTGGAAACTTCAAAAAAGAAAAAGAAAATTGTTATGTTGCAGAGTTGTTACAGTATCCAAATTTTAAAAAACAACTTTTTTGCGTCGGGTGTCCTGACAAACCAGGTGTTTGTTTGTTGAAAGGTTTTTTTAAATTTTAAAACTTTTAAATATTTTTTTTTTATTATTAGGTTATATATTTAGTTTTATTATTGTAAGTAATGTACTTTAAAATATAAATATTTTATTATTTTTTTATATGTAAATATTTGAAAATAATATATTTTAATTGTAGGAATAAATATTGAATTTTTATTTTATAATGTTTTACATCCAATTTTTTATCAAGGTTTTGGTAATTGTTTGGGTCTAAATATCATATTTATTTAAATTTGTTCTACGGTTTGAATTTTTAGTTCTTTGCCATTTACGTGTGGCTCCATTTTGGAGTCACAGCATAAATATCTATAAAAATACAACTTTTAGTTATATTAAATGCCTCATTTTATACTTTTTTAGTACAACCAAACTTTACATGTTTCAAGAAAAAAAATCAGTACCTGAGAGTCACTAAATTTAGATATATGTTGAGTGTGATAAATGGAGTGTGTACATGATTTATAAAAGAATGTAACTATTGGTGGAGTAAGAATATTTCGCTATCCCTACTTTTACTTTTAGCAAAATAAATCTATTAACACTATTCGCAAACAAAACTGCTTACCTGTACATTATGTAACAAAGATTTGGAGATTACCTCATGGCCCTCAACATAGATATTACTATAAAAGTATAGATGCTCTCATTTGGAGGCTTGAGAACTGATTGAACTAAACCAAAACTCCTGAATATAAAAAACTAATGCACTGTCAGCCCAATGTAAATACCATATACTTTCATAGCATATTAAAGGTTTCTATTAAAAATACAACTACAAAAAGCAGTTTTCATTTAAGTTCGCTTGTTGTAATCATCTTGAATTCACTGAATAAACTATAAATAATTACTCCATAACTAGGTGAATACTTTTGAACTTACTTGCTAACGCGTTTCAAAACAATCGTTTCATTTACTCTACTATACTGACACTCTACTATACTGAATTGGTGAAACGATTGTTTTGAAACAAGTCAGCAAGTAAGTTTAAAAGTATTCACTTAGTTACACAATGATTACTTATAATTTTTGTTTGTTTGGCTTTAAGTTTTAAATCTACATTATATTTTGTGTAAAATAAGAAAACTTTTTTACAGGAAAAATAAAAAATATCAAACCCGAATAAATGAAGAATGTAGATCACTAGACAGTAAAATAACAGCCTTGAAGAAAGAAATACAACAAATAATGGTAAGAAAGTTTGCACAGGAAGTAGACATTGATCGTCTCGAGGAATCTATCCTGATAAATATCATTAACAAAGTTAAATGTGACTTACAAGAAGAAAGGCTAAAGAGGGACTTTGAAAATCAAATTTCTAGTCTTAAGGTAAGGTTATATTTATTATTTATTGTTAAGATTTAGTATTTATTTATATTTCTATAGTAAGTAGAGATGGATGGGAAGAAATAAAGTGATAAAGTATAAGGGAGAAAAACAAGTGTTTAAACAAATGAGATGGAAGTAGAAAATGAAAAGTCTCGAAATGGTAGATCAGCTTCATTACTAAAAGTGTGACCTCAAAAGGGGGAATAAAATATGGGAAAGTAGGAGTTTTATAATTTAGTAAACATTATTCTAAGGATATGGGAAAAGAGGTCACAATATAGTTGTACAAATCCTAAATACTTTCTTTAAATAGCTCAGAAATTTGAATATGGTGAAAAGGATATTTCAATAGATTCTCTAGTCTATTGCTGCAGAAGTGAGGTTCTCAGAGGTGATAGAGAACTATTCCATGAATAGCTCTGGAGAAAGAACACGATCTATAGATTAGCCAAGATGAAGAAGGAGGTTTTAATCTGAAATGATAAGGAGAGAAGTTTTCAAAAAAAGTAGAAAGAAGACAAGAAAACTATAAAAGATATACAGACATGAAGAGCAAAAGACTACAAATGGAAACTTATATGATTGCAATATAAATGTAATGTTTTAATATATTTTAAAATTTAAATATATATTTAACGTATCTGTATATATACTTGGCAAATGAAGTAGGTGTTCGTCTTTGGTTTATGATGAACTGGATCTTAGAGTTGATGACAAAAATCAGGAAAACAGAAAGTTCACTGTTTTCAAATTTTAGTTTGTGTCTTCATTAATAACTGTGATTTTAAAAACTTTTTGCTTACTGAGTATCAAAAATGTGACTAAAGAAGACACAAAAAAGTGCCTGAGTCGTGCATTTTAGTTTTTGATAAATTATGACAATGATGATACTACTTGCTTATAGTGTAGGTCACTTACTTGCAGTATATTGAATGGAGCTAACATTTAATTAGCCTTGGAAGTGCTTTAATCAAAACATCTATCAATGAAATAAGGGTACACATAATTATTAGCAAATAAATAATATTTTTTTTTTAAATTGTCAAGTCAATTCCTACTGAGGTCTATAGGGAAAAATTTTATTTTAATTACCTTCTATTTTGTAATTACAATTAATATAAATACGTATACACATTTGACAGAATCATAATATTAAGTGGTAAAATAGAAAGCAGATTTCCTTGCAATTTTCCACTTTTTTCTCTGAATATGGTGTTGGACTATTATGTTTGTTTGTTTCTATTTATTCGCTTTCTTTTTTTTTCTAATTTATGAAGCTAATGGTGATCTACAATTTTTCATTCTATCCATCTCTTGTTCAATTCCATATATATCTCTAGGTATCAGATTTCTAGCTGTGGAAAAGTTGGCTCAGTGGCATGCTGAATTTCAAACATGTCTTCATTCAGTCCGTATATGATCGAGACATCAACTTTTTAAAATTTAAATTATAAATAAATATTTTAAATAAATTTAATATTCATCCACAACGGGCTATAAAAATATATTTGAACTCGATTGGATGAATAAAAGCGTATTTTATTAACAACTAAAAATTTGTACAACATACATATAAGCAGAGTATGAGCTAATAGAACGAATTGGAAAAAGATAAGCAAATTTAGACACGAGAAAGAATCATGTGCATAGTGTTTTGGTACCGACATGAGCTTCTCTTCATCAAATGTTTACTGTGGGAAGATATAGTTGATCCAGATGCTTATTGTATGGCACTTCAATAACTGTGTTATACAATACAGAATATTGATAGAAATATCACTAATGGAACTATTTTCATTTTTAGAGAAATTTGGGTGAAAAAAATTCAACAACCCTTCACAGCTGTGTTCACACATTGTCATCACATTTTGCCCATATACCTTACAGATCTATTTGAGAATTTGTACTGCTTTTATCTTCCTCATATTGAATAAATGAATTATTGTTCTAATCTGACATAAATAGAATTTTTAGAACTTCATTACAAACAAATACCACAAATAAAAAACAATATGCTTATAACTTATGTTTGGAAGTAATTCTAAGTTAGAACTGTACATGCATAAAAGTGTAAAGACTGCAATGACATGAATCCCAAACGAAACTGACTTTCTGAAGTACCTTGAACAATTACCTTTTACAAAGGTCTTTAAAGATTAGTAGCAATATTATTTAATTCTATCTTCACTTCAACAGCAACAATCACACCAAATCCATCAACACCAACAAGAATTAAACATCATTAAATATATAGCCCAAACCAAAGGATATAACACAACAATGGTTTATAAACTATACAACTGCCTAAAAATTAAACTCATAGCTTAAATTTAACACATACCAAAAACCCACCAATACCAATACTACCATTCATAGCTCTTCAAACCACACCCACCAACCCAATCTAACAGTTTACAACACCATGATTAATTGCCTATTTAAAACACTGTTAGACAAACAAGAAAACCACCAAGAATTAAACACCATTTAACATATTTGTTGGTTCCATCTCCAATGTGAGCTATTAGTTTTCACTAAAACACTTGTAAATATTTACAAACTTGCCTATAGTAGCACTTTCTTATATCTGTTAAGGACGGCTGTTTCGGGAGATGTGTCCCATTGTCAACTCAGACCGTAACTGATTTAAGGTTTCCTAGGTTAGGGTATTAAGGGGGGGGGGTGGACTTTGTGAGTTTTAGGAGTTATGATGTCAAAAAGTGTGTGTGAATTATAATGTAATTGTGTATTGAGTATGTGTGTAGGGTGTAGTTTGATGGGGTCACCCATCATCACTTTATATTGTTTCTAATAAGTACTTTTTTAAATATATTACTAGGTAGTTTTTAGTTAGTTATAGTTGATAGTTAAGTAGTTTTTGTTTTCTTACCTTACAAGATAACAATTTTTAACACAGTGTTTGTTTTTAACTTAGTCATTGGCATTGATAAAATCAGAAGAATTAGCTGATTTAAAACGTCAGAACACTGAAAAATTACAAACTTTATCTGCTTTACAAGAGGAAAAGGAGTTTTTGAGCAAATTTTTACAACAAACAGAAGTTCAAAAGGTAAATTCATATTTAAATTTCCCTATTTGATTAATTTTACTATTCTAGATTTTAATATTTCTGTACTAAAGAACACAAGTTATATACATAACATGATAATATATATAACGAGGAAGTTTTAACAAACACATGACATTTTAGGCTAGTGACCTTTTGGGTACAGCAACTTGGAATGTAGGTACTATAATTTTTTATCATCAAAAAATTTATAACCACTCGATAATTTAGTATTATAATTATTAGTAACATTTCTCTACACCATATATCCACAATTTATAGTTTCTATTTCATCATTTTTAGAAAAAATACCGCTTGACAGAAATTATGTGTGACTGTGTCAGCAACCATTTAGGCAAAATACATGCTATGCAGCATGTGTTTATGTGGTTAACAATTTGAGCATGATATATTTTCAAAATTTAGTCTGTTGTATAGCAACGTACTGTTTAATATTCTTCGTTATAATGAGGCTCTACTGCACAAACATTTTCTTAACCCTGACTAAGCAGTAAAATAATGGATCTATGTTAGATGAAATGGATTTGTACAGGCGGTACAAGACTGAAATATTCTTAAAATGTGTTAATGCATTGAATATATTTATTTGTTGTTACCACTTGTCAAGTAATTCACAAAAAATACACTTTCTTTAAGCAATTCACAAATTTAATACAACTAAATTCACAATAACAAATAAGATTAAATAAATGATAAGTTGGTTGAATATCCAGTCAAAAGTTTATTTATTTAGTGCAATGTTTTGACAACTAGTTTGTTGCCCTTATCAAGCCTGAAAACAATTTTACATTGCATTAATAAATACGCATCTAAAATACAAGTACACTCACAACTAAAACTTTAAAAAACCTCATTGAAATTTTAGTCAAAAACTTAATAAAATAACCCACCAACATGATGAAAATCATAGAAGAGACAGGTTGGTGTTCCTGTATGTGAACATGAGAATAATAGTAAGAAGGATAAACACTCTTCTTCTAGTGTTTTCTTCAAACATGGTAAAAGGTTTGGGCAAAAATTTGATTTTGAAAATTCTATTATACTGGGTAATGAGTCTAACTGGATAAGGAGGGCTTATTCTGAAGTGGTTCATATTAACTTACAAAAGAATGGTATCAACATTAAAAATGATTTTGATAAGTTTTGTAGTATATACAAGCCATTGTTGTATACATTGAAAACATCCAACATTAGTCAATGTGGGTTTGTATGGTTGATGTTTTATTTTGTTTGGGTGGTTTTTATATGTATTTATTGTTGTTCTCTCCGTTTTGTTACTGTTTTTAATTTTAGTTATATTTTAGATGAATCTATGACTCACCATGTTGGTGGGTTATTTTATTGTTTTAAACTAAAATGTTATTGAGTTTTTTTAAAGTTTAAAATATTATTATATTTGTTGGTTCCATCTCCATGTGAGCTACTGGTTTCCCCTAAAACACTTGTACATATTTTACAAACTTGCCTATAGTAGCACTTACTTGGTTCCATCTCCATGTGAGCTACTGGTTTTCCCTAAAACACTTGTACATATTTTACAAACTTGCCTATAGTAGCACTTACTTATATTTGTTAAGGACGGCCATTGATAATGGGACACATCTCAGAAATGGCGGTCCTCAAGAAATATAAGTGCTACTATAGGCAAGTTTGTAAAATATTTACAAGTGTTTTAGTTAAAATATTAGTTGTGAGTGTACTTGTATATTAGATGCGTATTTATTAATGCTGTGTAAAACTGTTTTCAGGTTTGATAAGGGCAACAAAGTAGTTGTCAAAACGTTGCACTAAGTAAATAAAATTTTGTCTCGATATTCAACAGGCTTGTTATTTATTCAATAGTTTTATCGAGTACTCAAATAAACACGAATAGCACTGAATGAACTTTAAATAATTATCTTAAGACTTTGTCTCTAATATACTTGGTATTTTCCAATCTTTTTGATAATTTATCATATTAAATAAAATTTTAAACTCCAAACTTTATCTCTCTGAATTTCTATAAATATTTAACATTTGCAAGCTTAAAGACTTATAGTTTACTAAACACTTTTAAATGTTTTAAACTTGCCTATAGTAGCACTTACTTTGTTTGTTGAGGACGGCCGTTTCGGGAGATGTGTCCCATTGTCAACTCAGACCGTAACTCCAATTATAGTTATATAACCTACTCAGACACTTATAGTTATATTTAATTGGTATTAGGAGTAGAAAAGTATTTCCTCAATAAAAAATTCTTTTTTCTGTTTATAGTCATTTTATTGTTCTGGTTTTGTTATGTAATCAAGATTCTTTAACCTTTGAATTCAAAGATTCTCATTTATTTTCTAGCTCTCCAATTTTGGTCTCTTACTGTTCTAAAATCATCAGAAAATACTGGGGCATTATAATTACTATAAGCGCCATTAAAATCTTTTATAACATATTTTTCTTAATCCATATAAAAAGCTTATATAAGATAACTTGTTAGCTTGTAATAACGACAATTGCAATATCCAACTGAAGTTTTGCTAAAATTCAAATACAGTGCAGGATATTGTTGGCTGTATAAAATGACAGATACACTGAATTCCCTTTATTTACCACCTATTTGTTGCCAAGTCAAGCAACAGACATTTTGGAGTCTACACATACATGGTTAACCTAAACTTTTAGAAACCGATAGTACATTTTCTGTTGGCCCGAGCATTCTGTCATTCTATTTTTGCAGTGTGTTTACTCTGTTATTTGTTCAGTTTATGTATTGGTTATACTATTTTGGTCTAGATTTTAGTTTATATATAACAATATCTTCTATTTACTGGTTTTAAGATCTGTATCCTATTGAAGTTTGGAAAAAATCAAATACAGTGCAAGATAATCTTAATTTTGTATACAATTATATCTGCACTTCATTCATTTTAACTGCCCACCTGCTAATCATCACCGATTCGTTTTCATAGCAGCCTGCATGTGAATCTTTGAAGCCCTTTAGACACTCTATATCAGCCCAACAGTCCAAATCCCTTACTTTGTTTTAACATTATGATAGTTTTATTATGTAAAATATGTAAATTGTTTACAAATGGTTTAGGATTATTTTGTTTTTAGTGAAATAGTAATATTGTATATAGCATTATGGTATTAGTGTGTTGTTTTTATCTGTAAAATATTTCAGACTAAAATATATATAAACCATTGGTAAAAACTTTATTTTTGTAGTTGCTTGATGTAATCATCTTGAATTTACTGATTAAACTATAATTAAAAGATACTTACTTTACGTATTCACTTAGTTAAGTATGTTTTAATAATTATAGTTTATTTTTTATGTCAGAATAAATGTAAATATTGCTTGTAACAAATTGAAACTTTATTTTTATATAATCAGTAAGTGTATTACACAAGTAGCCCTCATAGGGTTGTAAATGAAGTGAAGGTAAAATGTTTTATTGATTGTATCAAGGTATTTCTGAACTTCCATTCTTTCCAGCGCAAACCCAACATTTTCATGTAGGATTTTTACTTTGTCAAATTAGAAGTATGGCACATTTATTCTTTGTAAATATTGCTATAATTTTTTTTGGAACAATAAAAAAATTAACTACATATTTTAATCTTTAAAATTTTATACTCAAAATATAATTATTTAATGATATACTAAAATTAAATTAATTTAGTCATTTTACACTTTTCTCTTCAAGTATTTTTCAAAGTATCTTCATTTGTTTAACATTGTAGACGTATTGTCATTTAAAGATAAAAAATCCTACAATAAGAACACAATATTATTGCTATAGAAAATATATGTTTTCATACTAATACATTAGTAAGCAAATTATATTTGTTATAAGAATTAAAGTTTTTACTAAAATTTCAGGTAAAACTCATTAACAACAACACAGAAGAAGAATACAAGAAAGACATTCAGAAGCTGTACCAAGTCCTAAAAAGCCTTTATTCGCAAAAGGAAACATTAATTCATGAAATCAAAGTTTTGAGTTTAAAAGGTAGACCATTACCTCCAATATCTGAGAGTTCTCGGAAGTCTATACCTTCATTAAGTTTGGGAGAAGAGGCCAGTAAAAGCATCAGTAATATATGTAATCAATAATTATTATTTTAAATGTATCTAGTAACTAATCAAAAGTCTTTAGTTACACACTTTAATATACATTTTTTATAATTATTTGCAAAAACAAACATACATTACAGCTCCAATTCTCTGGAGGTGTGAAGAAATTTATTTTTAAGGGAAATTGATTAAGAAATACTATATTTTTGAGTGAAACTATAAAATCATAAGTTATAAAGTAAAATTTAATCTTAGCGGTTAGGCTGCAGACATACAGAAACCAACTGGTGATCGCAACACAACATAAACTTGGGTTGCTAGTATGTTTACAAGATTGTGCATATAAAGTTGCTAGTTTATTTGTCAGTTATGTCATCGTCAGAGTAAGATGCCATCCTTGTGTATAATTTAAGAAAGAAACTACAAAAAAAGACAATCCCCCCTATAATGTTATTCATGTGATACAAAGTCAATACATTGGTGTGCAAAATTTACGAAATTACCCAGACAAATGTTTTAATTATTATCGTATGAGCTTTAAGTTATGTCTACGGTTACGTCTACCTTTTAAGTCATGTATTTGAGAACACCAAGAAAAAAACAACTAATGGGCGATTTCAGCTGGAGAGAGATTAACAATAACACTCAGGTAAGGTTCATTGCTCGTTTATGCATTTCTTTTTATGTATAACTACAAAACTTAAAATAACATTACTTTGCAATAAAATAAAAAAATTTTAAACAAATGAAATTTTATAGTTCAAGTGTCGATTTTATATATTTGGAAAAATTTGTTGGTAATCATTCGTATCCTCTTGAAGTTGTTGGGTACACAACAACAAACGCTTACACAACACAACAAATACTGCTGACAACTGAGAAACGAGTTAACAGCATGTTGCGACGGAGCAACTCTGGTTTCTGTCACTCGCTAGTCGCGTTGCTATCACTTCACTATGAATATGTGCATTCAACTCTCTATATGTCGTGAAAAAGCAACTTCAGTTTCTGTCACCAGTTGCCTTCTGTATGTCCGCAGCCTTACACTTGACCTCAGTAGGTGAAGAAGAAAACAATTGTTTAGTGTTAAGCAATTTTACAGAATATTTTAAAGTATCATTTAAACTTACTTGTTTGAACCTATTCAATTATTTTTACCCCTGAAAGGAGATTTCCTGATGATTACTGTTGCAAACAATATTCTATTTTCCGCTGTTACCACCAATTTTCTTAATGGGCCCTCAACTTCACTTTCAAAAACCCAATGTTGAGGACTTATTTTTCTAAATATCTAAAACTCCAAAACTATTATACTCCCCTAAATGTTTTCCTTTCAAATTATTCCTCTGTCCTTTGCCAAATTATTCTGGAATGATTTTCATCTTGTCAGGTAATTCATTAGGTTTTAGTTGCTATTTTACTGTTAACACATAAAATCCAAAAATAAACAACCATACTGAAGCAATAAATTATATAGATTCAAATGGATATGTACACACTAGAGGTTCAGCCTCACTGAGGCTTTTAAAGTGAACGTGTAAACACAGCAAGAAAAAATGAGAGTGTTAAATTCCTAAACTCACTATTACCTGTAAAACTACTTTCGCTCTAGGATGGTCCTTTGTTTAAGATTGCTTTTTCAACCAATTATGAGAATGTGTTTGGAATTATTCAACATCATTTCCAAAAATGGAAGCTTTCAATCCTTTTTTACCCAAAGGAAGTGCTCATCGCAGATATAAACCACACTATCTTATTTACTTCTTTTTCTTTTAGCACTATTTGTTTTATCTAAACACAATCTCTTATCTAATACCTCCTGTTTCATTTATTCTGAATGATTATTTAACGGAAATTATTTCATTTTAGACAACTATTTTCTTTCATCTACTAATATTGGTATCATTGACGCAAGAAAAAAAACACTACTTACTGATATTCAGCAGACGCGTTTCACACTAAATCAGTGCATTATTCAATGCTGTGAGTAGTTGTCTATGACTTGCACCAAACAATGCACTGATCTAATGTAAAACGTGTCTACTGAGAAATATAAATAAGTAGTGTTTTTTTTTTTTTGTTGCCAAGTGTTACCAATAGTAGTAATTTAAAAAAAATCAAGATGTACAACACAAAAACTGCAAGTATTTTCTTTTCTCATGTTAATTAAAGCTTAGCTAGTGATAACAATTTACAACAGTGAAAATTTAAATAGATAACTCTAAATCTCACTACATATTAGTTTATTAAAACAAATTAGTTTCAAAAACGATGTACTCATCAGCTACTGAGTAGTAGCCTAGCACTGATAAAGGTGACATCATTGCCGAAACTAGTATGTTTGTTTTAATAAATCGATATATAGTGAGATTTAGAGTTAACTATTTTAATTTTTACTGTTGTAATTATTTTTCTTGTTCAGTTTAAATATTTTTTGTTCTTCCTAATAAAACATTATTTTTCAAATTTTAATCATGGTAGCTTTTTCAAATTCATTACTAAATCACTCTTCTTCACATCATGTCCAGGTTTCAGCACCAAATAAGCTATACTACACAAATGCAACTCACTAATAGATTGTTAACTCTACCTTTCATTTTCTCTCCTTAATTACATTATATTTTCATATTAAATTATATTTATTTATCTTCTTACTCATCATATTTTAGCAGCACAACTGATATTAAAAACTATTTTGCTTGTGTAACATAATTACCAATTTGAATTTTTGACTTCTAAAATACTTAGAAAATATTGAGCTCATTAATGAAAACCTTTTTCTTAACAATACACACACACACACACACACACACACATATATATATATATATATATATATATATATATATATATATATATATATATATATATATATATAACACTGAGGTTTCGTTAATAAATAGGAAACATTACAAAAATATTCTCAAATTTACAACTTTATTCTCAATAAATTTATGGCAATACAAAATACTTATATAGTTTTAGTACAAAATTAATCATTTATAAATCAATATAGTTATTAAATTTTATATAAGTTTTAAAATACAACTTCATATTATATGAGTGTTAGAACTATGAGATTCTATGTTGCGGCTACATTACATTTAGAACAAGACTATAAAAATAGTTTTAGACGAAGATAGGTGTGAAAAATCAAACCCTAACTTCAAAAACTAATTGAATTCACAGTAGAACTTTAATGTTACACTTCAGAATTTTATAAAAATCTAAATGCAGACAATCATAAAATATCTTAAAAGTCAAACAACTTACAATACATACATATATATATATATATATATGTAACGCATTATTGTAATTTTCATTCCTGATGATGTTGGTACTGTTTACCAAGGAAAAGCTTTGAATATAAATTAATAAATATTCTTGTATTTGAATAACCTATGTTGTTTTAAAATATATATATATATATATATATATATATATATATATTTAGGTTAGTTTTGATTGGTAAAAATTATTTAGATTTTTTGAACTAGGAGACTGACAGACTTACCTTGGTAAGAGTCCACTCTGTAGTCTTGAAATAGAAACACATAAAAGCACTTAACCAATGATATATTTCAACCACATAGTGGTCTTTGATTGACAAAGTGGTCTCTTTGATTGACAAAGACCATTATGTGGTTGAAATATATCATTGGTTAAGTGCTTTTATGTGTTTCTATTTCAAGACTACAGAGTGGACTCTTACCAAGGTAAGTCTGTCAGTCTCCTAGTCCAAAAAATCTATATATATATATATATATATATATATATTTAATAAATTTAAAATATTTCAAAAACAAGAATACTTTTAATGAATATATTTATTCAAAGCTTTTCGCCGATTAAATAGTATCGGCATCTCGGCGAAAAGCTTTGAATAAATATATTCATTAAAAGTATTCTTGTTTTTGAAATATTTTTAAATTATTAACTATATATACAAGAAAACATATCACCATATTTAATATATATATATATATATATATATATATATATATATATATATATATATATATATATATAAAGAAATAAGTCAAAATACAAATACAAGAATAATTATTGAATTTACAATTCAAAGCTTTTCGTTGGCAAACAGTACCAACATCATCAGGAATATTATAGAATTAAAATTAACATATGTGCAACCTAGATCAAATAAACAGCGCTGTCAAATCTATTACAATATTGTCAAACTTTTATTTTGCTGCCCCAACATTACAAACACTGAATATAGTATCAAATTTAGATTTTACCTGTATTTGTTCATTTATTAACTCATTATTAGTATTATATTTATGTATTTCTAAAGTTTCTAAAATATTTATTCTCAGGCCTTTGTTACTATATTTGATACTTTAAATTTAATACTATATTCAGTGTTTGTAATTAAAATCTAAATTTGATATTATATTCAGTGTTTATAATGTTAGGGCAGCAAAATAAAAGTTTGACAACATTGTAATAGATTTGGCAGCGCTGTTTATTTGATCTAGTTTGTACATATGTTAATTTTAATTCTTTAATATTCCTGATGATGTTGGTACTGTTTGCCCATAAAAAGCTTTGAATTGTAAATTCAATAATTATTCTTGTATTTGTATTTTGTCTTATTTCTTTATTAATACACAAGAAAACATATTGTGATATATATATATATATATATATATATATATATATATATATATATATATATATATATATATATATATATATAGAGAGAGAGAGAGAGAGAGAGAGAGACTTCAGTCTTTTCTTTTTCTCTTTTTTGACTGACAAAGACCATTGTGTGATCGAAATATTTCAATAGTGTGATAAGTTATATATATATATATATATGTTTTATAATATATATATATATATATATATATATATATATATATATATATATATATATATATTTATTATTAGATTAAATTATATATTGATTACAGTACCATTGATTCCACCAGTAATAACTGTTGAATCTTCATTGTTTAGTTTGATTCCAAATTTTATTTACAAAAAAAAAAAATAACAGCAGAAGAAACAGAGGAAAAAAAGAATTGAATAAATGTATAACGAATTTGTGTGTGCAGCCCATTTTTTTTTACTAGGCTGAATATTGTTAAGAAATACTGTTTAATTTGCCGTAAGTTTTGTTTAATTTCCAGTAAGCCCGCAAGTTTTATAATTTGTGGTTGAACATTAGTAGGTCGAGATAGGGTTAAGTTTATATTTTGTCCTAGAATAAAAAATATATGGTAAAATTTTAGAATCAGAATTAGGTTTTGGAATCGGTGTTATACACCATTTAACCTATAATTTACCCATAGGATGTTTAAAGATTGGTCAATATTAATATCTCCATCTATCACCAAAAAATCAATGTATGCTGGATAGATTTAAGATAAGACGCTTGTTCTGTAAACAACGCTTTCTAAGAAATATGATTTAAAACTTAGTGTGGATCCTTTAAAACTGTTTGTTAATCATGAAAAAGTCACTTCAATCATCCAATTCTTCTATTTGTTCAAGATAGATTTGAATTTTTAATAACAAACTAAAAAATCAATCCTTGAATGCTAAAAAATAATTAGTATTTTAAAACCAAATTCATATCATTAGGCAATGTTTTCTTGTAAATGCTATCTAGCTTGAAAATAAACATACTACAGTGAAAGAAATTATTATAGACTTTTGGCCATTTATTCCAGTTTCAACATAAAATGTCTGAAACTAAAAATTCTAGAATTATTGTTCTAAGTAACATATGATATTTAATACTTTAAATAGTGTTTTAAAATTATAACTTATTCTAAAGGCTTTTAAAATTTTGTATTTATGATTTCAAATAATTGTATAAACAATATATTTCTCAGCATTGAATGATATAATTCCAATTCGACAACACAGCCAATGTTACTATGATGCCAGGAATTAATTATGGGTTGGAATACACGTCCACTGAGTAAAATTATATACATAAAAATATCACATTTACTAAAAATGAATATACAAACACAAAACTGTCTGCAGTGCAGAACAAGAGCACAAAAGATTAAGTTTAGTTTATAAAATTATATATAAAATATATCTTATATATCACTTATCTGTGAAAGACAGGTAGATTTGTAACGATGAATACACAGTACTCTAATATTAAACACAATTATCATATCTTGTTCCCCAAACACACATAATGTCCTAATTGAGACAGATAGATCCAGAGTGGCCAACCTTAATTATTTAAAAAATGATATTGATTAAAGAGCAGATATAGACGTGGCAACATGTATATTTTACTGCTGGAGTGTTCTAATTTCTGTTTTGCTACTTAGTAGATAGCATTACTAAAACAATCAATCCCATTTCCTTCAATTGCATTAAGAGATACTTACCTAATGAGCATGTGAGACGGAGGCAGCTCACTAGAAGTTCTCTGCCACAAGGGATAGAGTTTTGGGGGCCCAGACTCGGGTTTAAAAAAATAATAAAATATGTATTAATCTAATGTATTTTACCATTTTTTTGCATTTATTATTTATCATTATCTAACATATTACCATTATGGGGTTGGCCCACTTTGGCTCTCACTGCCTCAACTATATTTAATAAAAATTTAACAACAATTTTCCAATTGATAAATTGCTGATTTCTTGTTCAGACAAAAAATTAAGTTTAAAAATGTATATATAAAAAATAAAGAAGTCAATTGTTTTCCCATCAGTAAAATTTTTAATACTATACTATCAAAAATAACTGATAATCTATGTCATTAGTAAACAGTTCTCAAAATAATCTGTTTACAATCAGGGTAAGTCAAAAAAAACTTTTAAAATGAGGTTTTTGAAACTTTGTGTTGAATGACCTTTTATAAATTAGCATATTTAATTCTCAAATTTTAACTAGTCTAAACAATTTTATGAAGGTAAACATTCTTAAGACACCATGTAAAGGATTTCTTGAATATTGTAGTAAATATATTAATTCTCCAGACATGATCCATTTCTTTCATAAAACAATACACATTTATGATTTTTCCAACATAAGTTATCACCATTAGTATATACAAAAATATATCTACCAATAATGCTAAAGTAAATTATTTTTAGAAAAAAATGTATAAATTCTTACACCAATATATACTTAACTTATATTATTAATTTTTATGTCTATTTATGATTCAATAAATAATATGCCGGTATCATATAAGTTTCTAATGATGAAATGCTACTATTTATAGTTTTAATTTTCTCTTTAACATTTGGACTAGTGACTGGTTAGACTTAAACTATGATAGTAATTAGTCTTTAAAAACAATTCTATACTGCAATTAGTGTTTATCACTGACAATGAGTATTTGTTACTGCCTTTTATCCCATTCTGTCCAAATATAAGTTGCGTAATACTTTTTTTTAATAATTATTATACTATAAAAATGCATAGTAAAAATATTTACTAAATTGTTCTAAATGTATAGGATATCTCCAGAAAGTAATTTATGTTTGTATTTCTTCTGATGGAACAAAATTATCATGAATGTGCTGTAATGTAAGATACTAATCCTGATTTATTATAAAACACTTGACACTTTTTACTTCCTATTTTCATTTAATTGTATTTGTAATGTCGAAGTTATTTGAAAATCCTTCTATAATGTGAGATGAGACCTAATTTCTTTAATTAATGCGAGAAACAATAAATAGAAATTCTTAATCAGATGTATGGCTTATAAATAAAAATGATGAATGAATGGTAAAGAAATAGTTGAGGTAATGATGGTCATTTAATTGTGGATAGTATCAAACAAGTATCAGTTGACATTTTTTGAGCGTAAGCTTTTAAGAAAAATTTATGGTCCTGTCCACGATGTACAGACAAATGTGTGGAAGCTTCGATCTAATGCTGAGTTGTATTCCTTATACAAAGACATTTTAAGAGCTGTATTCCTTATGTGGTCCATTTTATTAAAACACGACGTCTAGAATGGTTGGGTCACATCATAAGAATGCCCACCAATAGAATGCCGAACAAACTTTTACATGGCACTATGATTGGCAAAAGAAGAGTTGGCCGGCCAAGAAAACGATGGCTACAGGACCTTGAGGAAGATTTAAGGGTACTCGGCATTACAGCATGGAAACAGAAGGCTAAGGATAGAAGTACAAGGCGGGACATTGTTAAGGAAGCCAAGGCCAACCCCGGGCAGTAGCGCTATGTAGTAATAGTAGTATGAAACAAAGTTGCATTCTACTTGGTTTAAACAGACTGGTTCATGCAGTTAAAGAAAATTTGAAGAACATTGTAAGTTCAAATCTTTTTATAGAATTGTTACAAACTTCAAGATCAGTTCTTCATGAAAAACTAGGGTTTCAAAAGGTTTGTATTAACTGGGTAAGCATTCTTACGGAGGAACGCACAAAAATGCGCCCAGATTGTGTACTTGAGTTTTTGAGATATTAAAACAACAATAGCAACCACTTTTTTAATGATATGGTCCATGGATTACATATGATAGCTAATGGTAACACTCAGTCAAAACACCATCAATAGAATACAAACAGAACTTATGTTCTGGATGTACCTAATTATCCAGTACTATTAAAATATACAACCCAGAGTTTTAAACACAAGTTTAACAAATTAAATTTACATTATATTAAATAAGAGTTACCCTTTAAACTAAACTATATATACATTTACCATTTACTAAACAATATTGTTTTAACATTTTTGTATACCAAACAATCTAAAATAATGGTATATTTCAGATAACCAAAGAGAAAAGTTACTCACAGATTGGCTTATCTAACTAACAGAGGATATAATGTATCCGTAATATATCATTATTTTAGTGTTTATGTGAGTCTACTTTAACATTACAAATCTAACTATTAATAAGTCAAATATGTCAATCTCCTATATAACTCAAAAATCTTAAATTTTAAATCCAAAATATACAAATAGTATTTCAATGTAAATGTAAATATATCCAGAAAGTAAAATCAGTTCTTTATTTTTACTACGGAAAGCTGCACAAACTCACTAATAATTTGGTGAGTTGTTCTGTAATTCATTATTTAAGCATGTGCCACTGATTGTTCTACTTAGTGGTAAGAATTTTTCACATTTTATGGCAAGTAAAATAGTAAAAATAATAAGTTAGTGCAAATTACCCTAAAAAATACAGGGTCTGTCTTTTATCAACAGCAGTTTATACAACTAAGTATGGTTGACACAAGGTTTTTACCAAACCAACCAATTACATTCACAACCAGGATTTATTGTCTGTCATGAACTTTTTTCAGATTCTGGGCTAACACTGCTAAATCAAACCCTTACTCCAGAACTTGAATATGGGTTTTATGAAGTGGTTATTTCAGAAATAAGGCCAATTGTAAATCCTTATAGGCATAACAGCGAAATTGTTTTAATCTATGCTACTGCCTTTTTGCCATTCCAAATACATTTGTAATAGATTTAGTTTAATCATTATTCCAACAGCAAATTGGGATTTTTATCTTGTTTACAACATATGTTTTTACGTTTCACTGCAAAGTGAGAAAAATTGTAGCAATACCTTTATGTAGAATAGACGTGACAAATAAAAAACTAGCCCATTACAACAGTTCAACAAATATTTTGGTAATAAAAAAATTAAAAGATTTTGTACATGTAAAAATACACTAAGGAAAAAAGGGGTTGATTTTATTTTCAAGTTAATTTTTAACGTTACTGTTAAACGTTATTTATAAATCATTTTAATTTTGAACTATTGGTTAAATTAATCAATATTTAAAATGTACTTTACCAAGTGAATATGTAATTGCTTACTTGCTGACGTATTTCAAAACATTCGTTCCTTTTACGAAGCTAACTCTCTACTCCGGTAGAGTAATTATGTATTCACTTAGTTAAGTACTTGTTAAATATAGTTTAATCAGTGAATTCAAGATGATTACATCAAGCAACTTAAATAAATCAATTACAAATGAAGAAATCAGTTAGCCAGAGGCATCTTCAGTTATGGAATAATAGAGCACCTACAAATATTAAATTTTGTTTTAAATTTAATGAGTGTATTACAGAAATTTTCTAAGATGAATCAAAAACTTTCTGTCTGTAAAGCAATATATCATTATAATATACCATCTTTATTTGGTATTCAAGATTTTATGGTAGTTTAAAAAACATTAAAGATACCTCATAGCCAAGAACATCTACTAGGCTTCATTGAGGAACTCAATGAAATCCTTAATTAATTTTCAAATTACCTAAATATTTTTCCTTACACTCACTAACAATCCAGAAGATTTTAGTGTATACAACTGCAACTGATAATAAGTCCAGATGTTATACTAAGCATTTTAACAGATCATGACACAATGTTGCTTTCAGTGAGAGCGCTTATAGTAATGGAAAGAGCCTAGAAGCTTCAAACCCAAAACTTCAAATTGTAAGTAACTTTAAATTGCTCTGAATAATTATGATAACAAATAATAAACTAAGGTACAAAATAATAAATTAAAAATTGAATTTGTACCAAATTTATAATATTTAGGGCTTTATAAATGAGAATATTTTGTTAGCAAAATTCATCTCAATTGACACAAAGACTTAATTTGACCCAGTGGATCACTTGGATTCGTGAATCATTTAACCTTTTCAGGAGCGGGGTTTCTCAATATTAGCATCATCTATAGGAGCGAGGTTTTTTTAAAAATATTTTCCTGATTTTGAGATATTTTAACTTTCAATGTTCCAAATAATAAATAAAAAATAAATAAAATACAAAACCCCTATTTATTCTTCAAAAATTTTTTTTTGTTAATTTCCAACTTAACCTTACCTACGAAGAGATGTTATGTCAATTTTTATACAAACATTGGCAAATATAGGTAAATAACAGGTTAAATACATACAAAAACACTTCCTGTCTGACAAATATGAAATGTCAGCTGATTTCCAGATGGTTGATCAAAAAACATTACAGAAAAGTTACTTCGATTATTTACCAATAGATGGCCTAGCAGATGACACCAAAGAAGTTCAAATAATGACCAATAGATGGCCTAACAAATACCGAAGAAGTTCAAATATTAACCAATAGATGGTGTAGTAATGACATTTGACAAAAAAGAATATAATTGCGTATGCTCTGACATAAGAAATTTCAAATAGAGTATTCTCGGGAGTGCTCCTACACTGCGCACCGTCCACGAACGAGTATGTTCGGGAGTGCTCGTGCGAAGGTTAATGAGCAATGATATTTTTAAGATATATTTTTAATAAAACATCTAAAATTTTGATTTTCCATTTTTATTAGTTACGTAACAAAAAGTGTGTACTGGACATCCCCAATATTTATATAGTTAAATTAAATATAGCTTCTGATTTTAATTATTTAAGTTACACATAATCTGAATTAGGCTTAGGTTTAAACTTCAACATCCTAGTTAACATAAAGGTAATGCAAGGGATCTGTTTCTGTGAATGCATCACAGAATTATCAGGAACATTTGATTCATAGTCGACGGCTACTCTTCTATTTACAAACGTGAGTATGGTCAACAAGTCTAACTCGAATCCACACTCCATCAACTCTTGGCAGAGAGCCTGCATGAACCATGATCCTCTAGAAGTGTTGCGCCATGAATAGTAACCTGAAAAATTACTTCATTTTAAAAAACATTACTATCACTATAAGTTAAAAAATATAATATGATATTCCAACTACAATAAGATTCATTTTACTAACTTTAAAGAGTAATGTTTTAGTAACATTTTTTATGTAAATTGTATTTAAAGAGGTAAATTGAATCTTAAAATTATATAAGAGTAATTTTACTTTAATTGAAGTAAAAAACTGTTGACATACAGTTGTACCTCCGTATCCGTGGTATCAAGATCCGCAGTTTCAATTATCTGTCACTCCTAAATTAAAAAAATAGTTGATATTTGAACGTTCGTAAACTGTAAACACCCATCTCCGAGGCAGTTTAATTATACAGTACCGTATTGTTTATATAAAGCAGCCTATATAATTTCCTTGTTGATTGTTGAGTTAATAGATTCCAGAGTCTTACTGCTTTCCTCTAGCAGTAAATCTCTTCTGACTGCTTCTAGTGGTTACATTAGCCTATTCGCTGCGCTTGTTTGTGTTAGCAATACAGTATTTGCATAATTAACTTGTAAATATTCTTCTGTTTGGTAATAACGGGCACGAAGCTTATCATTAGTGAAGCGTGTAACAGTGCTAACTCTAAGAGAAACCGAAGTGAAAATTTTTGATATGCTTGAGGTTGAAAGGAATCGTTAGCGTGCATTGTGAGATTGTATAACAATAACGAATTGTCTATTCATGAAATTTTCAAAAACGGTAATAAAAATAGAAGATATTTCTGACTAAGTATTTCTTGTTCTTAACTTCAACTTAAAACTTCCTTTTGTACGTAGCAATTTTTTTTTAAAGTGTTAATTGTGAGTGTACTATTCATACATACTCTCCATACAGATATATTAAATAAATTTTCAGAGTCAAATAATTGCCATCACGTTTGATAACAAACAGTTGTTGTTAGTTACTTCAAAGGGAATGGAGTACTGAACACTATGTGATAGTAAGTACAAACAGTAATCACAACAGGCCTACTGTACATACTTGCATACTGCATTGTAATATTTTAAAGATTATACACTGCACTATGTACATGCACTACTGTATACTGTAAATGTCTGTAGCTATAGTATTTGTGTGTTAACGCGGATAACACCTCGTCCATGTTATCAGTGATTTCACGTAACCGCGGTAATTTTGGACCCCATTACCCACCGATATGGAAGAATACCTGTATATGCCAATTATCTGATTATGAAGTTTTTTTTCTTAAAATATTCAAAAAAATAATTACAATAAGCATACTTTTAGTTATGATGCTTTAGTACACTTTAGGTTTGAAGGCGTTCAGGCTCTTTGAAAGAAAAAATTCGAGTCATTTATTTTCTTAACAAATTTGCAATGAGTTTTACTTTAAACAAAGATTTTTGACAGTTGAACAAGTTTTCTTACATTAATTTTATTTTTCAACAAAGTCGTGTGTAAGCATGACCAAAATTCAATTATAAGCGTGATAAATAATCAGAAGACCATAGGTTTTTACATTTCTTTTAATTTGTATTTTTCAGGCTTGATTTACCTGCAATTTATTATTTTAAAAAGCATTAAAAACAAAATTGTGCATAATCTTATGAAACTGTTAAATCTAGTTTTTACTGTTTGAAGAAATCCTCACAAGGAATAATTACAACTCCAGGTATAGTTGTGTTGCTTAGAGCACAACAAACAATGTTTAAACCACAGCATTTAAACACTATAAGTCTTAAAGTAATGCCAAAAAGGCATATTAACTGATCCCAGAAGCCGAAGCAATGTAAGGCAAATTCCGCCTTTTGATTGGTCGTGTAGCTCCTCCCACTCCACCAACAACTGTCAAATTCATCCACATCAGACATGCAAGCCTCAAAATAAATTACATGGGAATAAAAAATGATGGAAATAGTCTTGAAATATAAACACATAAAAGCACTTAACCAATGATATATTTCAACCACACAGTGATCTTTGTCAATCAAAGAGAAAACACAAAAAGAAATACGAGAGAATGAAATAAAATAAATATAAGTTGTAGTCACAGATTGTGTAGAAATCAGATGTCACAGATTAAAGATATATGTATTGTTTCCATGAGCATATGAGTGATTATAGTTTATATAAGTCTGTCAGGGGAAAAGAGATTGGAGACATCTGAAGAGGCTATTAGAAAAAAAAAAAAATGAATGGATTTATCTGATGTTGAGGTTAGGGGATTCTCTAGACTTGGTATACCACTGGTATGATAGTTCCCATCTTCTCAGTTCTGAGGGATTGCAATCAGGGGGGAGTGATTTAATTATTTTTGTGGTATAGCAGTCATCAAAAGTTGTGATGTTGTATCTCGCAGCATGTTGAGCTGTTGGTTGGCCTATCCATATTCATAATTTTAACATTATGTCTGTGGTTATTCATTCTGATATTCAGACCATCCGTGGTCAGGCCTATGTACTGTACTGAGCAAAATTTACATTGTAGCTGGTATATGACATTTTTCGATGTACAATTATGATGACCTTGTATTTTGAAGACCATTTTTGTTGTTTGGCTGTTGAAACTATTTGCTGAGGGGTGTATTGGACACGTCTTGCATCTAGGTCTATTGCATGGGAAGGAGCCATGAGGAAGTTTGTGTGGTTTCTCTGCATCAGGGTCTGGTAGTTTAGGATGTACTAGGATGTTTTTCAAGTTGGGAGGTTGCTTATACCAAATTTGAGGTGGATCGGTGAAAAGATTTTTGGTGTGGACGGAAGCTTGAAGAATTTTGAAGCCATCTCTCAATATCTTGTTGAGTTTATGTAGACCAGGATGGTAGTCTGTTATTAAAGACAGTTTATTTTGTTCTGTTTGTGGTTTGGGGTGAACCGAGGATTGTGCTGAATGAATTTGGTTTTCAATGAGTCTTTTTGGGTATCCTCTTCTCTGGAAGGCTGTTGATATTTTTCTATTAAAATCTTCCAATTCCCTATCATTCGAACAGATTCTCTTACCCCTGATTGCTTGACTGTATGGAATGGATTGTTTTATGTTTATTGGGTGGTTGCTGTCGAAATGGAGATATTGTAGGTGGTTTGTCGGTTTGATGTGAATTCCTGTGTTGATATTTCCATTCTGGAGTGTTACCTCTACATCCAAAAAGGTGATGGCTGATGTAGATTTCTCCCTGGTAAATTGAAGTGTGGATAATTGTGTCAGGCTGTCTAAAAATGCCTCAAGTGTTGAAGCACCCTGTGTCCAAATTAGGAAGATGTCATCTATATATCTATACCAACAAAATGGCTGGTGTGTTTGAGTCTTTAGGAAACTTTCTTCTAACAATCTCATGTACAGATTTGCGTACGATGGGGCCATTCTAGTGCCCTTTATTTGAAGGTAGTTCCTTCCCTCAAACTGAAAGTTGTTCTTCTCGAGGATGAACCTGGTCAGGTTCACAAGACAATTTTTTTTTTAAATTCTCCAGATTTATTAAAGATAAAACCTAGGTGGTTTTGTATTTTCATTCAACACAAAACCTGCAGTGTCAAAAAGTTGTTTTAATGTCTCCTTCAAAAATTTAATGACGTGGTTGATGTGGTAATAACTGACAGACTTGAATTTCGCTTATTTCCGTAAAAACCCACAAAATGGTCAGGGTAAAGAATAGTTAAATAAATCCCCAATGCAAATTCAAATTAGTAATAATATACATAGTAGATATAAATAATAATATTCATACATAACATTAGGTATTAAAATTTGTGGAAATGCAATAAACAAATATATCCAGATTACAAAACAATGATTTTTTTACTTGTCTACTATTTTTTTTTTTTTAATATTATGTGTTTCAATAAAATGGAACTTGTTTTTTAATTATTTATATAAAATTTACCACAAAACCTTCTTGTCTATTAGGTATATCATATAAATTAAATGTCTAAAAAAATTAACTGTTTTCATTAAAAGTAGCTTCTACTCGTTAATATTTACAGTGAAATTTTGAAGGAATACTAATAAGTAAGATAAAGACAAAACAAGAATGATGATGAAGCTGACTTTTTTTTTATACATATAAAAATAAAATATTAATAAAAATACATCCTATTTTTTTAGTATTATTATTTATGGCTTTCATTCTGAAGCACAGACTGTTGAAGACAATGGACACACTTTCTTGGTACCTCACTAAAGGTGGTGTAGTTGTGCTGCTTCAGGTTGTCTGAGCGTTTTTTAGCACTGCGAACACGACCAGCTGCCTGTTTTTTCTTTGCCGCCAACAACTTCTTGCGTCTTCCAATTGAAGTAGGTTGTACGCCTATCACATTTGAATGGCTCCTTCGCTTAGATCCAACTTTATTTTTGGGTATCATACCACAATATTTCCCAAAGGTGTGTATACTAGAAATGAGGCCATTTTCTGTGTTAGCAAACCTCTAAATATTCTGGGTCATTTTTTAAAGGCAGGTAGGTATAGCTGTGGCGCACTTTTCAAACCATTTTTTATTCGCAGTACCATGGCATCAAAAATCTCCTTATCTTCACTCAAATTTTCGTTTTCCAATTGTTCCATAGGCGAATCCTGTTCAATGTCGCTTGCAGTAGAAGTCACAGTTGAAGATTCAGATGACGATGATGATGATAATAGAATGACTTTTGAATGATTACTTTGAAAGTGTTTTAGGGGTTGTAGCCACCCTTCAGGAGGGACAGTCCCAGTCACCACAAAAAACACAATTTCATTAAAGGCCCGGAAAATGACAATAGAAACCGCTATTAATCTCATTTCCTATACTATTTAATGCAGCTGCAACATGGGAGAATAGTCTCCCAGTTTAGCCGAAATAGCAACTGCAGACTCCTGTAATGATATCCACTTCATATCTTGTCCCCCTTGATCCGCTTATGACAACAAATTGTCCTTGCCCTTATTTATCAATGACAGTATGGTCTTTATCCTCCTGATAACCCACAGTATTCTTTAGCATCATTTTAGTGTATATATAACGCCCCTGTGAAAAGTCTAGGAGACGTTTCTCCATGTAGGACTCGTATCTTGTGAGAAGATATTCCACCAGTTGAACTAAATTATATACCATGAAGCAATTAAATATACAATCCTTTATTATCCTAAATACCACTTCTACATAATTTGTGATATTGCTCCCAGGTACTATCAGATGTTGCCGTGCACAGGATGCCCAATTTTGTCTATTGCACCTGTGATGTCGATGCTCAATGAACCAGTAATGCTCAATGAATTTGCCGTACTTTTGGGCAGTGCTGCTATTTAATAATACTAAGTAGTTTTGTAACATTATCTCTTCTGTACTAGAGTATAAAATATTTTTAACCAAAAAGTACAGCTCCTTCCTGTGGTCTTGGTTAATACCATGGTTCTTGTCGCACAACCAAGACCACATAGCTTTCAAAAAATGAAATTGGCAAAGGAGCAACTTGGACTGAGAAAAGATATGAGACAGCGGTGTCCTTTCCTTTAAGTCATTGTCCTTCAAGTGAGCTACTAGTTTTTAACTAAAAACACTTGTACATATCTTACACTTGCCTTTAGGAGCACTTACTTTTTTTATTGTTATCCTCAATAATCATAAAAGCAAGTACTACTGTAGGCAAGTATAACATATGTGTAAGTGTTTTTAGTTAAATTAAGTACAAGTAAAGTCTCGATAATTTGAGGTGAATATGATCGAGACCCCTTCAGACTACCAAAAACTCGGATTACACAGAAAAAGTTTCTGAACATTAGAAAAAAATAGGACTTCTAATGAACCCTAATACAGTAAAACCTCTGATATCTAGATCAATGTGGCAACAGCCCAAACAGGATTTATTAATAGTGGGAATAAGACCCTCCCTCCAATCATGAGTGCTATCATTGTTTAATTGATTTGTTTGCTTCAAGAGAGTTTATTTTCTGATATGTCATGCACAATACTAGACATTTGTGTAGCATTCATTGTTGACTGTCAAAACTTACAACGTAAATAAAGAAAGATATTTATGGTCCATTGACCTTTTATCCTCTAAACATATCTGATACAGACAATCAAACACAACATAACAGTGAGCATGAGCACAGCATAACAACAACAGAATGCAGAGAAAGAAAAATACCATATTGATATAAACATTTCTTGGAAGCTTGGCTCATTTATTTTGTTCAAAGTATTGTTATAAATATTTCTTGAACGCCCAATTCATTTTCTTTATGGCTATATACATTTCTTGGACTTTGACTCATTTCTTTTCAAATAGATAAAATATGCTCAAATAATAGAAATAGGCTATAATTATACAGAAGCTTGAAATGTCAGGACTCGGATTTTTGAGACTCTTATGTTTCTCTAAGACTTAGCAAATGTTTAAAAAATTACTGCCACTAGTTAAATTACTACCACTAAATACGTGAAAATATTACTGTAATTAATAACCCTTTTTGTTGTGTAGGATAAAATTTCTTTGTTGTTTGACTTTTAAATTTGTTGTTTTATCTGGTTTGTTTTCTTGATAGGTTGTACCATTTGAAGTTTATCGTTAATTTCTATCAATGTGGTTTAAAGAAATATGTTAGTGTTAGCCAATGTGAGGAAGGAAACGTTATCACCAAAACTGTATAATATATTAGTATGTGTTAATATAGTGTGTGGTGAGGTTTTGAGTAAACTCTTTTAAAATTTACTGTTACATAAAAGGGATAACGACTTTCACTCCCTCTTGAAAAACTGTCCCTAAAAGACATACCTAGTGTCATTGTGTTGAGTCACTGCTGTTATACATGTCCTATTTGATCTCAATTGGCACTTTCATGAGTTTTTCATGAACATTTTTCTTTATATCCTACGTTTTACTTCATTTCTGAAGTGGTGTTAACCAATTTCATTGTAACAACTAAAAACTATAAATCATGGCTAAATATATGACTGAACAAGGGTTGTAAAACTGTATCAAAATTTAATTGAATTCAACCAATAGATACATTTATTTTAAAAATTATGTTTTAAATTTTATCAAAATTTAACTACCATAATTCAGAATGTTTGAACTCACCAGGTATTGTAGAATAGGCTATTACGAAATCAGCATGCGCAGGTATTTTGTAAGATGGACTAGAGTCAACTTGAGTAGTGAGTAATACGCCAGCATCTAATCTATCTCCTTGGCAAGCCTATACCAAAAATTATAATGAAATTGAAGAAAATGTAACATTATAGTACACAATCTTAATCTTTATACTCTCATTTTATTCAGACAACAATATTATTACTCACAACAAATAAAACGAATTATACTCTTATTTAATTTAACAATACAGATGAATGTTTTCATTTTATATAATAGAATATAATATGCACATCATCGTTCAAAGCTTTTTTTATTTTAAGTAATTATTGCGTAACTGAGTGAATACTTTTGAATTTACTTGCTGACGGGTTTCGAAATAATTATTTCATTGAATGAAATAATCGCTTTGTCAATGAAATGAATATTTCAAAACGTGTCAGCAAGTAAGTTCACAAGTATTCACTCAGTTATGCAATAATTCCTTATAATTTAATTATTGAATTCAAGATGTTTGCAACGGGCAACTTTAAAGCTTTTGCTGATGTCAGCAATTATCAAGAGCAACATGTTTAACATCCATATTTAGTTGAAAAGCAACCAAAACGTGGATAGTTGTATTTGATAATCCTGGCACTGTTTGCCACCAAAAAGCTTTGAACAATGAAATGTGTATTATATTCTTGTTTTTAAATGTTTAAATATATTTAAAGACAAATAATTTACCTGAATAAAGAACAACTTAGGTTTGCCGGCTAATGTAGGACATTTGTCAGCAGTAAATCTAGTCCACAAGACATCGTTTTTGTAAGGAACATTCTTTGCATATAGAATTCCTTGTTCACCATGGCTGAGAACTGCCATAAGGAAACAGTCAGAATCCGAGTGGTCGGTCAAGCTGGCTGTAACGCATCGAAACAAATTATGGAATTAATCCAGGAGTCCAGCATTTTTGTTTACTTTTTTTAAACATAAAATAAAATACCAGGTCGCTATTGGTGAGGTAATCTGGAAAGGCTCCTCCGATAGCAGGAATTAGTAATTTCCTAGCTAGTATAATGATAATTAATTTAGAACTTGCAGTTTTTGTGTTATACATCTTGAGGTTTTCTAAATCACTACTTTTGGTATCACTTGGCAAAACAGCACCAATATAGACACTAATATAAAAATTAATTCTTCATTAATTCAAAAAATCAACAAACTAAACATAACAGAAAACTACGAGATATACAAACACCATAAAAACCTTTGACAATACATTCTAAACGACGAAACACTTACAATCAAATACTATATTTGAACACATAATTAACAACTACTTTCTTGAAGAATAACAAACCACAGAACACCAATACACCACAGACTCACACTAATACAACACACCTGAGCAACAGTCTTGTCCGTGACTCACACCATTGAACAATTAAACTGATCTAGAGTGAAACGCAAGATCAGACCTAGATCGGTTTTTTGGCAAGTGATACCAATAGTAAAAATTAATCTAGGATCAATATCACTGTCCAATAGACCACTATAGAAATTCTTAAAGCATCTGAGATTTTTGAAGCATCTTTGTTGGGTGTTAAAGCATCTGAGATTTTCAAAGTTTTTGGAGCTATTCGGAGATGACCATAAGGCATAAGGATAACTTTATATGTATATGAGGCAAAAAAAAAAATTTAATTTTGAGAGCTCAAAAATTAGTTTTTAAGAAACCAAAATTCAATTGTCACTAGTAAGGCTTTTGGAACAGTATATATATATATATATATATATATATATATATATATATATATATACACAGGAATTTTTGGACTAGATGGGAGACTGACAGATCTACCTAGTGGCAATAGTCCAAAAACTGCAATCTCTTGGAAATAAATAGACAAATATAAAAACATATACTATTGAAATATTTTGATAACACAATTTCCTAAATTGCTTTATAAATCTTCTTAAATAAGCTTTAAGCTCTATTAGAACTAACCTAATATATATATATATATATATATATATATATAAATATATATATATATATATATATATATATATATAAATATGAAGTTGGAACAACTATATATATATGCAACGGAAAAACAAGGATAACGTAAAATATCATACGTAAAATATACATAAGGATAACAAGGATAACGTAAAATATATATATATATATATATATATATATATATATATATATATATATATATATATATATATTCTTGATATTTAACGTTATCCATTGTTTTTCCGTTGCACTGACTTTATGAAGTTAATATATTACTATGTAAGTAATTTTATCCACCATTAAGTGCAATAATTTTACCTTGAGTGATGAGGCACCTTTCGGTCAATTGACCATTGTCGAATCACTGATGTTTTTCTGTTGTGGATGTTCGGTCTGTGAAGTTGGTGTTTGTTGACGTTACGCGCACTTTTTCTTGATCTGTGTGTGTGATATTTCTATATAGTATGTCTTCTGTATATGTTGTTTGTAGATTCATTAAGTTGTTGTGTGAGTTTTTATAAATGTGGTATTTTTCTAGTGAGTTTAGTTCTATTGGGTTGTTATTTATTTCCAGTATGGTTAGGTTATTTTCGTAATTTGTTATTTCGTGTTTATGGGATATTAGGTGTGCTGCAACATTTGATACTTTAGAATTTTTGTTTTTGAATGCTCTATAATGTTCTTCAAATCTTATTTTAAATGTTCTGGTTGTTTTTCCTATGTAAAAAGCGTTACAGTTGTTGCATGTGATTTTGTAAATTCCTGATAGGTTATGTTTTTCTGAATTTGTTATGTGGTTTGTGTTATTAAGATATTTTATTATTTTGTTGTTTGGTTTGTAAGTTGGAGTGTAGTATTCTTTGTTGTATATATTTGTTATTTTTTCTATTTTGTTATTGGTGTATTTATATTTTAGGTAGATTTTTTTATTTTTATTATTTTCGTGTTCCGGTTGTAGTGTTGTGTTGAGGTTAGGTTTTTTGTGAATTTATTGTATATATTTTTTATAATGTGTTTGTTGTATCCATTTTCTAATGGTGGATAAAATTACTTACATAGTAATATATTAACTTCATAAAGTCAGTGCAACGGAAAAACAATGGATAACGTTAAATATCAAGAATTTAATACCTACCAAGGTAAACAACTGTACCGTAAATATCTTAACCTAAAAATCAAACTCCAGAATTGCATCAACAAAATACAGTTTAATAAAAAATGTTTAACACTTAATATAACACCAAAATACGCAAAATTACACATAAAAAATAAACAAAACACTATTATCAATAAAGCAACAAAAATAGCAGAATCACACATTATTAAACAAAACATTAAAGCTGCCTACCATAAAAAAAGCCAAATCAATTTACAACTATACACAACCAATTTGGAAATAATGAAAACTTTTGACACTCTCACACCTATTATTCACGAAAAAACACAACAAATTATAATAAAACATAAAACAAACACTATTAACAGACAAAACAAAAAAATCGAAAATTTATCAAAACAACTTAACCTAAAAAATAGCCTAGAACCAATCCACACATCAAAACAACAACATAACCTAAAAAATAGCCTAGAACCAACCCACACCTCTAACAATAATAAATTCATAAACTTAACTAAAACACAATTTACTGAAAAAGAAAAAATAATAATAACAAATTCCTTCAAATATAACCTACCTAACTTCAACAAAAAACAAATAATAAAAAACCTAATAGTTGACACAGAATCTAACATCCACAAAATTACCCACCAAAATACGGAACACATAAGAAATAATATTAATAATAAAATTAACCTAATAAAAACAGAAAAAAACAAAAAAACGGAACAATATATTAATAAAAAAGAAATTATAAAACTCAGAGAAAAACTAGAAAACAACGACTACTTAATATTAAAATCAGATAAAACAAATACTCCAGTAATAATAGAAAATACCAAATATATCGATTCAATGACTAACTACATAAAAGAAAATAAATACGAACAAATCCCAGACCCAACTAACAAATACTTTATTACAATAAAAAACTTAATAGTCACTCACCGTAACACCCTAAACTATAACAATAAATTAAAATACCACACAAGATTATACCCATTCAAACCATGTGCACCAGTATTATCAGGGATACCTAAAATCCACAAACCCAACACACCATTTAGACCACTAATAAATTTCACAACAGCACCATCTTACATAATCGCAAAAATTCTAGACAAAATCCTAAGATCTAAAATACATATCAACAACACATACAATATAAAAAATGGATACGAATTAATTAATAAAATAAAAACGATAAAAACAAACAGCAACACAAAAATAATAAGTTATGACATAACTAACATGTACCCTAGTATCCCAATAGAAGAAACCATAGAAATAATAAAAAACAAACTGATACACAATAACGAAAAAAGAAACATAATAGATAGTATCATTACGCTAACCAAACACATATGTAACCAAAATTACTTCCAATTTAACAATAAATATTATAAACAAACAACAGGACTCCCCATGGGTTCACCCATATCATCTGTCATGTCAGAAATATATTTACAACACTTTGAACAAATAATAATTAAACCTATAATAAACACACACAATATCTCACTATGGACAAGATATGTAGACGATATACTTGTAATATACCAACCTACCATTCACAACGAACACGTCATAATATTAAACAAACTAAATACATACAACGAAAACATACAATTCACCGTTGAAACAGAAACAAATAGAACAATCAACTTCCTCGACATTACTTTAAATATAAATGATAATAAAATAGAAACTACAATATACAGGAAACCTACTTCCAACAACACCACAATACACTACAAATCTAACCACCCCTGGACACACAAAATTAACACTTACAGTAACATGATAAATAAAGCAATAAAATACACACAGGATAACAAACAAAAATTAAATGAAGAATTAGATAACATTACAAAAATAGCAATAGAAAATGGATACAACAAACACATTATAAAAAATATATACAATAAATTCACAAAAAAACCTAACCTCAACACAACACTACAACCGGAACACGAAAATAATAAAAATAAAAAAATCTACCTAAAATATAAATACACCAATAACAAAATAGAAAAAATAACAAATATATACAACAAAGAATACTACACTCCAACTTACAAACCAAACAACAAAATAATAAAATATCTTAATAACACAAACCACATAACAAATTCAGAAAAACATAACCTATCAGGAATTTACAAAATCACATGCAACAACTGTAACGCTTTTTACATAGGAAAAACAACCAGAACATTTAAAATAAGATTTGAAGAACATTATAGAGCATTCAAAAACAAAAATTCTAAAGTATCAAATGTTGCAGCACACCTAATATCCCATAAACACGAAATAACAAATTACGAAAATAACCTAACCATACTGGAAATAAATAACAACCCAATAGAACTAAACTCACTAGAAAAATACCACATTTATAAAAACTCACACAACAACTTAATGAATCTACAAACAACATATACAGAAGACATACTATATAGAAATATCACACACACAGATCAAGAAAAAGTGCGCGTAACGTCAACAAACACCAACTTCACAGACCGAACATCCACAACAGAAAAACATCAGTGATTCGACAATGGTCAATTGACCGAAAGGTGCCTCATCACTCAAGGTAAAATTATTGCACTTAATGGTGGATAAAATTACTTACATAGTAATATATCAACTTCATATATATATATATATATATATATATATATATATATATATATATATATACATTATGAAGTTAATATATTACTATTGTAAGTAATTTTATCCACCATTAAGTGCAATAATTTTTCCTTGAGTGATGAGGCACCTTTCGGTCACTTGACCATTGACGAATCACAGTGATTCGACAATGGTCAAGTGACCGAAAGGTGCCTCATCACTCAAGGTAAAATTATTGCACTTAATGGTGGATAAAATTACTTACAATAGTAATATATTAACTTCATAAAGTCAGTGCAACGGAAAAACAATGGATAACGTAAAATATCAAGATATATATACATATATATATATATTTCTACTCTACACAATCTGTGATTACAATTATTTTATTCCATTCTCTCATATTTCTTTTTGTGTTTTCTCTTCGATTGACAAAGACCACTGTATGGTTGAAATATATCATTGTTTAAGTGCTTTTATGTGTCTCTATTTCAAGACTACAGAGTGGACTCTTACCAAGGTAAGTCTGTTAGTCTCCTAGTCCAAAAAATCTATATATATATATATATATATATATATATATATATATATATATATATATATATATATATATATATATATATTGTAATACTTGGTAAATTCTCTTTTATAAACTTAATAAAAATTTATAAATTAAAAGAAATAACGATTCAATGCTGCTTTTGTTACAATAAATTTTTAATATCTTAATATGACATTCCTTATTTTCATTTACAAAGTCACTTACTAATTACAAATTCTTATTTCCTCCACAAAGAATTACAAAAATTAAGCTTTATTAGCCTAAGTCTAAAATTTGTTTATGGCAGCAAGAAGTTTAGTTATAAATTTTAATATTAATTGAATTTGATTTAATTACTTCAATTTGAGCTTGAGCTCTCTTTATCTCGGGTTAATAGGTGGGTTTTCTAAATTTTGAATAATAAATTTTGAGTTGGCACTTTCAAAAAAAATATCTAAGTTACAATTCTTAGAAGCTAAAATTTTTTACAAGTTATTTGGTTTCTAATTAAATAATTTCCTGAATAATGTCTTCTTAATCGATCAGTTCAATGATTTGGCTTAATGTTATTCTGTAATTAGGATTGAATACGATACTACACTTTCCGCACCAGTTAAAAAAATAAAATTTCTACAGCCAATTCTGAACACGTCTTCCTCGTTCAAGTGCTCTGTTCCAACTCCCCCTGACGCTACCTTTTTTAGCAATAAAATGGCCAAGTCGTGAATTTCCGCTATTTTCTCGTTTATTCCTTGTAAGTAACAGCTTTACGGATGTCATGTTCACAGCCTCTGATACACTTCTTCTTCTTAGCAACTGCACTTAAATTTCTTTGCAAAACAATTGCATTTAAATCTTATTTCCCAAACTGTTTTAGATTATATATCCACGAGAAATATTTAAAACGAATATCTTTTGCCGGTCATGCACACGCAACTCTACAAATCCGTTCTACATCTTGTTTACTACAGAACATTCACTAGCTTGCTGTTTGAAAGTTTTAAGTGTATTTATATCGTTCTACTGTTCTATTTAAATTGTTATCTACCAATTACTTCTAATACATTTTCTTATAAATAGTGATTTGTGTGTGTTTTTTTTTCTTTTTATATAAAATCTTGTGATTAGATCTAAAATGTGACCGTGTGCATTTTCTACACAAGTGAAATTAGGTTATGTTTACATTTCATTCCTGGTATATTTTAGTAATTTTTTTTTTACATACTGAATTTATTTATATATTTATCTTATTTTGTAAGTGCCTTTTATATATATACTACTTCAAAATGTTACAATATATATATACATTTATATATATATATATATATATATATATATATATATATATATATATATATATATATATACATATATATATGAAGTTAATATATTACTATGTAAGAATATTTTATCCACCATTAAGTGCAATAATTTTACCTTGCACCAATATATATATATATATGATGAATTGTTACTATCTGGAGTACATCCGTTCATTCTGCATAGTAACAATTCATCATATTTTTCCATCCGTGAAGGAATACGTATCAGCATACATATATATATATATATATATATATATATATATATATAGAATTTTGGACTAGGAGACTGACAGACTTACCTTGGTAAGAGTCCACTCTGTAGTCTTTAAATAGAAACACATAAAAGCACTTAAACATGATATATTTCAACCACACAGTGGTCTTTGTCAATCGAAGAGAAAACACAAAAAGAAATATGAGAGAATGAAAAAAAAAAAAAAATATATATATATATATATATATATATATATATATATATATATATATATATATATATATATATATATATAACTCAATATCCGGACTGACTGATTAACACACAGCCGAAAATATTAAAGCTAAATACTTGTACCTTTTTTAAGACAAGATCATATCATAACATTTGTAACTTATCCTGTAACTCAATGACTTTGTGCTTTGAACCATACATTTCACTTTCTACTTAGGTTTTCAGGCAAATCCCTAATGGGAAATGCTTGTACAATATAAAACTGTTCAAGTCTTTATTTTATGATGGTTTTTATTAAATTATTATGGTAATTTTTTATTATGGTTATTTTGAAATGAACCTCAATTTTGTTTATTATTTACTGCTTCTATGAAACCCCTTTTCCTACTAAGTGATAAAACTATGCAATAATGGAAATATTCTTTCAATTCTGGCATTTCATCATTTATTTGGAATAAAGTCTTATCGTTACAAACATGGCTTCTCTTGCAGGTAACAAGAACAATATTTCTTATTATGCATAAGAATCAGTCACAATAGTGTCGAATTAAACAGGTTTTTTGGTCATGCATCTAAAAATCAAATACTACATTTATTTTTTCAGTAAAAGAGAAACTTGAAAAAAATTTCCCATTGTTTAACAATTTATTAACCACTAAAGTTTTTTTTCTAGGCGAAAAACCTATCAAGGTTATCATCGCCTAACTAAAGTTTTTATTTTAAATAGAATAAACTTTTTTTTAAAAAAAATATAATTATCAAAAATAAAAAACATCTAAGTTAGTTTTCTAAGCCAAACACTTTAAATTTAGACAATATAAATCTATATATTTTAGTGGCTAGACATGTTATTAGATGTAACCTGATACTAAGGTAGAGACCAATGATTTATATAACGATTGTAACAAACACAATATGGATGAAATCTGACACAATTATTTTTTTAAATGACTTAATTTTTTGGCAGTTTTTCACAATTGTTTTAATTATACTTTTAAATCGTCAACACTAGCTTGAAATTTTTTTAATATAACATGACTATTGAAAATGTCTATACAAATGTTAACCTTTCCAGTTGCTCGTAGCTGCAATATTAGCCAGCAATGTTGTGAGCTCCACAATGTTGCTAACATATGTTGTTACCATGTTTTCTACTGGCTTTTATTCAACCAACGTTCACTTTAATATTTATTTAAATTTCTGAAAACATTTATTTAGATAGCAAAAAAGTCTGTAAAATAAGTTATAGATCCATTTAGAACTTACCTTTTTCAACGACTTTATCTACCTCTTCCATATTCAAATCATAGTATGTTTCTACTTGAAAACCAAGATGGTCTAGAGTCTTCTTCAAGTTTTCAGCATCTGCATTTGTACCTGACCTTGATTTCAAATGAGGAACGGTAAAATTTTCATGGTTCAATATAATTGCTAAGCCTCTTTTTTTATGTTCCATATTGTAATACAGCGAGTTCTTGGGCACTGGCATGTATGCATGTGCACCTTTCTTTCCGGGACCTCTAAAAATATATTAATTTTATAAATAAAAATGTTTCATCTGGAAATATTTATTTATAAATAAGTATTTTACTTGAAGTAAAAATATAAATCATTCATATATCAATCTTATTCCACCAGTAATTAAACCGTTATAGTTATGCAAATCAGTTCGCCATCTCAAGGTAAATCATGAGTATACACATAGGTACCTCAAATTTTAACAAGAATTTAAATACAATAATTTAAAAATCTGACAGGAAAGTTACGCAACTGAAATGAAATGACATGAAATAATAATTCATTCCACAGTGAGAAAGATACAATACAATGGAAATATAACTTGAAACTAACAGTGTCACGAAACTACAAGTATAGTTTTGACAGTGTGATAAGATTAACTAACCCCTGTCTGTAAAAACTCCAAATTTCTCTGGGCTCTATCTCTACTATCTTTTACTTTTTTTACCTTATTACAATTAAACTTAACAACAAATCTTCCATAGGTTTGCGTATTTCAACTTTTAAAAATATTCTGTATTTTGAAAGTATTTTAAACAAGTTTATCAGGAAAATGTAATAAATGATGTTTCTAATAGAAATCTGTAGAAGAAAATTATCATGGCAACCAGCACTTGTTATTAACAAGTTGAAAGAAAAAGTTTGATTCATGACGGAAAATTATTCATTACACTTGTAAAGACTTTATAATAGACATAAAAGATGGCTGTTTTGCGAGCCAAGTATAATATTTTATTCTGCTACAGCAATGTTTTGTTAAGTAGATTGTTATCATCATCAGGCCTTCTTCTTGCTGAAGTTTAAATTTCCCTGCTCCCACTGGTGGTGTTTTTGTAAGACTAAACGACTTTGTGAGGTAAGCCTGTAAAAAAATGAATGAATTCAGTGTAATCATTGTTTGCTGTTTTATCTCCAACACTTTATAAGCCATGAATTTAAAGTGAAATTAAATACATTTTGCGTTGTCATGGGTGTGTGTGTCGGTGTTAAACCGTCTTATACAGAGAGGAACACTGGACTTAAATCCAAATCAAGGCCTGGCGTGTCCTTGTCACTTGAATGGAGATAGTGATCATCAAGCTGGCCATGAAATTTTCACTGCCAGTAAGAGAAGAGAATCTTACTTCTTGACAAGAAGGCTTGATGATGATAATGATCTAGTTATCAAAATGTTGCTGTATCAGAATAAAATATTATACTTGACTCACAAAACAGCTGTCTTTTATTTCTATTAATGAAAACAAAAATCCATGAACCAAATTAAGAATAGATGCTTTACTTTGGGCGTATTACATGAATCAACAAATTTCAAGATGGCTTTAAGTTTTAATAAAGAAATCAGATGGCCGATCAAATAATCTTCAACAAAGTGAGTGTATTTTGGTAACCTAAATAGTGAAAAAGTACAAAAATACCTCATACTTAGCGATAGGCGGGACTGAGCGATAGCCGTGTAAGTCGGGGTATAATTTTACATACAATCAGATAGGAATCCTTTTTAATTGGGACCAAAGACTAAATTAATAATTTAGAAGAAAATCTTAAATCTTAATTTATAAAAATCTTAAATACATAATACAACAAAATATTATATTATATACAGGCATATTGCAAAGTAGTAAGTAAAAATAAGTTATTTTGACATAGAAAGCTTCATAAAATCTAATAAATTTATTTGACAAATTGAAGATTATTTCTTCTCACACAGAAATTCCTTGTAAATCTTTGTTTTTTTTTTTGTGGCAAAAATACACTTATTGTTGGAGTCTATATTTTCCCAAATAAGTAAGTCTTACTCAATTCAACTAAGGCATTTTGTTGTTTCTAACCGCCATTTCATCTTCTACGTCAACTGGGTCTAAAGAATCAGGATTTTAAAAGGTCTTATCCTTGCTCACGCATTTCTATGAGCTCATCAATTAATTGTCAGCTCCTGGTTGTGTAAATCCAGCAGTTCTTGAACGTCATCATTATGCACTTCTAAATTGAGTTGTCTGGCAAAACCAACACCTTTTTCAATCATATCATCAATTTCATCTGACTCTGGCACTGATTCCGCTTGAGTTTCAGTGGCGAAAAAAACAGACACACCTTTTCCAAAAACATTCAAAGTGTTTTGTGAACTTTCATTTCCAAGATTGTTCAATAATTCTCTAAACATCTAAAACATTGAATTATTTCCAAAAATCTTCAACTGGGAGCTTGTTGTTCTGTCTCACAGCTTCATACAGATGCGCAAATGATTTTCTTGTGTAATAAGCTCTAAATATTTTGATGACTCCCTGATCCATCGGTTGAAGCTAACTAGTTGTATTTGGTGGTAAAAATAACACTTTCAACCGTGTGTCGAAATTAGTTAAAGTAGTAGGAGGATGGCCAGGTGCATTGTCAATTAATAGGAATTACTTTAAAAGGAATTTGTTTAGACCAACAATAACGTTCTACTTGAGGTATGAAATGATGCTTAAACCAATCATCGAAAAGGGAAACTGTCACCCAAGCCTTCCGATTCGACTTCCAAATCATGTGCAAGATAGCTTTAGAAATATTTTTTAATGCCTTCGGATTTTCTGAGCGATAAACTATAAGAGGTTGCAACTTAGTCACCAGCTTTATTTGCGCCAACCATCACTGTCAATCAGTCTTTGGTGGCATTAAAATCTGGAAATATTTTCTTTTCACGCTCTATAAAAGATATTTTAGGCATTTTCTTTTTCTGCGTAACTCGGACAGCATGATTTAAAACTGCGTAACTTGGGAATCGAGTAAGACAGGGTAGCGTTAGTCGAGGTATTACTGTATATAAGGCAAAATACATAGAAGCAGCTCAGAATTTCCTTAACCAATGGGAAAAAGATGATGAAATATTTCCCAACTTTCTTACTACTATGATAGATGAGACGGATATCATATGAAATGCCTGAATCCAAGAGCTAGTCTTTGTAGTAAGCAACACAAATTATCTTTCAAAAAACAGAAAGGCAAAACCTATCTTAATTATTAAAAAAATGATAGGATACTGTATTTTAAACCGTAAGCATTTAAAAGAGTTTGCAGGATTAAAACCAAGGTGTTTAACAATAATTTCAGCATATTGTGAAACACTTTAAGAACTTTGCCACTCTATCTAAAGCAATAGTGGATCTACAAGAATGTGTAAGTTCATGACACCTTTAGAATATAGTTCAAGGCACTCACTTGAATTATGCATTTTAAAGGTTGTTGTGAAGAAAAAGAATAAACTTGATGCTGTTGATTTTAGGCCACTGCATCAAAACTACAATAATTGACATGTTTTAAACTTTGAATCATTTCCCTTTACAACACTACCTTGTCTGTATTACTGTATGTGTCCAACATACCTGTAGGATATGATACATACAAACAAATGTATATTCTATATAGAACGAACAAAAAAATTATTGAAAAATACCTTAATGTATTTATAAAACCAGTACCATGCAACCCAAATCTAGTTACATGCAATAAATAACATCACAACTTTTGTAACAATAATAATGTGAAACTTATTAAAGAAATACTAAATTGAATATGAGAACATATGGGAAAATATGGTAATATACAAACAGAAATTTACAGACAAATTAAGAGAAGAACAAGAAGAGCAAACAAGTGCAAAACCATATGTTTATCAATAAACAATCCAACTATATAAAGTGTATCACAGCTTCAAATATATACTATTACATTTATACTGACTATTTTTATTCATTACAGATGCATACTTTGTGGAAATGATATTTTTAGGAATATCTGTCTCACCTTTTTTGAAGTTAGATGAGAATAATTTAATTTTAAAACTTAACCACCAAAAACTCGTCAGAAAACTAAAACACACGTTCATACAAATATTTATACTTTTATATTACTTTGAATACTTTATATCATGAATACCAATGAAAAGAATTATTTACTTGAAAAACATTATTAAAGAAATCTTGACTCTGAAACATAACTAAATAACAAAGTTGTTACAAAGTTTTTTCAATAAACATTTTTTATAAACAAAAATATGAGAGGAAATTTAAGAAAATACAAATTTTAATTCTTTATGGACAAACTTAAATAATACAAAGAAATAAACTAATAATGAATTAAAACAAACAATTCTGAGAAAAAAATCTCCTTTATTGGCCTTCTTCTAATGTTTACAGTCAATTTTTGTATCATTAGTTGTTCTTATATCTATGTAAATAAAACCAATGCGAGCCATTAATTTGACCACATTTGGACAAAGCCAAATTGATAACAATGGCTGACTGATATTAACCAATGATGTCATTGTAATTACAGTTAATTTGTTAAAACCAGAATGTTTGGAAAATTAGAATATTGTGACATGATATTTACTAATTCTACATGTTATTCAAATTAGCTATATAAAAACAAATTAATTTGTAATTTATTAAATACAGTATACTTCACTCATTTAAAAGGTTTTAAGCTTCTTTCTACATTTGTTCAAATCAAACTGTATGGTATATTCACTTGACAAAAATCTCTACTGATATTGTAAAATTATTTCAACTGAAACTATTTTGTAATGAACAAATAAAACATTGTGAAAATATAACTGTATTAAACAACAATTAAAAGGTATTAATCACACTAAATAAAAGATTCCTAATATAAGTTGTTTTAAAAAAATTTGCTTTTTTAATCAAGTTCTTTATTGAGTAAATAATGCTCTCCATACTTCCTGAAACTAAATTGTTTTCAATTTACCTGCAGGGCATTTAAAATCAATGCTGGTAATTATTTTTTTTTCATTTTGTTCTTTAATCTCAAACATCCATGTTTGAAACAATTTTGAATTGTGTCTACTGACAACTGACACAAAATTTTTAATACGATCAGTGTTTATTTTCTATATTTTCCTTTATACAATTTTCCGTTATACGTCCCTTAAAGTAATATACTGAAAAAAACTATACCTTCTTTATATTATTATATCTTTATATATATATATACAAAAGAAGCAACCTTTATGTTTTAGTGGTACTTATAATATTAACTAGCAATACAATAATATAATATTTTCAATACAATTTTATAATATACAATATAATATTTTCAATACAATCATTTACTAGCAATATTTTAATTTTAATTTTAAAGTGTAGTCTTATTTCTTTATTAATACACAAGAATATTGCGATATATATATATATTTCGTGTATATATATATATATATACACAAGTGCTCATTTAAATCAAATCTCTATTTTTAAATTCCTTCTATTAGCTCACTCTCTCTCTCTTTCTCTCTCTCTCTCTCTCTCTCTCTCTCTATCTATCTTGTACAAATTTTCAATCGTTAATAAAATACGTTTTTATTAATCCAATACATTTTTTGTCAACCTATAGTGGATGACAATTGATGTTAACAAAGGTTTTTCAAATATTTATTCAATAATTAGATTATAAAAATTTGTGATTCGGATTGTGAATCTTCATGTTCAAAGTGTAGCTCGCTTTGGCACTGTGCCAACTTTCCAATACCAAGAAATGAATTTCTCAAAAATGTACATGAATTCCCCCCTCCCCTCTGGTTGTAGTCAATACCTCCATTGTACAACCTTAAACTGTTGCCATGGTTACCACAAAATATCATAAATATTACTCTAACGTTAAAAATGAATGAAACGAATAAAATAAACAAACAAACTGGAAACAAGCAAACCATGACGGATTTTTTTTTCTTGACCTCAGTAGGAATTCACTTAAAAAATTTTTTTATATTAAACATAATATTCCCTGAGCAAATTTGTAATTATGTTGCCAAGTTTTCAACAATTCTACAAATATATTTATTAACAAGATTAATTCACTTACTATTTGTTTCTATCACTATAATTTGGAACACAATCAAAAAATAAAACTACGCCAAAGTTGATATAAAGAAGAACAATAATAAGAACCAGAGATTTGCATTTAAACTTTTATCTGCTGTGCAGGACACAATTTAATATATATGCTCTCACTGACCCTAGAAGACAGTAGTTTACTTCCAATAAGTGAACCTATTAACTGAACTATTATTGTTACCATATCAAGGGGGGTTGTATGTACATGTGTAGTAAACCTTCCTTATATATGATATCAAACAGCATTATTCACACAAGTACTTTTTAAATAATAATAATATAACAAATAAAAGGCATACACAAAACTCACAAAATAATCATTAATTAACTCAGACGTGTTTCAATAAGAAAGTCTTCATCATCAGTGAGTGTTGCTACTACAAACTCAAACTCACAACTAATATGAAAGTAAGATTACACTATATCCATAGATAGAACTCACTATTTTACCTTAGTTGTAAGTTAGAGTTTGTAGTAGTAATACTCACTGATGATAAAGACTTTTTCATTGAAACACCCCCTGAGTTATTAAATGATTAATTTATGAGTATTGTGTATGTCTTTTATAACTGTTATTAACATAACCTCACAAACTAAGCTAAAAGAATAGTTGATATAATAATAATATGTCAACAGTTTAATATTTTCAGAATTTTATGTGCCTAAGCATGCAGACGTGAGCCAATCAGTGCACAAAACTGACATGTCATCCTACATATTTTTCTCAAATCCTTAACAAAGTAGTGATATAGATAAAAAAAAGTCCTTAAGATTTTTTCATTTTAAATCTGAACCAAAGTTCCATTATATATTTTTGCATAATGTTTTTCAACATCTGTCAACTTATTTAAAACTAAAACAGCATATAACATTTTGAGAGTACAAATCAATGTAAACTTATTGGAACAAAAAATATTCTATGTCAAGTCTGAGGGCTAGGCCTAAACTGATTAAATAAAGTTCTAAGACATATATATGCCATCAGCTTTACCCGTTCAAGTTTATATCAACAAGATGACCACAATATATCTGTGGTAGATATTGTCCTATCTAATCCATTCATGATAACGCTTATTTTTACTTCACCAAATTCTGAAAACTTTTGTATATGATGTCAAAGAAAATAATTTTATTTTACAAAATTATTACTTTTCTCTATTGAAACTCTAAATTTGTATTACTTCATTAATTATGAATAATAACTTGTTAATTAATACAAATACATTAATTGGACCACATTATCCATCACTAGACCAAGCACCAAAAGTGGCTCTTAAGATATCACCCTTCAAAGTTTATTTACTCAATGTTAGATTATATAGGATTGGGACTTGGTTTTCAATTTTATTTATAACAATTTGATGCTAGATTAGTGTGCAGGATTTTTGTACTATAGTTTCAACGTTTCTCTACCAGTATTATGAGTTATCTCAATTTTTTAAGAAATGGTGTTTGATCTAGTGACGCATAACGCAGGCCAATTTACATATGGTGTTCAATGTTGCTTTTTAACCCTTTGCGTCACACGTGCGTCTACCAGTTACATACGGAATATTCAATATTGTTTTGTTGGCACTACTGAAGTCTCACCGCCATTTAGTGTTTTTGTATTCGTCAATCAGTTCCTTCCCAAGGTCGGTGAAATGTCTAGCTCAACCTCTTCAAGCCCTAGCAGGTAAGATTTTTGTCAATCTACTACTAACTCAAGGATTGAGTCTGTGAGACGCAGGGTGTGTTCTCCACCACATTCTCCATGCGTCTGACAGACGTAGGTGTGATCGTGACGTATATTATTTTTCCAAAATATTTATAATTTGTTTTTAGCAATTAGTTTAAAAATTTGGTTAAATATTTATTTCAGAATGAATGCAGAGCGATTGTAACGGACTGATGATCCCAATTTTTTGGTACTAGTACGTCAATTATTTGAAGAAGAGGACGATGAATCTTCAGGAGACAGTGAGACCGACGAGGAAACGGACGAACTGAATGTCGACAGGGAAGTATACGACACAAGAACCGGACTTCCCGAAATAGAACCAGTTCTTCTTGGATTGGAAGAAGATGAAGAACTGGAAGATGAGGAGCAAGAGGATGACATAGAAGAGAAACCTGGAGATGAACCACCCATTTATAAAGGCAAGAACGGCTATGAACGGCATTCAAAGGAGCCTCTGAACAGAGGTAACGTACCAGCTCGAAATATTTTATAAACAAAAGGTTTACCAGGTTTGTCTCATCATGCAAAGCAAGTGTTAGGTGCCACTCCAAGCGAAAGTGATGTGTGGAGCCAACTATTCGATTCGGAGATGATTGATGAAATTTCAAAATGGACGAATTATTATTTGGCTAATAAATGGGCCACTCTAAAAAATGAGAACCAAAAAATATACCATAATGACCTATCCAAGAACGAGTTGCTCGTATTCATTGGGCTACTCATGTTGTGCGCTGTTTTGAAATCAAATAGGGAAAATATAAGATCTCTATTTCCAAGTAATGAGTGCAGGCGAAAATTTTTTTCAATTACTATGTCAGTTAATAGGTTTATAGCCATCAAAACAGCTCTTCGCTTTGATAATCCTCACGACCGCCCAACAAGGGTCACCACAGATCGCGCTGCAGCCATAAGCTATATTTTTGAGAAATTTATTTCTAATAGTAAGAAGTTATACATTCCCAGTGATACCCTTACCGTTGATGAATCTCTTGTGCCATTTAGAGGAAATTGTGGATTTCGGATTTATATGCCGAGTAAGTCTGCACGTTATGGTATAAAACTTATGTGCTTACTCGATGCAAGGACAAGATATCTTCATAATGCTTATATATACACAGTTAAAAACTCTGAAGGAGAAACCCTTTCTGAAGATGAAAACAAATTAGGCATACCTACACAGAGTCTCATACGTTTAGCAAAACCAATTTACAATTCCAACAGAAATATTACTGCTGATAAATGGTTCAGCTCGTATTAAGCAGTAATGCAGTTAAGAGAAAAAAAATTGACATACGTCGGAACAATGAAAAAAAATTAAACAATTTTGCCTCCTGAATTCATCAACACTAAGAAAAGACCATTAATGGACATTAAATATGGATTTTCAAAGGAAAAAATAACTTTACTCTCGCAAAAAGTAAAGCCTAACAAAGTTGTAAATCTGATATCAAGCATGCACTATGCAAAAGGTGAGATTGAAGCGAACATAAAACCAGACATTATTCACTATTACAATATAACAAAAAGTGGAGTTGATGCTATGGACTTCATGTGCAGTGACTTTTCTTCCAAACAAACAAGCAAGAGGTGGCCTTTTGCTGTATTTTTGGCTCTTGTAAATATCAGTCTTGTAAATGCGTTCATTTTACACAAATGTTTTATAAACAGTATAATGGAAAGAAGGCTGCATTTTGTGAAAAAATTGGCTTACCAACTAATAACTCCACATATTGAAATTCGAGCAACGAATAAATTTATCAATAAAACCCTTATCGAAGATCTAAAATTCTTTTTAAAACCTAATGAAGAAGGTACATCCAAAAATGTCGAATCAGAAATTCCAGAGGATAAAATGGATGCAAAAAAGTATTGTTTTTGTGCTCCTACAAGTTACGACGACGAACATCCTATGCTTGTGTCAAATGTCGAAAGCCAAAATGTTTGCAATGTTCAAGAAAATTATGCCTTGACTGTATCAAAAAGAAAAAATGAAAATCAAGACTGAAATGACTGTATGTAGTGGTGTTGTTTATCAGTGGTGAGTTAATGTTAGAAAATATGTTTTTGAATTGAGTGTTTATTAATTAACTCCTACCAGTAATTTTTCTCTAGTTTATTTCCTAAGGTAGGTTAAAATTTTTAATAATATAATAATAATTATTATTATATAACTATAAGTATTCCTGAAAATTTCTAAATTGATATTGATGTTGGAAAAAAGTTTATAAATATATATATATATATATATATATATGTGTGTGTTTTTCTAATCTTCGACAACTTTTTTTACCTCAAATTTTCAGAATGATTTTACCAATGCATATGCAATCTTATTAAGCTATTAGAATACATAAATAAAGTAAGTAAAAACTACATTTTAGTTCATTTCAACAGAAAAAATGACATATGCGTCTAAGGGACGCAGGTGTGATCCAGGCTACAAAACGTATGGTGTGACGCAACGGGTTAAAAAAGGTTTATTTATGCTGGAATTTTTCACCTCTAGTAGCTTAAACCTCTATTCCAATCTATCTGTTACATCTAGTGCTATTACTTCTATACAATACAACACACACAGCAGCAGCAGTTTCATCAAATTCAACATTATCTTCAACCCTCAAAACCATCATCTTCACCAGTTACTTGTAGCCCATTACATCTATCCCACCTTCACTGCCTTAATCTTCACCAGTTACTTGTAGCCCACTACATCTATCCCACTTTCACTGCCCTAATCTTCACCAGTTACTTGTAGCCCACTACATCTATCCCACCTTCACTGCCCTAATCTTCACCAGTTACTTGTAGCCCACTACATCTATCCCACCTTGACTGCCATAATCTTCACCAGTTACTTATAGCCCACTACATCTATCCCACCTTCACTGCCCTAATCTTCACCAGTTACTTGTAGCCCACTACATCTATCCCACCTTCACTGCCCTAATCTTCACCAGTTACTTGTAGCCCACTACATCTATCCCACCTTCACTGCCCTAATCTTCACCAGTTACTTGTAGCCCACTACATCTATCCCACCTTCACTGTCCTAATCTTCACCAGTTACTTGTAGCCCACTACATCTATCCCACCTTCATTGCCCTAATCTTTACCTGTTACTTTTAAGCTTACAACTCCTATTTAACCCCTGTCTTCTGATGGTTCAAGAGCAACATGAGGGGATTTTACTCCAACAAGAGGTAAAGGTCTAACGAGGAGTGTAAGAATCAGAGGTGGTTTCAGACAAACAAGAGGTAGATCTACAGAAATAAGGATTAAGGCAAATATCAGAATCGCATCTGCCCCAAAAGCTTCACAGAGACACACTGGCAATTTAACAATAATGATGCATTAAAAATAAATTTAATATGATTTAACATAAAATTCCGTGTATTTAAGGAATAATAAAAATATTTTTGCTATAATGAGAGGGTTTGAATTGATCCCAATCATGTACTTTTATCAGTATTATGATTTTTTAAAATTTACTTTTCTTACCAGAACAACAACTACAACCAGATTCAAGTCAGGTTTATGCTAAGACCAACACTAGTACAGATAAAGAAATTTGTTAGACTTACTCTTCTAATGACATCCTTACGCTATCCTATATTAGACTTATTGGGATAATCTAAGTCTCTCTATTTTTATAGCGTACTATAAGCTGAGACAAATTCTTTCTGCTCAGAAAGGAAGTTCATTATGTGAACAACAATTGGGTGACTGAAGAATAATTGTTTCATTTGAATGTTTTTTTAGACAGTGTCAGGAGTCTGGCAAGAGAGAAAAATGTACTAGATTAACAGATGACACAGTTTATGGGTCACGTAGATAAAATGTTCGAAGAAAACAAAACTCAACTGGTTTAAAAAACTTCATTTGCCTGGTAAAAGTGGAATCATTTTAGATTTTTAAATTTACCAAGGGAAGCCTAAAATTTGGCTTTGGTAAATATACAGTTCTAAGACTTGTTAAAACATATCCCCAGGTACATTAATCAGAGGTACATTAATGAGAATCGACAATTTTTTTACTGGTGCAGTTTTGCTGGATAGTCAAACAATTATCTGCTGCAGGAACTGTAGTTATGAAAATATTCCTTAAAGATTTGAATGCAGAAGTTCATGGAGATGTCCGAATATATGAAGATAGGTCAGCTTTGGTTTTAAAGTGGAATGACAATAAATGTGTTGCAGTAGCTTCAACAATTCATAACATTGAGCCAGTTAATACTACAAGATATTGCAAAGCACAAAAGCCTATGTTCAAGTGAAAAAAACGAACACTATAAAATAATTACATTAATAATATGGGTGGTGTAGACCTTGTGACTAGAACAAATCTTCGATGATGTATCCGTCAACTCATGATTGCAGTATTAATATGATTGTGATGAGCTCTGAATACCAAAAAAATTAATTTTTAATTAAAAACAACAAACACTTTTTATTTACGTCCTGATGTACATTTTGATTGCAAAGTAAACATCTTTAGAGTAAATTACTACAAGACTCAGACATATTTACAATTAAAGCCTGAATTGCTCAGTATACATACAAATAATGCCAAAACTATTTGCATTGTATATATGTTGTATGGAAATGCAATTCAATCAAAATGTAGCTCCTAATAGAAAAATATACTCCTATTTAATAAGATTAGGTATTACCTATTGAGATATAAGTATTAACCATGTGGAACTGTAATCCAAAGTCTTACAGACCCAAGGGTTGTTTCTTCAATTATCCGATAGAGGTTGGAGTTATACATAAATCTGACTTTACATCACACAGAACATGGATAAATGAATAAGTTATGAATTTGGTACATAAAACATAAAGAGTTAATTAAGTGTTTCTAAAACTAAATATTTCCATTGTGAGCTGTTTAGCCTTTTGCAGGGTTTGTTGATATTGTATATAAAAGGTAATACTGGTGGTTATCTACTGTATAATACCTTAAAAAGCAATTTTATAAAGTATTTTTACAATTATTGTATTAAACGAGTATAAATTAAATTATAAACATTACCAAAACCTATTTATTAAGACTGAAATTAAAAGACTACTATTTATTTGAATGTCAACAATCACACAGTAATAATAATTTGTTGCATGTAAGCCATTAACCATTAGTTACTATTTCATGCTCTGGTTATAATCCAAAACACAAGCAGTTCTCACCCAGACTTTCCTTTTTCTTTTTTAGAAGACTGCCAAAATCTCCAGCTAAAACAAGCACAATTAACTAAATAGCAGATGTGGCCAGTAATTGACTCTCCAGTTATGTTAAAAGCCAAATTTTAAATTAATTTAATTTTCTGTTTTATTAAAATTAATTATTAATAGGAAATGAATTTCAATCTTTTTTCAAATAAATCCTTTTAATGAATATAACCAAAAATATAACTCAATAATGTTTAATAGAACATTCTCTAAAAACAAACACAGAAAAATATCAAAAATTTCAAATATTTTGAAAATAAAAATGAATAGAAGGTTGTTGGGAATGATTAACTTTATTTACTCATGCAACTTAATGTGCCCTTGGATCTTATAGAGCCAGTGAACAAGACTATTGACATGCCAGAAAAGATATCCCAAATTGCCTTGGAAACTTTAAGCTCATTTTACCCGCAGGACTTCTGGGTGAGAATCTACAAGGATGGGTCTAGAGTGCATGGTGAGACAAAAGCGGGAATATATGGTGATTACTTCTCACACTATTTTGCCATCAACGAGGCTCTTCAACAGCTGATTCTAAGACGATGGCTTAATACCAATATTGTTTTATTGGTTGACTCTAAATTCTCATTACAAGCAATGGCTAATAATGTTAATACAGGTAGTGCAATAAAAAGAATAATAAAAAACAATATAATCAATATTGTGATGCAGTGGATCCTGTCTCATTAGGGAATACAGAAGAATTAGGCCACAGATGAACTTGCAAAAAGGGACTGAAACTGTTCAAAAACCATCCAAAGTTCTATCATTGTAAGCAAGAATAAAAAGTATTAAAACATCAAACCAACAAGCTTTTAGGAATATGATAGAGGAGTGATTGAAAGACAAGTCCTATAATGTGTTTAAGGCGAATAGAACACTCCTGAAAAAAACACCTGTTGTTAAACTTCAGACTGGCCACAGAGCATGACTGTCCCACCGGACATATCAGTAGAATGGAAATATTAGAATCCAACAGGTGCACCATAAGAGCATGCAAACATCTATTATGGACAAGGATCACCTCCTGGTATGCAGTGGACTTGATAAGGAAAGACAACAACAAAGAGACTTATTCGGATTGTATTGGGAGGCAAGATCTCGTGTAAGCCAAGTGAGAACCATTAGAAGAAGAAGAAGACTTTATTTACGCCTTGGTTACAAGTAAAATAAATTTAGTAAAAAGATCTTTAAGCTCATTTCACTAACACACTTTACATATCAAACTGAGTAAACTTAGCTTGTTGTAAACATCTAATGATTCAAACTGTAGTAAAGAATATGCATTAAGGTTTGGTGATTAATTCATTTTCATTGTAGCCATAGATTTTTATTATTCAAATTCATGAATGATGATAAATATATTTACTATTCCTTATATGAGGTCTGTTTAAAAAATATGCGGACTGTTTGAATTTCGCGGCTCAAGTTAGTTTCAGGAGAATCCGCTTGGTGTCGCTAGGTTCGTATAAATCAGCTGATTAAAACGCGGTATTTCAGTCTCAGATATCTTCATTTGTTGATGACATCCTGGACGTCCTTCAACGTCAACTGACGACCCACACGTTGATAAAATCAACGTCTGACCATTAGGGAGCTTTCCGAAGAGTGTGGTATATCACCCTGATGACCGACGACCAAAAAGCCAATCATGTCCGAACGAATTTCCAATCATCCCAATGGGTGAGTCAAACGTCCCCAAGACCCAAAAAAGCTCGCAAAGTTCGTTCGAATGTCAAGGTGATGCTGACAGTTTTTTTTGATGCTAAGGGTGTTGTTCACTACGAGTACCTCCCTGAAGGCTCTACAGTCAACCAGATTACCTACATTGAAGTACTGAAACGTCTGAGGGACGCCGTCCGACACAAAAGGCTAGAACTGTGGAGAAGTGATAACTGGTTATTCCATCACGACAATGCTCCAGCTCACTCAGCTCTCAGAACTCGTGAGTTTTTGACCAAACATTCGATCACTGTTCTTTCCCCCCCCCCCTCTACTCACCTGACCTTGCTCCTTGTGACTTTTTCTTATTCGCAAAACTCAAAAAACCCCTCAAAGAAAGAAGATTTGAAACGATTTCGGAGATTAAGGCAAATGCGACAAAGGAGCTGAATGCCATCATAAAAGAAGTGTACCAGGACTGTTTTAACAAGTGGAAATACCGATGGGATAAGTGTGTGCGTTGGGGAGGAGAGTACTTTGAAGGAAACGCAGACATGTAACTTCCAAATAAGGTACATTTTTTTTATGACCTCAGTCAGTGTATTTTTTGAACAGACCTCGTATAGCAGTTATAGACTGAACAACTTACTGAAAATATAATCCTATTCATGAAGTAAACAAGGAATAAGTGAGCTATTTAAAACTGTGAACTCTGGGTTCTAAAAATGTTAGCTGAGGATAAAAAAGGAAATCTACTGTTAAATGCCATGACTGCAGGCTAGGATATATTTCAATATAATGAGTAATTTTATGACAACAGGATCCTACCAATCCTACTTCTGGCAGACACCTTCTCTTCATTTTAAAATTTTCAACACCAATTTGCCATGTCTTTTTTTTTTTTTTTGTTACAGCTTGGCTATGATAACCACATTTAGTTTTTCGCCAGAAAAAAAAAATTTTTACAGCATTACCAACTAACATGCTACAGAACTCCATAAGAACACATTGCTGGTGCTGAGGTCTGGTGAATTATGCTTACTATATCTACTTCTAGAGAGCATAGCCAGCATACAAAGTTATGAAAAATAACTAACTATTTTTAGAATTCTTCAGGATTTGTACTTTTACTTTCTATAGAACAATTGCAAATAACTTGCATTAATGATGTTTATTTATTATAGACTGTTCTAAACAACATTCAAGTATTTTTAAAACAACAAAGAACACAAATATGTTCTCGCTATATTAAAATATTTCAGAACAGATGTAAATTTTTCGAACACAGATGTCAATTTGTCCTTTAAAGAGTTTTATAGATATATTACATGGCCTAAGATATAAAATGCCAAGACATTACAGGACATGATAGAGAAAACTGGTATTAATTTCTTTTATATGTATGTTGACTCCATATACAATATACTTTTACATGATCTCAATGGAAGAAAAGTTACAGAAATAACTATCTGCACTAAAATATTTCAATAGTATGCTGTTTTTTTCAAAAATGTAAACATACTTTCAGAATCAAAAATACACACACACAAACATCTTAAATTCTTATCTAAAATGTACAGTGATAACATGATTGGTTTTTACATAAACTGGAAAGTAAAATACTTAGGCCTGATAATTTACCATATCCCACTTTAAAAAAACCCATAAAATAAGTGCTATTAAATCTACACTTCTTATAAGATGAATGTTGCTATACATAATTACATATACTTAAAGTGGCATCTGTTCCATACGTCTTGATAATTCTTTATATTTGTAAATACAAAAAGCGTTTTTTAATGTAAACTTAAATTTATTTACTACATAAGTAAAATTAGCAAAAGCTACTAAATTATTTTTTAAAAGCATTTTAAAACTATTTATTAACAACTCTACTTACAGTGAACTACCAAAAGCATCGCCTGCATCTTCAGGGCTTTCTCCATTTTCCACTATATTTTCACCTGATTTTGTCCTCAAATCCATGATTATTTAATTCTATAAAAATCAAAATACGAAAGAATTTAGAAAATTAAAACTATGACTTAATATCCATCCACTGAGTGTGATCTACTGGGTTATCAAATAATTCTAGAACCACTTTCAATTGTCAAAGTTGAGGTAAATAACAATTGAGTAATTATATATCACCCTCTAATATAAATGACTAGCAGAGTACCCGCCCTTTGTATGTGGCTGACATATATCTGAATTGATTTAATTTGTATTTGGGGTGAATTTAATTTACTGAAATTAAATTTCAATAAATATATCAAATTATAGTTTATAAAGTTTACCTAGAAAAACTAAGAGAAAAACTTCTGCTTGTAACGTAACATTTATAAAGTAAAACTAACCTTGAAGGATGAATAGCAACAAACCTTTACTATCCCCTGTTTAGTTGTGTTTAAAAGTGACTTACAGGTGATTACAAACACATTTGTTATCAGCTGATTAAGCCTGTAATGGAGTATAGTTAATTTAGTGTTAAGGAAGTTTACAAAGCAAGTGGGGCTTCCATTGATGGATTAGCATTCCTGATGGAATTTCTAAATAAAAATACGCCTATGTGTTCCCCAGGGACCCTGAGAATGTCCATGTTAAATTTCAGCAAGTAGGGTTTTACGTGATTGAGCAACACATACACACAGACAGACACCATTAGATTTTTATATAACAGTAGAGAAAACATATACAAATTTTATCTGGTCATGTACCACGTTATCAGGAACACAAAAAATAATAAAACTTGTCAATGGCAATAAGTAAAACGACTAATTTAGGAAAAAATTAATTCTAGTAACACTTACAAAACTCTATGCAGTCAAGAAAATTGGGCTATGTTGTACTGCATTAAAATATAACTATACTATAATATAACTACCTAGTGTTTATATATATATATATATATATATATATATATATATATATATATATTGTAACATTTATAGAATGGGCTATATAATGTTGTTTAAGAATTGGAAGAATAGATTAGAAATAACTCACACAAAATGTGAAATCAGAGAAATTCATTAAGAGTTTGGTTAGATTAAATTAAAACTAATTTTAGGTGAAAGCCTAGAAAAGGTTTTAACATATAAAAAAGAGTCTGAACTGGAAAGAATGCATTAGGAAATTTGTTGGATCAACCTAAGAAATAAAATTAGAACAAGATAATCTAATAATAAAATTTAAAAAATTGTAAACTTTATTAACATAGGGCATAAGAAATTACTTGAAAGAGAAGGTAAAACACGATTGTAAACAATGAAGCGAGATAGAGGATATGTTTGAAAACTATCAACTTAATATACTGAGGAGTTTTGAAACCATCATTTCATTTGATAAAGCTATCAGCTCAGTAAGTTCATAGTTTTTGCTTAGTTCTTTAAATAATTGCTTATGAATTATTCAGTGAAATCAAGATGATAATAACAATTATCTTTATTTGGCCAAATTTCAAAAAAGATTAAATAGGTAAATGTTTAACATTATCTTAAACAAAATTTACATTTTAACTCTTAAAAAAGTAATGCATAACAACATGAGACAATTTTACTACACAATAAAACATTCCACTACAAAAAAAAGTAATTTTTCAAAGAATGTCATAAATAGTAATGAATTATATGAACTAACCATTCATAACCGTAATTTGGCAAAATATAAGTTTAATAAATTAACTTTTTACATTTATTTCAATTTTTCAACTAATGTTATTAGAAGACAAACAAAATTTATTAGCAGACATAAAAACAAACTTTGTTTTCTAAATTTTGAGATCTGCTGCTTCTTAAACAACAGTAGTTGCTATCCATACCCACTATAGCTAGGATATGTAATAAACTAACAATAATGAATGCGTGCTTTAACATTCAATGAATAATAGCAATCATCCTATTTAATTTTAAAAAAACTCACTGTTTCGTTATAACTCTCATATACATAACAATTGACTCTAACCTCTTTTGTAAGTTTAGCAAGTTAAGATTACTTTTGCTTACATCATTGGTTGAATTTCGGACGCATAGAAAATGAAAGAAACTAGTCAAATTGAGAATAAAGGATCTATATCAAGAACTATATCTATGACTGGGTTCTTGTATAATATTCTTCTCTCGTGTGTAGACAAGGGCTAATCTATGTACTAGAATCGACCATGGTGCAGAGTAAATATAAAATTTATATTAATATTGGTTCTAAATAACCAGAACTCTGATGAATAGAATAGCACAAGACAATAATTGAAAAAATAAATAATTTTGATATAGGGAGTAAAGATCTAATATTATGAATTGATTCATGTAGGTTCCTGAAATTTTGTTTATAAGATATCCTATATTATTTAGTCTCCAGTATAGGAAAATAGTATATAAAATGTGCACATCTTTTAAAGTATTTTTAAAAGAAATTTATTAAAACAAATTATTGTTATATGAAAAACTACTTTATATTCATCTATGAAAATGGTACCATATTAACTGCAGTTTGAGATCGAAAAAGTAATTGCAATATTAACCAAAACGGAAAAGATATTTCATTGGCAGTGCAACATATTATTTTCAGTCTTTGGTACCTCTAACCTGTGTTATATTTTATGGTTGAGGATTCTTATTTAGTTTAGTTTATAGTGAAGTAATCATGTTTTTAATTCAAAGAAATATACCAAGATGGTAAGAGACATAAATATTACATTTAGTTCTACATAATAATGTTGAATATTCATAGGCGAAACTACAGATAGTTTTAGATAGACCCCATAATGTTTACATTGAATTAAAGTACTCGATTGATTCATTTATTGCGAACAATCAATATTAATTTCGGACTTAAATGTTGAACTTGAATTGAAATAAGCTTCTCAGTTTTGTCCAACTCATGTTTCTAGTGGTAGGGTTACAAAATTGACTAATTTACTGGACATCTTTAAGGTGCCCTGCACAGAAGTGGCATATCTGACAAAAATATTGATGCTCAGAAGAAATGGGCAAAGTTGAAGTAAATGAAATTTGCGTGTTTTACATCTTAAAACTTCAAACTAATATCAATTGATCCATCAGGGCAATAATTGACTTTCTGGAATTTAGTCATTAAAATTAATTTGTGAATTGTAGCAAACTGAGTAAGTGTTTTAGTGTATCAGAATGTAAACACTGATTAAAAATAATAAGTGTGCATATAACAAGGACTTTAAGTTTACTTTCCAATTTTAAGAAGTTGCAGTGTTACAAGAAATAAGTTTCCAAACTGTAATAAGTGCTATTGTTTTTTAGTGATATTAAAATGAATAAACTTTCGTTTAGGGCTAGGGCACTTGATGCCTCTAAGCCTATGCCTATTTATATGTCTGAGGAACTTCCAGATTTGCCAGAATATTCAGCAATTAATAGAGCCGTCCCACAAATGCCAACAGGAATGGAAAAAGAAGAAGAATGTGAACATCACTTACAGAGAGCTATAGTCACAGGCTTGATAATACCTACCCCTGAAGTATTTAATATCGGTGCATCAACTTATGACCGTCTTTATCCTTCATCGTACAAAGCCCCAAGACAGCTTATACATATGCAGCCCTTTACAATGGAACAAGACATTCCTGATTATGATATGGACTCAGAAGATGAGGTTTGGGTTAATGCACAGATGAAAGTTATGGATTTATCACCCCTAAAGTTTGAAGAAATGATGGATAGGCTAGAGAAAAATAGTGGTCATTCAGTAGTTACTCAATCTGAAGCAAAGTTATTACTGAAAGAAGATGATGATTTAATAATAGCTGTTTATGACTATTGGCTGAATAAACGTCTTAGAACTCAAACACCATTAATTCCAAGTGTAAAAACTGAAGTGTATCGAGGTGGAAACAATAACAATCCATATTTAGCTTTCAGAAGAAGAACAGAAAAAATGCAGACACGAAAAAATCGTAAAAATGATGAGGCTTCTTACGAAAAAATGGTAAAATTGAGACGCGACCTAAATAGAGCACTTACTTTGCTAGAGTTAATCAAACGAAGGGAAAATACAAAACGAGAACTTTTTCACCTAACTATTGAAGTTTATGAAAAGAGATATCATTTGAACGATTTTAGTGGTCAAATTCTTGCAGAAGTATCTGCTATGAAACACTCTCGACCAGTATTTGCTCCTCTTTTTACAAATCAATTCGGTGCCCTCAATCATTCTGGTAATTGGGCTAAACCTTCCAAGGAGGATTTAGCACCTAGGAAAGAAAAACGCCAGTATAAGAAAAGAAAACTTAAATTTACCTCTGCTCTCCCACCAAATGTTTTAATGCCAGGTGAAAAATCAGTTTTGTTGTCTTCTGGTGATGATGAAATTCCATTACCACACAATGAAGAGACTCCATTTGTTTTTCACAGAAATAAATTGTGCATGTATCATGCGCCTATTAGTAATATTGGCTTAGGAAATTGGCCTTGGTGTAGTAGAGAAGAAGGGGGGTTGGCTGATAGGAAATTTAGATATAGTCTTACATCAATAGCTAAACCAAAACGTCGCTGCATTGGATTTGCAAGAAGAAGGTTTGGCAGGGGAGGTAGAATAATCCTTGATCGTGCAGGTCCATGGATGGATGATTATTGGAAAAAAATGGACTTTACAATTTTTGATAGTAGTAAGGAGAAAAATAGCATGGAACTATACAAGGATTGTCTTCATTATCATCCGGAAGAAGAAAAGCTTGATGTATTTACCAATAACACTTTAACTCTTCAAGTAGAAGATTTATCAGAATCATCAACAAACAACCCGTTTACAAATGTACACCTAAACCTGTCTGAACTCTTTCCATCTATAGCAGATACATTTCCTGTTGAGAATAGTCCTGGTTTTCCTATAGATCCTGATTTTAAAACACCTTTTTCAAATACAGAAGATAAGGATGTAACAACAGAGTTAAAGCAAACAAATAGTGAACAAAATAATATGGAATCAAATGTCATAGGCCACTCAACATTTCTAAAAAATTTACCAAGTAAAGGATCATTCATTGAAAACCTTTTTCCGTCTTCGTCTAATAATAACAACCTAATAAGGAAAGAAACACTATCTAGTTCAAGTTTTATAAATCCTAGAAGAAACCTTGTCACAATTTTAAATAATGAAAAAAAAGAAAGTTTAAATGGATCATTGCTAGATAGATGGGTTAGATTTGAAAGTACTTCAGAGAACCCAGAACCAGGAACCAGAATAAAAAATGAAGTTAAATGAAGTTTTATAATATCTGGTGCTATTTTACACCTCTGCTGGGTACCTTCAAGATGTCTGGTAACTGCGAGAGTCTCTGCAGAAGATTATCCACGCATCATTTCCTGGACAAATTTTCAAAATTTCTGTATCTTCTGTAAACAAGAAATAAATAAAAATTTTGTATAGAAGGTATTCATTTTAATTGACCTGTTTTTATCTTCTAAAGAAATTAATTTGTAGGCCTATTTATTTTATTTTCTGTAAAAATATTTTGTTTTACAGAAGTACATTCTTGCCTTCTTTTATTTTTTATAATAATAAATTACTAGTAGCTCACGTTAAGATGGAATCAACAAATTAATAAATTACATTTTAAACTTTATATCATTGATGTTGACATTGTGACAATCTTTCAAGAAAATTGGCTTTTGGGCGTGGAAGGAAGTATTATTTCTAAGAATTAAATTTATTTTCAATTTAACTAATCACATTTTAAATACCTAAACTAAATGATTCCTTTATATTGAAGAATGCAATGAGTATTGTAGATAAACACATACCTTCCTTTCTTCTTATTATTTATAGTCTATAGTATTTGCTTAAAATTTGTATTTTTTTAAACTTCTATAGATATTACTTGACAAAGATTGGTCCAATTTGAAATTTTTTTGTTTGTATATTTGTTACTTAAAAATACGGCATAAATATGAAAAAAGTTATTTTAAACGTTACATATATCATTATGAAAATGGTCAAGAATATAGCATGCAAATGGAAACTCGGTAATTATTAAGATCAGCGACTACCGCCCCGTATTTTTTTCCCGATCAATTTGACCTAGTTGAACACGAATCTGAAATTTTTTACTGCAAACACATATTTACATTAAAAAAAAATGACCTGACCTGACTTTAGTGCTTACTAACGCTCCGATCGGCAAATTTTTTTCCTGATAGATTTGACCTTGCTGAACACGAATCTGAATTTATTTTTAATGGCAAACACATATTAACCTGAAAAACCAGGTTAGGTTAGGTTATTATTATTATTTTTAAATGTGTTTGCAGTAAAAAAAACTTCAGACTCATGTTCAGCTAGGCTAAATTAATCGGAAAAAAATTTCACCGATTGGAGCGGTAGTCGCTGATCTTAATAATTACCACAAACTCTTCTTGAGGCAACTTTCAGAGAACTAGCTATGACAAGGATTGCATATTAAGTCTTACAACAGCAGGCTATGCGACATTATATATCTAAAAGCACAATTGAAGTTTTTATGATAGTTCTATTCGACTTCAGTTTATTTCTGTTAATTTCTCATGAAATTAGTCTGGTTGAAGATAGTATTTGACTGTGCTCCATCTACATAAATAACCTGTTTGAAAACTTTGAGGAATATAAAAATTTGCTTTGAAATCCAATTGCTGGTCATTAACAAATAAAACTATTAACTTACTAGCTGACTTCTTTCAAAACCGAAGCTAAGGCTTTGCCAATAAAACAATGGTTTTCAAAGTATCACAAAATAAGTTAATAGTTTTCACTCAGTTCTTCAAATAATTACTTATAACTTGCTGTTTTTCGGAAATTGTTTTATGTTGGGGTTAGGATAATAATATTAGATGATTTTTTGAAGACAGTTATTGTAACTATGATGTCAAAAAGAATTTGGGAATAATAATGTTATTGGGTGCAGTGTGCATTGTTTCAAGCTTGAAAAATGTGTATATTTCATACTCTTTGGTTACGTAGAGTGATCTATTTTTATTTAGTTTATGTAGAATTTTTAGATTTGTTACTATGTTGCTTTTATGTGTTCTCAACAGTGTTTGTAAAATGACCATCCCGCTTGCCTTACGTAGAACCTAGAGCATGAACTCCAGATTGTTTGTATACACCAATATACAGTAGTTGTAAATATCTTTGTAATCTTGGGTTTGAATTGTTTATTGATGTTGTGGGTGGAGTAGCTTATTTTTCAATTATATTTACAAAATATATTGGTTAGTGTATGCGTTTTGGATGATCTATATGGTAGTGTTATATATTTTGTAGATTTATAGTGGTTTTTTCATTGGGTTATTTAGCTTGAATTTTTCAGGTGGTAATGTAGTTCATCAATTATTGATGTGATGTATATATTTACTTGGGCTATATTCTTATGGTAATTTTATTCTCTTAAAGTGTGTTTTAATAGGTGATAGAACATAGTGTTGTCAGAGGCCAATTTGTGTTGGTGAGGGTCGTTTGAAGAATTCTGTATGGTAGTATTAATGTTAGTGGTTCCAGCAATACATATTAAATTTGTGTGTTAATTTGTCTATGTGTAATTGTTAGTTCAATGGAATTGTTTGTTTCTGTTTAAATAGTGTCTGTTAAGTTAAAGTAGTATATCTTGGCATTTTAATTATATTCACTCTACTTATTCAATAAACAAAGTCATTATTATTCATTATAACTTGTTTACTTTTAGGTTTTCCTCATTTTTACTATAAACATCATTGATTTTATAAGATACTAGATGTCATTAATACAAATGAGATACCCCAGTTGTACCAATCATGTACTTTCTCAAGTTTATAGTTAGAAATATATATGTTTTATTCATTGGTAGAAATGGGGTTCTTGGTCCATTTAGTATTATTTGTTTTAGTAAAAAATATCGCCAAGAATTTTTTTGATGGGTTTTGATTGAACACAAACAGGTTAAAACTGATGATTGATTAATTGAGTTTGTATACTCTTTGTAACATATATTAATTAATGCAATATTACTAAATTTATTGTTAATAACAATCAGCAAAACTGTAACGTTATTATTAAACTAATTATTAATGACTTGCCAAACTTATAATTTAAGTAATTTTCTTTAAACAATTTTAATCTGTGACACTGACGAAAATTACCTTGTGTGATCAAAAACTTCAGTAAATATGTAGTTTAGGGAACAAAGATTTTTTTCCCAAAATAGCTATTTCTTTGTCAACTTTGGAGCTAGTTGTCAAAACCTTGAAATAGTTCATTCATCCCACCCCCCTAATCTTCCTTTTCTACACACAAAAATTACTTTAATATAAAAACAATTGAAAAACGCAATTTAATATTCGGTTAGGTGTTTGTTGATTTTTCTATAGTATTATATGTTCATTTTTCCTAGGGGAAAATTTATCCTAGCTCCAAAGTTATTTTTGGGAAAAAACTGAGTTCTCTCAACTGCATACTAACCAAAGTGTTTTGACTCAAAGTTTATCACACATTTACCTACATCCGGCAAGTGGTTAACTAGTTTTAGTTTAATAATATATTTTAATAAGTAAATACTTATATATTTTCTCCCTTGAGCTACTATTTAACACTACACTTTACCATATTTAAATATGTAAATACTTACCAATAGTATCAGTTACTTTTTTGTTTAGATAAGGATAGCCATTTCAAAAGGTGTGTCCCATTATGAACTCAGTCTTTAACTCATTAATATGTTTTGGCTTGATAATAGTACACACGTCTCAAATCGGCCACTTTCATTTGAACAAAAATTAAGTACTGTATATAGGGAAGTATTTACATATTATTATAAGGTGTAAGTGTAAACTATTAGCCCTAGTTGAAAAGGAAATGAAATATTGGATTATTTTTTCATAAAAGGTAAAAAAATATATGATTAACTAACATATGAGGCCAAAATCAACTACTTGCTGGCATAAGCCTTACACACTAGTTAGTATTTCTCCCTAGTTAGCCTCAGTTATACAAGTACTGTACGGAAATTACAAAAGTCTAATAAAAGTTACCTGTTACTGAAACCTTTTAGGAACAGTTCATGATTTCCATATTTAACTGTATTTCATCCTGACAATTTACAAATATCATTAGTTGATTATCTGCTGAATCAGATTCAAAGATGAAGTAGTTTTTAATCTGAAGAAACCAATTCAAAAGCATCAGGAATCTATTAAGAAGAAACAAATACGGAGTTTAAGAGAGAAAAAAACTACTATTTAGAAAGAAAAGATGAATCTTCTATCAAAATCATTTTGATAATTTTTAAACTTAAAGTTACCAAAAATAATGTATCCATTTCAAAAAATCACTTCTCCTACGTAAAGTTACGATTCGACTAGGCAACTATCATTGAGTTTTATAGTTGTAATATTCTCTACTCATAAGCTGATTAGTCACAAGAAGCTATTATGTTGCAGTTACAGAAGCTTGGACATTAACAACAGAAAGTACAGTTGCTTTAGCAAAGTTTAAACCAGTATAATTGTTTTGCAAATTTTTTGAAATGTTTATGGTTATCATCCCCTTACGCTAACTGTGTTTGATAGTCTTAAGAGCAATTTCAAGAAACTGGAAATGTTGACATGATAAATTCACTCAGATGTCTTACATTGAGTGATGATATCAGTTAAATATGTACACTAGAATTGTGTAAGAGACCTAACAAAATTAATTTGCAACTCATAAAATTTAAAATATGTTAAGCCTTTATGTCTTTGCAGATTCAAGATCCAGTTAAACGTATAGATTATTGAAGCCATTTTATGTTTGGATTTGACGTGCCTAATAACATTGACGGCAAAAGTTTTAAAAAACGTGTAAATTTTACAGACGTATCTACATTTAGTGACGGTGGCAGTATAAACCACCTTAATTGTAGGGTATGGGGTTCACACCAGTCCAATGCAATTATTGAGTATGTCAGAGATTCGCCAAACTTAAATATGAGGTTTTTCATGTTTTATTGAAAAAACTATCAAAATAATTGCTTACTTTGATGTGCTACAACTATATGTCTTCCCACAATCAGACCGAATTAGAGGAGAAAATAACATTACTATTTCAATGTCATGCATCCCTACTGTATTTACCCAAGATGTTCAATACACTATCAAGGAAAGATTTCCCAAATGTTGGATTGGAGGGCCAGTGCGTTGGTCTCTGAGAAGCTTCACCTGATACCATTAAACTTTTTTTCTGTGGGAAAAACATGGTGCTCAGTGAACCGATCAGAGATAATTAGGATTCAAGACTACACACGTTATGCCACTTTTCCCACAATAATGATCTACTAAACTAGGTGAAAATCAACTGTCGGTTAAATGATAATGCAGATCAAACAAAGGAGCTCACATTAAAATATTTTAAGATATAAAATAAATAACCATAACCTAGAAATCTTACTCATCCACAACAAAGGTCTACATCTCAATACACTAGAACAATATGATATTTACAAACACACAAAAACAAAATGCAAACATATTAAACGAACAAACCTAATACAAATCACACATACTCTGTGACACTATCAAAAACCTGCCTTTAAAACCTTCACCGCTTAACCTAACAACAACTCCAAGCGGAAAATTTAGACACTGATGAAGATTGTCACGGAGCAATCGAAAACATTCTGTCTCAGTAAGTTTTTACAAAATAAATTTAAGTTTGAATAGTCATAAACTAATGTTAAAGTGATTAAATGAAATTTTTTAGTTGATGCATTTAAGAAAACAATAGTAGTTTTATAATTTCTTATAATTCCTGAGATGCGATTTTTTTAAAGCTTTAATCTGTGTTTCAGTAACGCTGTACTTTAATTTGTTTATTATGAGTTATTGCAATTTTCTGGCATGGAAAGAAACAATTACATTACTTTTAGATCCACCCAATAATTTTCGTAACAAGGTTTCAGTGTTTAAATTAAAATAGCCAGAATTATGCTCAGAAAATAAAAACCTCACTACTTATTACAACCATAAGACAAATTAATACATATTTTATCCATACAAAGCAAAAGTGCTTGTTTTTATAGACCTTAAAGAGATATCCCAAATATATATATATATATATATATATATATATATATACAGTCGAACCTCTGTATAACGAAGTCGATTATCCAGGGAAACAATTTGTTGTAGAGAGGTATTCGTTATTGAGAGGTTGTGTTGTAAAGAATGCTCCCACCCCATCTTACGCATATCGCACTACCTGCTGTAATAAAAGGGATACAGTATAATATCGCGAGCGTAGTTAGCGTAATAGGCCAATAGTGTATAGGATAATGTTGCATAAAGTCTCAATTTATTTGAAATTCAAGTTGTTAAAAATGTTTTATTGATGTTTCTTCATTGTATTGGATATCCACATTCAATATTTTTCATAGGGTCTACTCTGTATAGGCTATTATGATAAGTTATCTAATGCTTATGAAAACTTACTGGTAAATAAGTACACTCACCAATTCATTTTCAGGAAGCATGACTTGAACGTAGTGGAATTTAATCGAAGCAAACTCAGTAGGCCGTAATTTAGTAACTGTATTATTTATTAACCGTATTACATTTATTAACTGCCTATACTGATTTTATTTGAATACACACAATCTATCAGTATTTTATTTTTATGTACACAATTCAATTTCAAACAACACAAACTGTTTTATACACTACACAGACCGTATCCGGAGAAACAAATACTGTATTAAATTAAACATAAAATACGATGTACAGTAAAACAGTACTGTAAGGTATTTTTTTAAATCGTTTCTAGTTTTCAAAATTTTACTTGAAAAAGTTAGTAATTTTTTGTTGCACTCTGCGCTTGAATAAAACAGCACGTTCAATGAATGTTTCACATTTATTGAGACAATCAAAAATGTTGTCTGGTACACCATCTTTCAGTTGAAACCCTCGCCTGATGATTTTGAAAGCTTGTAAAACTTCATGATCTGTAGGGTTCTTCTCTTCAGGTTCATCACAATCATCGTCATAGTTGTTGATGTTATCTTTCAAAAGTTCATTTGAGTTTGTCATCTGGACGCTTTGGAGTATGTCTTCGTCGTCTGGAAAATTGGAAACAGCCAAATCTTCTTCCAGACAAATAAAATCTTCAAGTGGAACGTCATCAGCTACGTTTCCTGAACTCTTCAGAAAATCCCATTGCTTTTTTAATTCACTTAAAGTCATGTTGTCCTCACTGTCCTCTTCATGTGTGACCGAATTAAATCCAGCTTTGGAGAAGCAATTAAAAACTGTTGTTTTCTTCACGTCATTTGTCCAAACTTTGGCCAATTCAGCGATGCAGTCCCTTAGATTAACAATGTTTTTGGGTACGATTTCATTGTTCTCTACGGTAGTCACAATCTTTTTTAAAATTCTTTTTCTGTAGTGTAGCTTTAAATTTTTTATTACTCCCTGATCGAGTGGTTGAAGTATCGATGTAACATTTGGTGGAAAGAAAAACACATTGACACTCTTCAGTTTGGAATTGATGTCATGCGAATGTGCAGGGTAGTTGTCGATGAAAAGTGCAATTTTCCTTTTCTCTTTGGATATCTGCTTGTCCAGCTTCAATATCCATTTAATGAAAATTTCGCTTGTCATGCACGCCTTTTTATTAAACGAGTAATCAACTTCTAAGGACTTGATAGATCGGAAACATCGTGGAGATTTGCTTTTTCCAATCACAAGCAATTTGAATTTTTCTGTCCCTAACATGTTAGCTGCCACTAATATGGTGATCCTTTCTTTGCTTCCTTTTCCTCCAAAACAAGGGTCGGTTTTAGAAGTTAGTGTCTTGTTGGGCAAACATTTAAAAAACAGACCAGTCTCATCAGCATTGAAAATGTCTTTCGGTTCATAATCATTTAAAACTTTTTCCAACACATTTCCTTTCCAAAATTCACAAATGGGGATATTAACACTAGCACTTTCTCCCGAAATGACTTTTTGAACAATGTTACGGCATTTTTGAATTTTTCTATCCAACCGTTACTTGCATAAAGCCACTGTGTCCTAATGATACTGCAAATTCCAAAGCCTTTTCTTTAATAAGATTTCCTGACAATGGAAGATTTTTCTCACGCATTACCGTAACCCATTTAATCATCGCGTTATCGATATTGTCAAATGTACAAAGTTTCATTTTCTTTCTTTACAAATCATAAGAAACACTTTGTTTTAGAATTTGATCCCGGTTTTTTAGAATAGTGAATAGCAAACTCTGAGGTATACCGAATTTTTTTGCAATATCCAACTTTTTTACACCTTTATCAACCTCTCGTAAAACACTCACATTTTCTGCTACACTTAAACACTTTCTTTTTGACATTTTTTCACAGCAAGACAAACTCATGGCATGAATAAAAATAAGTAACTGAGTTAGCAACATTTGTGCCACGTATTCCACAAAGCCATAGGGATCGATAATTTAACTGGAGACATAGATAATACATATGTCACGTCCGAGACTATTTATAGCCGAGATTATCTGACGTTTGTTTACTACAATCTTATGTTGACACATTAGGTTTTCGGGGGTCCAAGCATTTTGTCTGTTCCCACCTCCAGTTGGTTTATTAACTCTAATAGGACAGTTATAGTTTATTCTTGCGTTAGTTCAGAAAGCTTGGTTAATTTTTATGATCGTTGTTTTTACCAGATATTCTGCCGCGTTAAATGGTTCAAACTAAAAAAAAAACATTAAAATATAAAAATTAAACCAAATTAAATCTGTTTATAAAACTTCCTGAATCATTGTTTCAGTTGAAGCATCAAAAGTTAACTTGGGATGGTCGGATTTAAAAACAACTCAGGCACAATGTTCTCCAAACTCTTTTAAAGCACTGGCGTAAAAATCAAACCTTTATACAGATATTGATACTAGAGAAGTTTCAATTAACCTGGGAGTAAGTGTGCTGGTGAGCTCGTCGTATCTAAGGAGATAAGCTGGGATCGTATTTGTAAGGGAACCCAGAGCGTACCGGAACGCTAGCCGTACTGAATGTGTTAACTGAACCAAACTATAACATGCAGTCAATTGCCGACATGGGTTTCACCTACCATTCTTGGTTTTGTTGACCTTCCTGCTGAAAATAAACAATTTCCTGGAATTGCCATTGTGAGCTGCCTATACAACACTACATTTCTTCGGTTGAAATGGAAAAAAAACTTCGTTATTGAGAGGTCCGAAATTTGTTACATAGAGGTAAAATAAGCAGTATAACTTCTAAAATGTCATGGGACAAGATAAAAATTCGTTATATAGAGGTTCAGAGGTTCGACTGTATATATATATATATATATATATATATATATATATATATATATATATATATATATATATATATATATATATATATATATATATATATATATATATATATATATATATATATATATATATATATATATATATATATATATATATATATATATATATATATATATATATATATATATATATATATATATATATATATATATATATATATATATATATATATATATATATATATATATATATATATATATATATATATATATATATATATATATATATATATATATATATATATATATATATATATATATATATATATATATATATATATATATATATATATATATATATATATATATATATATATATATATATATATATATATATATATATATATATATATATATATATATATATATATATATATATATATATATATATATATATATATATATATATATATATATATATATATATATATATATATATATATATATATATATATATATATATATATATATATATATATATATATATATATATATATATATATATATATATATATATATTATATATATATATATATATATATATATATATATATATATATATATATATATATATATATATATATATATATA